>CM076571.1:280554904-281154904 GCA_034641835.2 Pinus albicaulis
AATAACCTCATTTCAGCAGACGCCATGAAACGGTTGGGCTTGCCGACCACAGCTTACCCACATCCATACACCATCGGGTAGCTTCACCAAGGACGAGACCTCCGCGTCAGCCGACAGTGTTGCCTTCCCTATAGCATCAAGCCCTTCACGGATGAGGTATTATGTGACATTGCTCCTATTGATGTTTCTGATGTATTATTAGGACAACCATACTTGTGGAAGCGTCATGCTGTGTATGAGTCTCGACCTTGTGCTGTTATTGTTACTTTGGGAAATGAGTTGTACAGGATACCAGAGGTACCACCTCCTGCTGCTATCTCTTTGGTTACTGCAAAACAATGCAGTAAGCTCATTTCCAAAACTAGGAAATTCGTTTTCCTGATGATCCGCCCCCAAGGCAAGAAGAAGACTGTGGCCACGACCTCCAGACAGGGCTCCTCTACAGGACACCAACAAATGGATAAGGTTGTGGAGGAGTACGGGGACATCTTCACCCCACCCATAGGGGTTCCTCTGCACTGTCAGGTCAAGCACCTGATTGATTTGACCCCAGGTGCGTCGCTACCCAATGGACTGATCTATAGGCGCTCTGTTATGGAGAATGATGAAATAAAGAGGCAGATTCATGAGCTGTTGCAAAAAGGTCACATCAGACCAAGTTCATCGCCCTGTGGGAGCCCGATCGTGTTGGTACAGAAGAAGGATGGGACGTAGAGACTTTGTATTGACTATCGGGTGCTGAACAAGATCACTGTCCAGAATAGGTACCCGATCCCAAAGATTGATGACCTTCTGGACCAACTCAAAGGTGAAAAATATTTTAGCAATATCGACCTGAAGTCTGGGTATCACCAGGTACCAATTGAACCCTCTGATGTGTGGAAGACTGCCTTCAAAGCCAAGGAAGGCCTTTTTGAATGGTTGGTCATGCCTTTCGGGTTGACGAATGCTCCCGCAACCTTCATGAGGATGATGGACAACATCTTGCGGCCATTCACCAACTCATTTGTAGTGGTGTACTTGGATGACATTCTAATCTTCAACAAGACTTGGGAAGAGCACCTTCACCACATCTGACAAGTCCTCCAAACACTGCGGCAAGACAAGTTGTGTGGCAATTTGGAGAAGTGCATGTTTGGCATGACCCAGGTTCAATATCTGGGATACATTATTGATGAAAGGGGGGTGCATGTGGATCCAGCCATGATCCACATCATTCGGGATTGGCCAGCCCCAACCACTATAACAGAGCTTCGTAGCTTTTTGGGTCTTGCTAATTTCTACCGTAGATTCATGTTGGGATTCTCTCATATCACTTGGCCCTTAAAGCAAGTCACCAAGGGAGGAGCGAGAGAAAAATTCTTTTGGTCGGAACCTCAACAGAAGGCGTTCACAGAATTGAAAAATCGCTTCTGTTCTGCCCCAGTTCTCACATTACCAGACTTGCAACAGCCATTTGAGATCGAGACAGATGCCTTTGACTATGATATTGGGCAAATTCTTACTCAACAGGGACATCTAGTGGCATATCATAGTGAGACATTTTCGGAGACAGTTCGCAAGTATCCCACCTATGACAAAGAAATGTATTCCATTGTGCAAGCCTGTCGACAATGGAAGCATTACATTTTGGGGAAGGAAACAATCATCCACACAGACCACCAGCCCCTGTAGTTCATACAGACACAAGGGAAGTTGCAGAATGATCACCATCAGAAGTGGTCCACATATCTGCAACAGTTTCATTTGAACATTAAGTACAAGAATGGTAGCACCAATAATGTTGCAGACTGCCTCAGCTGACCACCAATCATGGCGCTCACCACCGTGCTCAAATATTGTGGGCACGAGACTTCTGATTGGCCACTTCTCTATGAGAGTGACCCACAATTCGGTTACACTTACAAGGCACTCTTGGGGGGTACGCAAGTTCCAAATTTTCACCTCGAAGATGCACTTTTATGTCACCTGGGACACCTTTGTGTTCCTTCAAGCGAGCGTGCCAAGATGATATGGGAAGCACACTACAGTCGAGTCGCTGGGCATTTCGGGGTCGAGAAAACAGTAGCAATACTACAGAAGTATTTATATTGGCCGAACCTTCGAAAGGATGTCGAGAAGCACATCAGATCCTGCACCGCTTGTGCCATTGCCAAACCGACCATCAAGAAGCAAGGCCTATATACTCCACTACCTACCCCTAGTCGACCGTGGGAATCCATCTCCATGGATTACATGTCGGGCCTGCCTTCTGCTAAGAATGGAAATGACTGTGTTTTCGTGGTCGTTGACAGATTCTCGAAGATGGCCATCATGGCGGCCTGTAAGAAGAATATCACAGCAGAAGCCACTGCTAAGCTCTTCTTTGAACGAGTGTGGGTGCACTTTGGGATCCCACAGTCTATCATATCAGATCGAGATAGCAGGTTCCTCAGCACATTTTGGTCCAGCCTCTGGTCAATGTTGGACACACAGCTCACCAAGTCCACAGCTTTCCATCCCCAAACAGATGGCCAGACAGAGGTCGTCAACAGAATGATTGTACACATTCTGCGCATGTACAACTCAAAGCATCCACGCACATGGGACGAGAGCCTCCCCTATGTACAACACAGTTATAACCGGGCTCTCCACAGTTCAATTGGCCGTAGCCCCTTTCAGGTGGGCTTGGGATTCCAACCACTATGTCCCATTGACATAGCCATGCCGTTTGCAGCTGCTCAGGCCGATTCAGCTCATGTCCAGTCTGAAGTTGACAAAGCAAGTAGCTTCATCGAGCGCATTCAACACATCCGCCAACGGGTTCATGATATATTGGACAGAGCCAATGCGAAGTACAAGCAGCGCCATGATCAACACCGGGTGCCACACCACTTCCAGGTGGGCGACAAAGTATGGCTACATTTGCGGAAGGAGCGCCTCACTGGACCTCACCGCAAGCTTCGCCCGCTCCGATACGGGCCGTACACCATCACCAAGGCTGTAGGTAACAATGCCTTCGAGCTTAGTATTCCACCATTCCTTGGTCTGCACCCGGTCTTCAATGTGGATCGCCTTCGTCCTTACTTTCCACCTCTACTGGACACCTCGGACATTGCAGAACAACTCACACCAACAGAGTTAAACCCAGACTGCATGGAACAGGCCACCACAGATTGTATCATGGACATGCAAATCAAGAACACTCTCCAACAAAAGATCCAACTGTATCGGGTTGTCAAAGTTGGCCAACTCCTGCACCAAGGAAAGTGGTTCACCAGGGACCAAGTTCAGCAGAAATTTCCTCATCTCATGGAGGAACTTAACGCAATGGGGACCATTGCTTCCTGAGGGGGGAGGAATGATCCAGGTGGATATTGGTGGCCACCCACCTATTCCACTTGGCCCCCCACCATTGTCTCTTTCAGTTTTTCAGTTTCGGCATAACACTATGCCCCAGCAATTTTCGGGTCTTGAACCGGAGCGTTTGAGGCCCTAAAAGACGTTTTTTGGCATCGTGCCTTCAACAAATATCATTCCATTTTGGAATGATATTCATGGAGAAATTTTTAGTCCTCGGATAGAGCTTTCTAATGATGTATCATGTGCATCAAACAGAGATAGTATGCCAAAGTTACGTCCCTGGGAAGTTGAAACACCAATTTACCCAAATGGGGCCCATAGTTTTGGCGCTTCATCTCCTAGGGTTAGGGTTTTGGCTGTTTAGGATTTCCCATTGTTTCTAAATAATAAATAGGCCCTCGAGCCTCATTGTAACTCAGTTCAGAGGCCTGTAGCCACCACATCTCTTCTCAGATAGCTACCAGCGCCCTAGCTAGTTTTATTTCCATTCTGTCTGTAAGCAAATTTCAGTTCTTTGATATTAATGAATTGAAGTGTTATTTTTGCTGCATCTCTGTATTTATGGTTATATGTTTATTCCGTTGCGTTCCTGCATAAATCCGGATCAGTCCAATCTCAGGAGGAGATCGACGGTGGAAAACATATCGGAGGGCAATGAGACAGTGGGCCAGGGGCGCTATTGACTTGGATTAACACTCATGCGGCTTCAGAGTGCGACGACCGTTGGATGAAGACCCCTATATCGGACAGCTATAATGCATATCGCTCCGTATCCTCAGTCGAACGATAACGCGCGATGAGGTAGTGGTTTTGGAATAGTGACGGAGCCACGTGTCGCGCGATGTATGGAATCGCTCCGAATTGAGAAATACCGCCCGCCTCCGAAAGGCATTGTGATAGATACCAGGCAGTTTTTGAATAGTGGACGCGGGGCGGGGACCACCGAGACGGGTAGGCTGCGGACCGTTGATTTAGAAGGATGATCGGACAGTTAGTACTGCTCCCGATATTCGTTTACGGTAAGCGCCCTCCAGGTTAGCATTTGGTCTAACGCCCAGGTCTTGTGAAGGAAAAGATTTAAAGGGCTAGGGCCGAATGGGCTAGGCCTTATATATTTTCAAATATGGGTTTTCGGCCTTTCATAATGTAATTCGGAGGCATAGGAAAGTAACGATAAGCAGAAGAGGATATTCTCAAGGAAACCAGAGGGGGTTTGAAGAGGTTTAAGCAGGATTGCTTGCCAAAACTTAACAGGGGGCTGATATGATCAACAGAAGCCATGTGGCCTCCTCTTATTGGTGTATGGGCCGGCAGGGCTTCCACAGGAATCAAACCAGAGAACTACAGAGTGGTAGCACGATGCTCCACCACCGTGCCACATGTTTTTCTTATAAACTATAGTCCTCGACATCTATTTAAACTTTAACATGTTTTGTATTGGGGGTTGGGGTTGGGGTTAACCCATGGCCCCCGGTCTACCTAGCCCATGAGGCCGCAGGTTAAGCAACCAGGGGTGCGGGGTTAACCCCGACCCCAATACCAAAATTCAACGTTATGCAACCACAGTAATACACAGAGTGACCACAAGTGATAAAAACCAGTTAACCACCAGTTTCGGGGCTCATAACACATGCAAACAATTTTGGATGGGCGTGGTTAAGTTATGACTTGGCATAGTTTCAATTACACTCGCAGTAAAAACCACATATCAACCAACAAACTATATGTTATATTCCAAAACTATATATTATAATTCATATCATAGTTTGGTTATGCTCGGAACCAAACCAAGGTGTATATCACAGTTTGAAAGTGGGTTTGGTTTAAGTTTTGTCATAGGGTGTGTTAACCGAACCACAACATATTACTATAGTCAAGTCGGAGTTGAGTCATTGTGGTGTGAAGTTTCAATGTTCAAACTTGAACCATACTCCAGTCCAACCATAGTTCATAGCTATAGTTTAAACGAAGGTCAATTTGAATTTTGGATATGGCACAAAAATGAAACCTAACCACAATTTATGCATCAAACCCCAGTCACAGGTGGGTCAAATAAAAGGCAGGAGTGGTTTAAACTGAAGTGAGATCAACGATGGAGATTATGCCAACTGGCCCTTTTTGATCAGTTCATGGGGGTCGTCAGCATTTAAAGGGCTTGACAATTTACACCCGAGCTGACGTGAATCTTGCCGAAGCTGGGAAAATTTATCACCCCACACGGCCAAAAAAGGAGGAAAATGTAGGATGGATAGCAGGTGGGTGCGATTTGGAGGAAATTGGGCATGAAAACTTCTCTAGAGCATAACTTAGTCAAATTTTGACCTTTTTGAGTGTAGAAAGATCTCAACTAGGGGTTTTTGACTATTTTGGAGCCACTGGAGACATTATTTTTGCATTCTAAGCACTGCAAAGCCATGTAAACACTTATTTTTGAGAATAATGAAATATGCCCAACATTGGAAGCTGGACCAAGAGATGTAGCTCAGGAGGGGTGAACTACTTCATCATTTGCGGTCTTGTGTTTGATGTTATGGTACTTTTGTCTATGTTATTTCTACAAAAATGAGATAAAAATAATCTTTTATGTGTTAATGTAACTTACATAATTGCATAAAACCTAAACATTTCACTTGCAACTTTCATAAAAAGCCTTCAAGTTTAAATAGATAGATCACACAGTCATATGGAAATGACATAGGGTTATAGAGCTTCAGGTTTCATGGTGATCTAGAAATTTCAAATGGTCATGTGAATCAGTTACATGGGATGTCAACCCGATCATTCAAATATAGTGAAAGTCCAAATTTCCTAGAATGAAATTGGTCGGCCCTTCATGTCCAAAATAGTACTATAAATATGGTGTCACAAATATCTTGAATACTCATACTTTGTCATTCAAATTTTGTCATATATCCTAAGGTTTGGTGCGATTTGTTTGTGGTGGAAACTATTTTGTCTAAATAGTAGCTAATCTGGTTTGTTCTAGTTTGATTCCTCCAACTTAGTTTATATGCAAGACATTTTTTTTATATAGTCTGGTTTGGTTTTGGATGGACAGTGACCAAGCTACCAATGTGGTATATAATTGTAGCTCCTTTTGGAATCATTCTGTTGTACTGAAGGAGGAATGCCACCATGGCCCTTGGCACTTTATATTGAGTCCATTTATTGTAGCCACAGTGGATGAGGGAGTGTTGGGCCTCATAATTATTATAATTTCCTTACCTTATTTCTTAGTTTTTATATTATTTTCTTAAGAATTTCTTGCATTTAGGATATGATGATTTATGCAATATATATTCTAGAAGGATTTAATGTATTCATATTATTCCATTTCTTCTATGAACTGATTTGATCACAAAAGTGTTATTTTCTCATGGTTGGATCCTTATTTTGAACAAAAATATATCGATGAGTTGGCACTTGATTCTATTCCTTGGATTAATCACAGAAGATCAGATAGCTTGATAATTTTTTTTACCAATCATGGTTAGCTGAATGGGGTTTATTCCTATTTGGAGAAAATAGGTTAAGGATAAGCTTTCAACTTTGTTATCTGATAAATATTAAGACTTTTTGTAACATAAAAAGAGAATCTTGAGAATATTCAGATTCCCAGGATTGATCTTTATCAAAAATAGATTTATTTTTCTTATCTTCTACAGTTACTATATAAAGGCTAGGAATTGAGTCTCGAGAGAGGTTGTTCAACTATAATATTTTTGACATAAGTTGTGAACTTGAGAAGATATTGATTGTATTTGACTTTCCGTATTTCAATGAAATATTTTGTTATCCAGAGTTAATTTTCCGTCCCGTTTCCTTTTATATGACGATTCAATTCTAGTTTTTTGGGCCCAGTCCTGCAAGAATCACTGTCGTCATATGTACTATTAAAACTATGTTCAGTTATTTCGTTTCGATTATTTATTTCCTTGATCGCTTTTAATTTACATTTGCCTGTTAGTTAAATCACTTATTAGATTGCTTGTTATGTTTTTAATAGAAGTTACTGTGGTTGTTGCATAATTGGATTTATCTTAGATAATTCAATTGGGATTGTTGTTACTTCATTTTTGTTTCTTGTAGAGTATCATATGATTATTAAATTTATTGACTTTGCATTGTTTATTGTAGAAAACTTCTTTTGGTAATATAGTTTTGTAGTGTTTTTTCTTTTGTTTTATAGTTGTAGTTCCCTAGGTAACAACTTAGTACTTGGTAGTTTTCTTTTGTTGTTTCCTACATGAATTATTTAGGATTTGATGCTTAAAATGGTTTGGTTTATTTAGAAGCATAGTTATGAATTGCATTATGAGTTGATTCCTTTATCATTGCAGTTTCACCTTCTATTAAAATAATAATGATTAGTCATACCGACATTTCACTTGCATAAACTGTGCGATAACATTGAAATAGAAATACAAGATTTCGGGTTGAAAATCTAATGTGTAGTGGTTATTTGGTCCTTTAGGATCAATTACTTGGTTCAACAGGGAGATAAATTTTTTTGTAGCCACTGAGGGTGAGGCTAAGGACATGTGCTGTATGTCACCATGATTGAGGCCAAATATAATAGCCACCATGGATAAGGGAGAGACTAAGTTTTACTGCCACCATGGATAAGGGAGAGACTAAGTTTTATTGCCACCATGGTTTAGGCCGAGGTACTGTCTGCCACCGTTGATGAGGTCGAGTAGTGTGTGCCTTCGTGAGCCTTGAGTTAGAGTACTATCACCACTAAGTAAAAAAATTATTTTATAGCCACATGGACCTACAAAGGGTTGGAAAGTCAGCAGGGCGTCATTGAACACAATGAATTCACAATAAATGTAATGTTTCTTTTTCAGGACGGCTCATGAATCATGCATGAAAAACACATTGCCAGCAACATATACAATAAAACAGTGAAATCATCACTTGGACCCCATGGATACATCTATGTAGCATATAAATACAAGAGGATATTAGAAAGAAATGGAACTAGGTGGGTTAAACAGACCTCCCACACTAGTGTAGCTGAAAATGACTAAAAACCCCAAACTGCATTTTACTGGAGTTGCTGCATCAATGGACTGCGCAGTCTAAAGAGGGTTTTAACATAAAAACATGGGAGTACAATAGATATACTCATATATTAATGAATAATACTGAAGTACAAATATCTAGTCTCCTCATACAAAATACAAGAGAACCCGGCAAGGGTTTCTTATCAAATACTCTGCATACAAATGTGATCTTCAAAAAATTACTGAACAATCACTGCAACACTGAAGCATAAGAGCATAGAAGGCTGAATGATGACCGATATGATGCAAATCCCTCAAGGGCTTCCTCCCATGAAAGGATGAATCTCTCAATCACAAGGAAACTCAACAACGGAGCCACCAAACCATGCAATGAACACTGCCTCCAAAATAACGCATTCCCTAGCAGAAAAAACGCTGGAAATGTATGGGAAATGTGTGGTCTGATGCCAAAGATCTGAAATAAGCTTTGGATCTCTCCAAATAGATCTCTCAAGTGAAGAAAACCTTCCTCCAATGAGAAACTAGCTCAGAAGCCGGGATTCCAATCCCTTCCATTGCTGCACCCAGCAACACTTCAAAATCATCCAGCAAAGCTGTGCTGATGAAGATGGCTGAAGCTTGGCCTGAAAACCTGATGTGGAATGATGAATGAAATCTCTCCCAATGAAGCTCCTCAAAGGAAAGAGGTGGGATTCTTGCCCGGGAACACCTAGTGCTAAACAACACTGCAACTTTGCTAAGCAGCAAAGCAGCAACAATTCTTGGCAGACAAGAATAATAAACTAAGACATGAAGAATAATGCTACCATCCTCTTCCTTATATAAGACATGAGTTTTCTTGCCCTTTGTTACACAGCAATTTGTCACCGTCGCTGCAATCCCCGTCCCGCACATTGGAGGGCTCATTCCGTGACCTGTGAGTAGTGACATGACTTGAAACCACTTTCATGACATTCCTCTGAACATGAGCTTTCATTGCCCTGAAGACACCTCCTTGTGAAAAACCCTAAAAACGGCATTTTCATCATTGGCGCGACTAGATAGTGTTATACCCGCGCCAATGGAGGAAGTCATTCAAATAGGGCGCGCCAATTGGCGCTCTGTCTCAGAATCGCACTCGCACCAACCATTTTAAGGAGTGTTTTTTAAAAATAAATGGCGGAAGTTTCATCCTAACCAATCCATAAACTGGCATCTAATTCGAGTTGGGAGGTTTGGATCCGGATCTCCATGTAGAGCAAGTGGTTTGCCACCTCTCATGGAAGCTTCCTTGAGGATAGGGCCAATCCCATGATTATAGGGATCCCAACTCCCCTTCCTCCATCTATAAAAGCTTGCTCATCTCCTTTGCAAGCTAATCTCCAAGTTCCCAAGAGCGATCAGAGCCTTATGCTACAAGAGCCTTGATTCATTACCTTAAGGCCAAATCCAAGCAAGGAGATTATTGTCGAGACATCCGAAGAGAGAGGCTTGTCCCATCCCCGACAGGCTTTTTCGAGACGTGTTCCGCTGGCAACCCTCCGAAGGAGAATCCAGCGTCAAAGCCAGGTTGTATCCTCCTTTGATTGATTAATGATAAATGACTATTGGTTATGGTTCCACTCCTGTTGTTGATTATGATGATGAGTTATGTCTTCTCTGACTGACATATAGTTGCATATACTAGATTTTATGCTTGCGTTTGTTTTGTTTCTTGTGTGTGCAGGTGTCCGATCACGGAAATCGTGAGGATTTTGATCTACCAGAGCTAAGGAACGGGATCGCTAATTTCTCTACGAGCGACAGTGTTGGATTCCAGGTAAGCCTTCATCACTAGTTGGTTTATTTGCAATTAGGAACCTGCACTATAGCGTGAACGATTGTTGCTAGACCCGCTCTGGGATAGTAGGGATCGCCTCTGTCCGCAGAGGGGATTTACCTCTACAACAAATTGGCGACTCCGCTGGGGAGTTAGCTTGTTGTTTGCTTTATAAACTACAGACGAAGCCTGAAGTTAGCTAGATAGCCTTCGAAACGCTCTTGCTTTGCATTAGCGAAGTAGATCAATGCTGCTTCAGTCAATCTCCGGTTTAGTTTATGAACTGAACACTTGGAGTATCATCTTGTCTCTTCGGTTGTTTCTCGATTCTTCTTGCTTGTTCGGCTCTTTTCGCTGGCTCTTTTTGTGATTTTGGCTTTTGGTCAGCTTGATCATCATTGGTCTGCTTGTTGGATTTCCTATTTTTATTTTTCCATAGCAAACTCGACTGGCGTGCTTTACAGCCCGACAGTTGCGCCCATTGGCACAGGTTGCTAGTGTATTACCCGCGCCAATTCGTTTCTGGCGCTAGTTTCAGCGTCATAGCCGCGCCAATCCTTTCAGGTACTAGGGTTTGCTCTGTTCTAAGCTTCCTGATCCTGATCAGTGTGTTTGGTCTTGTTTTTTCGACTGCTTGAGTGTTCTGGAGCCGTGTTTGACTGGCTGTGACCTTCGTCCTTTGGTTGTTTGCCCGTTTCCATCGATTTCACATTCTAGCCCTAGGGCATCTAGGTGCTCTTGTGTGTCGAGCCTCCCTTGGGATTTTTTGGTTTCTATTTGTTCAGTCAACCTTTTGATTTCTCCTCTGCATTCGTTTAGCCATTGTTTATCATTTTATTGCGTTATTTGAGTGATTGTTCTCTTCTTCATTCGAATTTCGCTTTGTCTCGCTTTGGGCCTAGATTACATGGCTCATTTGAGTCTTGGAGATTCTGCTTGAAGTGGTGAGTTTGGTCTTGGTTGGGAGAAATTCTTTTTTTTTCATTTTCAGGCGTTGGCGCTTGTTTTCAGTTAACAACTAGCGCAAATTTTCCATTGGCGCTAGTTGTTAGTGAGCAAGTCGCGCCAGTTGGCGCTAGTCATCAATGAAAAAGTCGTGCCAATTTCAGGGTGTGTGAAAATTGAGATTTTTTCCCCAAATCCTTCACCAGTGTGTCTTTCCCTTCCGGTATTTTCACTGTATGAGCATAGATTACATTGCTCATTGTTTGAAATGTCTTATTTCCATGATTGCTTGATGTAAAATGGAATGAATGCCTTGTTTTGATCTCATGCTTTGGAAGTCCTCTTTGTGTTTTGTCACCTTGTGAGGAATTTCATTACAAAGTGTTTTGAAACAACGATTGCATTCTTAGTGTTTGATTACATCCTTTTTGCATTCATCCTTCCATTAATGAGATTTGCGTTCTTTTAGTTTTCGTCTCATAGTTTTCTTTTCGTTAAAATGCATTAGATCACATTGCATTGAAAAGTATTTTTTGAGATCCATCATTGAACTTAGATTACATTGTTTAATGATTGAAATCTAAAAATCGCATTGAGTGCACTCTCTTTCATTAAAAGCATGCATTAAGTAGATTCTCATTTCATCAAAAAATGCATTGAGTGCATTCTTATCATTTGAAAAGGAAAAGGAAATTTTGCATATATTACAATTGCATAGTTTTCGAAAATGAGGATTTTGCATAGATTACATTGCATTATTCGCATCGTTGAATGTTTGAAATTACTTTTGGATAGTGAAAGTCATCTAGTTTGGAAAGATTTCGTTTTTAGTATTGCTATTTGTTGCATCATTGTTTGAAGCTCTTCCCTTAACTAGATAGCATTCATCGAATTGAAAAGTTTTCTTTTCTCATATAGCTGCATATAGAAGATTGTCATATGACATTTGGTAGGGCCTTGAAAATTGAAACGTAATTGAAGATAAACATTAAAATTTATTCAATTTACACTAAGGCAGCATTGAAACATTAACGAAATATTTAGAGGTCTAGGCTAGAGACGTGTTCCGGTGTCTTTAAACCTAGTAGCTGTCATTCGCCTTTTCTCTTTAGACAGCGCTAGTACGGACTTGTGCTCCCCATACCGTCGCGGATATAAAGGGAGACCCCCCTAGGTTTTAATCCTTTATCCAGCAGCCGAATCGCTGCCCTATGCACGTAGATACACCGTACACAACATCACAGGAGATTGCCTCCTAGACACGACAAGTAAGCTTCTCCTTGGTTGATTTCTCTTTCATTTTGAAACCAAGGTGTATATTGCAATTCACGGTTATTTGGTACACCCTTTGCCTAGTATTCCTGAGCAGTCATTTTGATCTTATCTGACTCTTTAAATTTGAAAAGATCACCAAGCGCTTGTCCTTTCACGCTTGCTTCAAAAATGAAAGAGATAGAGTCATCTTTCATCCGTTTCTCGACTCTTAAAACATGAAACGGTGAAGTTTCTAAGTTTCAATGTCGTAAAATAAATCACCCAAAATCACACTCCCTGATATATTTGCTTGTTGGCCGTTTGATTGTGTGCCTTGGTTTTTAGCCCGTGTGCGGTTTTGAGTTGTTGATGGCAACTTTTCCGGAGTTAACTAACCAAGGAATCCCCTCCGATGGGAATACTGGTCATTTTCCTCCTTTTGGGAATGTTGGTGCTCCTTATATGGCAACGTTGTCCCTTCCTGGGTTAATTGTTGGGTTGCCCGTTTGGTTGTTTTCAACCTCTGTGGTCCCGAATGTCTCGACTACTGTTCAATCAGTTCCTCTGCATGAGCAACATCATGTTGATTCCAAGGTGGACCTCTCCCCTTCTTCGCCTGTTTCTGCGTCCTCCTCTTCTACTTCGCCTGGTGAAAGTCTGGATTCGAGTAACCAGGTGGCTAAGAAGAAGAAGAAGAAGACAAAGAAGAAGAAGTTAGATAAAGGAGAGGCTAGCTCTGCAGCTATTATGCCTAAGAAGCCTTCCATTGATAAACCTTCCAACCCTCTGTGGAAAGTCAAGTTCCCTTGCATGTTGTGCACTGGAAACCATCTTCTTCGAGACTGCCCTGGCATTCCCAAGGTGCTCGAAGTATGGTCCAACAGTCGTCCGCTGTTTCCTTTGGCTTCCGGGAGTCAGGTTGGGGGCACGTCTTCAGCTAGTGCTGGTAAGGCTCCTAAGAAGCAGGGTAAGATTACCAATCCCTGTAAATTGTGTGAAGGGCACCATGCCATTCACCTTTGTCTATATATGGATGAAGCCAAGCGAGTTTTGGACAACTCAACCGGTTTTACACCATGCCTTCTAGCTGGTTATAATCGGCTTTCTTTGAGTCCTCCACCAGCTGATCCTACGATTGGTCAAAATTCATCCTTGGTCGATCCCACTCCTTCGAAAATTCAAATTCAGGAATCCATCCCCGACCAACCATTGGTCGTGGGATCGGTTGAGTTGACCCCTTCTACGGTGCACCAGGTCTTTTCCGTTGAGAGTGGACCTCACACCTCCCAGGTTATTCTTGTTTCTTCAGATTCCTCGGACTTGGAGAAAGATTCTCCTGTCCCTATATCTCAAGAAGCTGCTCCTCCACCTCCCATGATGGAGGTCCTGGAGGATACTCCTTTCGCCTTCGAGATGGAGGTCATGGAGGATGCTCCTTATTCTTTCGTAACATCAAGGGAAGAACTTCTTGGTTCGATGGTAGCCCCTCCAAGTAGTTTGGTTGCTTCCTTTGATTGGAATCGATTTGGGGGATACCGCCTTCCGTCTTATGTGCCTTTCGAGATCACAGTACAGGCTTTTGGTCTGGCCGTACTTAGTACCATTATAGACGAAGGCGCATCTGTTAGTGTTCTATCCTCAACTACTTGGAAAGCTTTTGGCTCGCCACCGCTTATGCCTGTTACGCAGAATCTGTTGGCATTTAACAGAAGAACGAGTCAACTATTAGGGATCCTTCCAAGGTTACCTATTACTTTAGGAGGTAAAACCATCCATATGGGCGTGATGGTTGTTCCAGGCCCTTTATATTTCAATCTGCTTTTGGGGTGCGATTACGCCTATGCCATGAGAGCACTTGTCTCCTCCCTTTTTCGTGTGGTCTGTTTTCCACATGAAGGACGGATTGTGACCATTGATCAGCTTTGGTTTTTTGGTCCTGATGTGGCAGCTAGCCCACCATCATCCCTTCTTGGTTTTTATCCACCCATTGTATTTGCCCCACCGCAGGTCAATTATGTGGCTACCTACCTCGTGCCTGTACCCAATGATAGTGCCATTGTGCATCAGGTGCTGGGGGAATTGGGTCCTGACTTCCAGGATGTTTTCCTTCCACCGGGAGTGGAACTCTTGGAAGCAATGAATTCTTGTTCATTATGACCAAGTCGGTTGGAGCATGGTTCTTTTCCTGTGTCAAGCTCCTTAAAAAATGAAACCAGGTCATCGGAGCAGAGTTCGTTCTTTGTGTCAAGCTCCTTAAAAAATGAAACAAGCTGGTCGGAGCATGGTTCTTTTCCTGTGTCGAGCTCCTTAAAAAATGAAACCGACTCTGGTTAGAGCAAAGTTCGTTCTTTGTGTCAAGCTCCTTAAAAAATGAAACAAGGTCGTTGGAGCAGAGTTCCTTGTCTTGTGCCAAGCTCCTTAAACCATGAAACAAGGTGTCCTGAGGATAGTTCTTTTAATGTGTCAACCTCGTTAAAACAATGAAACATGTTCCCGTTCAATTCGAGTCTTTGATAAGATCTCGTAAAATCCCAGTCGAGTCTGTCTCTTGATCTCGTAACTTGAACCTTCACTCCATCTGCCTTTCATATGGATTGAAGCTTGGGGGGCATGTACCTCGAATTGAGTCACCATGCTGGGGGCATGCTTACTTTTTCAAGCATAGTTTGTTTCCGTTTCAAGCTTGTGTAAAATGAAACCGGTTTCAAGCATAGTTTATCTTTGTTTCAAGCTTGTGTAAAAATGAAACCAACTTCAAGCAGAGTTTCCTGATTTCAAGCTTGTGTAAAAATGAAACCTTTCCCATTTTACCTCTTGTGATTTCCATTTTATCAGCCTGTTTTTTCCAGATGAGCCTTGGTTTTCTCACTCCATCGTCACTATCTGCGTGGCCGATCATATGCCTTCACTTGGTTGTTTTACCCATTCCTGAGGAACCGCTGCGATGAGTGGTCTTGTTAGCCAGCCTCTTAACCTTTACTTGTTCTGAGCAGTTCCACCATTACCGGAACCAGTTGCTACCCTTTATACCACTCGTTCCTCCAGGAGGAGTCATCTTTCAGCACTTTTTTGACTCTCTAAACATGAAAAGATTGCCGAGTCCCTTGTCATTTCGATCTCATTAAAGTGGCCACGAAACGACATCTGCCCAGTATACGTTTACCCCTTTTTCGGGCTGGGATAGATTATTTACGAAAAAGGAATACCCTAGCCTATTGCGACTAGGAGGTTTTCTCAGACAAAGTTTTCTACCTTTTCGGATCTGAGGGACTATTTACGAAAAGGGACCTTTGGAGTTTACTTTTCCGCTGTCTTTTAAAACTCTCTAAACATGAAAAGATGCCGAGTTTTTCCTTTGTCAGACTCGTTAAACCCTGATGACATCAGATTTAGTCGTAATGACGGTATTCGAGTCTCTCCTTCCTAGGGCTCGTTAAATGTACTAGGATGGGCTTATACAGCAAGCATATGGTATCCTCTTCAAGCTTGTGTAAAAATAAAGAGGTACTCGCCAGAACTGGTGGGGAAAATGGAACCAACATCATTGTCGTGTCGGCAGTATGTCGCTATTGGACATGGCACTTGTCTGCATTCGTGTCGGGTTGGGAATATCTCATCTCGTTTTTTTCACTTGCCTCCGTGGGTTTGGGTGATCATTTTTGACCTCTCATTTTCTCTTTGCCTCGTCATCATGACCTATGATCTATTGATGTCAAATACTGCCAAAATCACTGTCGTGCCGTTTATATGTTCAAGAGAAGTTGACCTCTGCAAGTACCAACCTTCCTCTGATTCTCATCTGATCCTGATTCACAAAGACATTATGTTCCTCTGTCTCACGTCGATGATGTGGGAAACACTATGGCCCACCTTCGATCAAGGTCACTTCCTGTCGACTTCAGCTCATTATTCAGGAAGCTGATCTAGAGACTCCCTTCTGGTACCTTGGAGCCTGCATGCCTCAATGGCAGGTTCGTCGCATTTGACGTGAGGTTTTCATCATTGGCCTCCGATCGAGTGATTCTGCGGGTGTTCGACATCAGCTCATTGTTCACATGCCGTAGATTGTACCTGTAGTACCTTGAGGACCATTGGCATTAATGGTGGTACCTCTCGCATCTGTTAACAGCTTTCATCATTGGATGGTAATCAGACGATGTTCTTGCATGTTCGACTTCAGCTCAATTATTCGCATGCTTGAACTTGTACTTTGTTCGGGTCGAGATGGAGCGCAAGACCCTGGATTCTGCCTGTTATAATCCAGGCTGCCATTTTGTGGATTATTATGATTAGTTACATGACTCACTGATTGGATGGCTGCGACCATACCTGAGTCTATTTACCGATCCTCACTGGATGGCTGCGTCCATGCCTCGGATCTAGATTATTACATACTCTGTTATGGATGGCTGCGCCCATACCACGTATATATCATGTATTTGAGATATCAGTTGTACTTCTCTACGCAGGTTTTCCGACGGCGGTGTTTTCAGTTGGACACGTTCTCGTAAAGCATTTCAACCCTCTCTCTCTCTCGGGCCTCATGCTTTAGGGGGCATCTGTTACACAACAATTTGTCACCGTCCCTGCAATCCCTGTCCCGCACATTGGAGGGCTCATTCCGTGACCTGTGAGCAGTGACATGACTTGAAACCACTTTCATGACATTCCTCTGAACATGAGCTTTCATTGCCCTGAAGACACCTCCTTGTGAAAAACCTTAAAAATGGCCTTTTCATCATTGGCGCGACTAGACAGTGTTATACCCACGCCAATGGAGGAAGTCATTCAAATAGGGCGCGCCAATTGGCGCTCTGTCTCAGAATCGCACTCGTGCCAACCATTTTAAGGAGTGTTTTTTAAAAATAAATGACAGAAGTTTCATCCTAACCACCAGTGGAGTCGCCAATTTGTTGTGGAGGTAAATCCCCTCTGCGGACAGAGGCGGTCCCTACTATCCCAGACCGTGTCTAGCAATAATTGTTCATGCTATAGTGCAGGTTCCTAATTGCAAATAAACCAACTAGTGATGAAGGATTACCTGGAATCCAATGCTGTCGCTCGTAGAGAAAGTAGCGATCTCGTTCCTTAGCTCGGCAGATCACAATCCTCACGATTTTCGTGATCGGACACCTGCACATGTAAGAAACAAAACAAACGCAAGCGTAAAATCCATTATATGCAACTATATGTCAGTCAGAGAAGACATAACTCATCATCATAATCAACAACAGGAGTGGAACCATAACCAATAGTCATTTATCATTAATCAATCAAAGGAGGATACAACCTGGCTTTGACGCTGGATTCTCCTTTGGAGGGTCGTGAGCGGAACACGTCTCGAAAAAGCCTGTCGGGGATGGGACAAGCCTCTCTCTTCGGATGTCTCGACAATAATGTCCTTGCTTGGATTTGGCCTTAAGGGAATGAATCAAGGCTCTTGCAGCATAAGGCTCCGATGGCTCTTGGGAACTTGGAGATTAGCTTACAAAGGAGATGAGCAAGCTTTTATAGATGGAGGAAGGGGAGTTGGGATCCCTATAATCATGGGATTGGCCCTATCCTCAAGGAAGCTTCCATGAAAGGTGGAAAACGACTTGCTCTACATGGAGATTTAGAGCCAAACCTCCCAACTCGAATTAGATGCCAGTTTATGGATTGGTTAGGACGAAACTTCTGCCATTTATTTTTAAAAAACACTCCTTAAAATGGCTGGCGCGAGTGCGATTCTAAGACAGAGCGCCAATTGGCGCGCCCTATTTGAATGACTTCCTCCATTGGCGCGGGTATAACACTGTCTAGTCACGCCAATGATGAAAAGGCCATTTTTAGGGTTTTTCACAAGGAGGTGTCTTCAGGGCAATGAAAGCTCATGTTCAGAGGAATGTCATGAAAGTGGTTTCAAGTCATGTCACTGCTCACAAGTCATGGAATGAGCCCTCCAATGTGCGGGATGGGGATTGAAGGGACGGTGACAAATTGGTGTGTAACACCCTTGGCCCCACTTAATTAGGTTACTTCTAACCCAAGTTACATCTCCCTCCAAAATTGCGTTGTTCATCCTTGGATTCCTCCTCCACTAGAACTGCGTTGTTGACTTAGTCAAAGTAGCTTGATTTTATCTTTGTTCACACATGGAGGTGTTTTATTAGGCTAGAAAGAATGTCTCCTTTCACACTTGGAGTGTCTTTATCCTCCTTAGGAGACTTATGGGCTTTTCTACCCATTTATTTACCGGTTAGAGCTGCTGCTAACTCTAATGTTCCATTTAGCTTGGAGGCTAAAATTTTGGAACATTACAGTCCTCCCCTCCAAAATCTTTGCTTGTCCTCAAGAAAATGCATAAGGAGAACAAAATTTCTCCCCTCTTCCTCATGTGGCCTCCATCAATATCCTCCATCATTGCATCAAGAGAATCTGCAAATATACTGTCATCCAATGCTTCCTCCCAAGTGTGCAAAACCAAAGTGTCTGCATCAATCAAAGGTGGAAAGTGTGAATGGAAACCTGCTAGCTATCTCATGGCCTCAACAAAGTAGGAGTGATGATCATCATGGTGAATGAGTGCCTCACTCATCCATGCTATCATCCAAATAAAGTGAGTCACCCTCCAAAATGGTAACTCATGAAAAGTCTCCTCCACCTTGTGCTCCTGAAATGTAGGTGGGCTAAATGAATGTATATGATAGGAAAGAGGGCCTATCCCACACTGTCCTCCTCTGCAATCATGATAAGTGTAGAGGGCATGCTGATCTTGGGCTGAAACATGATGGCCCTACAATGGCAAGACGAAGATTGAGCCTCCAAGGACTCTTCCTCCAAAATCATGATACATGCTAACCCAAATCACTCCATTCAAGATGAATGGCACATCATCACCACATGGCATCCAAATCAGAAAATGGCTGAAGGTTATGTGCAAGTTTGGATGATACATATGGTTTCTCTAGTGGCTACAGTGCAGTTCTTCGAACTGCTATTGCAGATTATTAAGTGGCAAGTTGTCCTCCCAAGAATTTGCAGCTATGCATGTTAGCTCGTCTACTATGAAGTAGTAAGCTACAATATACACCAGCTATGCACAATCAAAGAAATAAAACACTTTCCCAAAGTCATGTAAATATGGGTCATCAACATTACAAGATTTGGCCCTAAAGTGACCATGAAACCCATAAATAATCTTGCTCTCATGTGGAGCAATGCACTGTTTACATATGGTGAGAAAGTACAAATACTCAATAGAGTAATCAACAAGCACATCAATGTCTTTCTTACCATGCATCATGTGGGAGCTGAAAGTGAGGTCCATGTCTAAGTTCCCCTCTGTGGATCCCCTTATAAATATCTGCAAGAAGGAAGGATACATATACTCCTTGGAACACTCCATCAATAAGAACATTCTCCCATGTGTCAATGCTTTAGGCCTTAGAAATAAGGCTCCATGAGTCATCCCTTTGACATTCCACATGCCAAAGCCATCCAAAATCATGCTGATATGTGAGAAGATCATCTTCCGTCATGGAAGTCTCTCATGATCCTCCAATACTGAAGGGTAGCCTCCTTGCACCATGAATGTGCCTTCCTTCTCTTCAGAAATATCATGAAAAGTATGGGAAGAATTTTTCCCATACTCTCCCAAGTGCAACCATAGCAACAAAAATTTCTACTGCTGCCTCTTTTCTCCCTCATACAAGCTATGAAGTGAGATCATGATGATCAGCTTGTATGATGCCCCATACCAACAAGTCTTCTGCTGCTCTATCATATGGGTGCCATGCCATCCAATTGGCTTCTCTCTCCATACAAAGTTTCCCTTGAGCAAAAACACATCAGCAATACATGGAAGCAAAATAAAATATAAAGAGCAAGTTGCCAAATGACAACCAGAGAGTGAATCATAGTTCCACTCATGGAACCAGTGTAGTGCATCCTTTGCCTGCATCAAAATAAGAAATAACAAGTGCTTTTATAGCCACTTGTTTGCTGCCACAGTCATCTCATAAGATGAAAACATGAAGTTATAATATGGTGTCATTGGTGCACACCAAGAGACATATGGCTTCCTCCACAGCTCATCAAAAAGATAGCCAAGATCAATGCTACAAGTAGCTGCAAGTACATCATCATACAATATGCAAGAAGAAATAATTCTTCTTGTTATACATGCTTCTCAAATAAGCGAAAGAAGTACAATACAAAACATGAAATGATACCTCCTCAATTATGTACTTGAGGCCTTGATTTGAAATGGCTCAACTGGAAATTCTCCCTCAATCCCAATGAGTTGGAAGGTGGCCGTGACATCCTCTCTATCACCATCTAGGCTATGCATCTCTCCATATGCTGATATATGTCCTTCTAGATTCCCTCCCAAGTGAACTCCTCCATCAAATGGAAATATGCATCAAAGTGCATAGAAGAGAAGTCCTCATGTGCTGCATGTAGCAGCTTCTCCTTGAGACTAGAAGATCTAGTCAAGAAGATCCTGCCATAGGAATAGATGACCACATCATCTACCATGTATCTGTCATCTCCATCTGGGTCATCAATAATCATGCATGCACCAAGATCCTTGGAGTACTCCACCAAAAGCTGATACCTCCATTAAGGATCAATCCTCCTAAGAGATAGCACTGGTGATCTGGCATGTGTAGCTCTCCTCATGCTGCTGCCTGCTACTTTGACATCCCCCATGCCAAATTTTTCCTCCAAACTCTTCACCTCTCCACAATCCAAGAGTGGTGAACCCAAAGACAAGATATCTCTCATCAACTGTAGATCTGGTGGCCTCCCTGGTGGAATGCCTCCATGTAGTGAGACATCAATGTCAGGGGTAGACTGTACATATGATTGGGAAACCTTGCCCTTTCCCTAACTGCACAAATTAGTCTGCCTCTTCCTTGCATTAGATTTTTGAAACAGAGAAGGGTGTGTGATTTTCATCAACTGATGCTGCTCTTCCTCCCTACCTCCTATTTCCAGCTGCAATGCTGCACAATCATGCTGCTCATTGATTGTGCTTGGACCTCCATGTATGAGATCTTGGGGAAATTATTGTAAGAATACAAGAATCCCTCTTGCTGGAGCATGTGCTCCTCCTCCCTCTGCATGAGGCACTGGATGTGCTCTAGATGTGATAGCGTTGTTTCCCTCATCTCTCTCAATGTGTGTGGGCAAGATCTAAACAGTTGGATCCTCTTGTGAAAAAGAGATCCCTATGCCCTCTTGTCCAAGAATATGAACTGGAGGCTTTGCTTCCGGTAATGTGTAATGAAAGGTTTTTTCTTCTCCCATGGTTTTATGAAGTGGATTTTCCTTCATCACATGCAAGGGTTTTTTTTTCTCAAGTTTCTCTTGCTCATGTGCCTTAGGGAGCTTTTCACCAAACCTTCCCATCAAAGTTTCTATGAATCTTGCATAAGAGAAAGTGTTGGCATTATTTAAGGAATAAGATTCAAAAATCCACCATGCATGAGCCTTACCTCTGAAAAGCAGTGCTGCAACTCTGATGGCTTCATCTTCGAAAATATGGCGCAGTTGCAAATAGGAATCTAGCTCCTTCACCCAAGCTCCAACTGAACGTGTAGGTGATTCGGAAAAAGTAGATAGAAGAAATCTACCTGCATCCTGTTGCTGGTTTTTCTCCACTTGGATCTTACAAAACTCTTGGAAATCAGCATGATATCTAAACCTCTCAGTTTGAGATTCATACTCCTACAACAAATCACTAAGAGTTCTCCTCTTAGGCATTTTTTCTCCTCCCATCCATCTAAAGATAGCTCTGGGCACTTGACTGCGCTCTGCATCATGGAGTGTAGCTGAATGCTTACACTTACCATGTGAAAATCTAGATTCAGCTCTAGATTCAACCTCCTTTGGAGATCCCATCTCCAATCTCATGTTCTTCATCTCTCCTTGAAAGCTTTGCATAGATTTTGGAAGAAGCTTTGTAAGTTTGTCTTCCTTTATTCTTTCCCATACTGAAGATTTCTGGCTTCTGTCCATCTCTCCTTCTGATAGTTGGACCTCATAGGCTGAGCTAGAGATCATTCTTTGATACCATTGTAATGTTCCTTTTTCAGGACTGCTCATGAAACATGCATGAAAAACGCATTTCCAGCAACATATACAATAAAACAGTGAAATCATCACTTGGATCCCATGGATACATCTATGTAGCATATAAATACAAGAGGAGATTAGAAAGATGGAACTAGGTGGGTTAAACAAACCTCCCACACTAGTGTAGCTGAAAATGACTAAAAACCCCAAACTGCATTTTATTGGAGTTTCTGCATCAATGGAATGCACAGTATAAAGAGGGTTTTAAAATAAAAACATGGGAGAAAAATAGATCTACTCATACATTAATGAATAATACTAAATTACAGAGATCTAGTCTCCTCATACAAAATACAAGAGAACCCGGCAAGGGTTTCTTGTCAAATACTCTGCATACAAATGTGATCTTCAAAAAATTACTGAATAATCACTGCAACACTGAAGCATAAGAGAATAGAAGGCTGAATGATGACTGATATGATGTAGATCCCTCAGGGGCTTCCTCCCATGAAAGGATGAACCTCTCAATCACAAGGAAACTCAACAATGGAGCCACCAAACCATGCAATGAACACAACCTCCAAAATAACACATTCCCTAGCAGAAACATCGCTGGGAATGTATGGGAAATGTGTGGTATGATACCACAGATCTCAAATAAGCTCTGGAGCTCTCCAAACAGATCTCTCAAGTAAAGGAAACCTTCCTCCAATGAGAAACTAGCTTAGAAGCCGGGATTCCAATCCCTTCCATTGCTGCACCCAACAACACTGCAAAATCATCCGGCAAAGCTGTGCTGATGAAGATGGCTGAAGCTTGGCCTGAAAACCTGATGCGGAATGATGAATGAAACTCTCCCAATGAGGCTCCTCAAAGGAAAAAGGTGGGATTCCCGCCCGGGAACACCCAGTGTTAAACAACATTGCAGCATTGCTAAGCAGCAAAGCAGCAACAATTCTTGGCAGACAAGAATAATAAACTAAGACATGAAGAATAATGCTTCCATCCTCTTCCTTATATAAGACATGAGTTTTCTTGCCCTTGGCCCCACTCAATTAGGTTACTTCTAACCCAAGTTACATCTCCCTCCAAAATTGTGTTATTCATCCTTGGATTCCTCCTCCACTAAAACTGCGTTGTTGACTTAGGCAAAGCAGCTTGATTTTATCTCTGTTCACACATGGAGGTGTTTTATTAGGCTAGAAAGAATGTCTCCTTTCACACTTGGAGTGTTTTTATCCTCCTTAGGAGACTTAAGGGCTTTTCTACCCATTTATTTACTGGCTAGAGCTGCTACTAACTCTAATGCTCCATTTAGCTTGGAGGCTAAAATTTTGGAACATTACAATAAATAAATAAGAATAGCCTAGTGTACCAAGGCACACCGAGAGTGCATTTGGTAAGTCATTGGCATACTGTGTGGGTGGTTGTGAGTTCGAATTGCAACACAAACAGGTTGGTTAATTTTATTTTAATACATTTTCCCATTACAGTAACATTGTTTGCAACTTCTGATGACTTGAACCAGAATTTGGGGGTCAAATGTGAAAGGCACTTGGAAACATGTCTCTTTTTGAATATTTAGTTTTATACATGGTTTACTATGGTATTTTTGGGTTATTGAAGTCATTAATAATCCAAATTGAAATCTAGAAGAAGATGAGTGATCCAAACTCAGAGACAAATGCATCAAAATATGTTTGAAAATATTTTGACTTGTTTTTGATGAGCATTATGTCATATGTGTGTTTGGAAAAGTCATAATTATGTTGTAGGTGTTCTGGATACATGAAGTTGACATGTGTCGAGGAAGTGCTTGAGTGACCAAATCACAGTTATGATTTGAGCAGAGTTTTGGGACAACAGTATGATAAAACAAAACAAAGATCAACATGGATTTTTTGAGAATTATTAAGGTTGAGATGATGTTTGTAGTGATTGCAGGTTGCAGGAGAAGTATAATGGTTGCAAGTTGTATGGAAAAGGCAATGATTTTTGTAATGACAAAGATAACGGAAGTGACTATATGTATTGGTTGCAGATTTTGGTTTTACTTATGATTTAGTGATATTTTATGATTGTGGATCTAGTTTTAAAATGTCATGAAAAAGAGGTCCAAAAAGAAGCAGAGGAAGGAGGTTTAAGCCTCAATCAAGTTGGAGCTTAGAGTGAGTTTGAACCTACTAATTTATGAGATTGGAGCCTACTCATATTTGAGGTTGGAGCCTTAATCAATTTGTAATCTATAGTGAGAAAATTCTTGCATCTTCGAGGTTGGAGCCTCAATTAGGTCATAGCCTACCACAAGTGGAAACTTGCATATTTTTTAGGGTAGTTGACTCCTATAGGTTGGGGTCTGCAAATTAATGTAAAATAATTGAAAAATAAGTAGGATAAGAGTTGGTCGTTTTCTCTTATTTTGGTTTCCATGTAATTTTTTTTGTGTCTCCTTGTGATGTGATGCTTCCTTATGTTGTTGATTGCTTCTTGTCATGTTACTAATATGATGATGCATGGATATAACTAATGACATAATTTTTTATGGTTTAGTGCTATATGGATGAATTATTAAGAAATAATGTTGAATTTTGAAATTGACCTCCCACTAATTCACCCTCTTCCTCTGAGTTTGACCTTTAGGCCAACAATTAGCCATTGGCTAAAGAAGTTATATGAAAAATTTATCCTATGATTTTAAATATTTACTATCGACGATATTATTTCTTGTGCAATCTATGATGTTGGGCTAATTTTTATTTTTATTTAGTTATCATTTTATTATTTTTTATACACAAAGTGTCCATAATAGGATTTGTAGAGTCAACATAAAAAATAATAAGTATTAATATCAAAACAATGAATACAAAGTACATCTATATATTTTGTAAATGGTATTAATTAACTAAAATAGGTATAATGCATCTAGTTGGGATTTTTTTTCAATTCAAAATTGTTTGGTGAACATATTTTCTATATTTGTAATGTAATATTATACCCACAATACTATATCAAGTAATTATAGATTCTAACTTACTATTTTTATACTAATCACATAATTCAAATCTAGAAGATACATTATTTTTTTTGTAAGCTTGGAAGATCCTTTCTATTTCGTTTTCAAAAATAGGTAGGTAATACATAACATAATCCATGATCAGATGGCCTCAACCTCCCCATTGGGAAACCGAGTCTGTTGTCCATGACATTATAGGCCAACCAAAATATGAAAAGTATGAGAATGTTTTGCAAAAGTAGATAAACTTGAGTGTCTTTAAGTCTCCTATTTACTATATGTCTATAACTAAAAAACAAAATCTTTGTACTATTCATATCTACATATCAAAATTAATCATCCAAACTGTACTAAGAGGACTTCTAATCATCAAAATATTCTATTGGAGTCGGGTCCTTGGCACTGGAACATGGAAGTTCAGTTTGTGGAAGGTAAGGAATATGTTTCTTAATGTGGTTTATACAATAATTTTGTTGTTGTATCTGGCACCAAATGAGTTGGAATTCACAGTGGATTTCTCGAATTTCAGCTGCTGACCCCAAAATTCCTGTAAAGGTGTTCACCACATCTTTTTCCAAGAGATTTTTCATCATCCAGAATAGAAAGAGGGTCTGCTAGAATTGGGTGTATCAACCTCTAGTACGACCGGGATCTGGGATGAGATCCTCCCATTCATCAAATTCCAATTCACTTTCCTCTGAATTCTACTTCAGTTCACTCTCCCACCCTAAAATTATTTGATGGACCCGATGATGAGTATTTTTCTTATAGGACCGAGCTGATTCAAAGATTAAGTCCCTAGTATTTCTACAGCCTCAACTACTAGTATCTCGAGTCTGGTCTTGAATACCACTATGACCACGACCCTGACCTTGCATGCGGCCATAAACTCCCCTTATATTTCCCCCTAGTTTGAAGCCGAATGAGCTATCTGATGGCATTTGAATTCACAAGGATAGAAATGGTATTTTTTCTTAGACACCAATATTTCCACCTCTGAAGACCTCATTTAGGCTACAAGTGAGCACACTGGAAGACGACCCCATGGATATTTCTAGTAAACTAAGTCAACACCCGGGCCTACAGGTGCTAAAGCAACACATGTAATTGAACAAAGAACATTAGACTAGTGAAACTAGTCTTTCCATTAGAGAATTTTTGAGGTCTAAAATGGGCCTCCTAAGAAAAATGTACAACCAAAATAAATTTATAAGAACCAATAGGATTTAATATGATGGTGTCAACTATGGGGGATGATTCACCATTTTTTTCCCGTAAAAAGGTAAAAATATTAAAAAATAATAAAATAATAAAACTACTTTTTCAACTTATCTCCCTAAGGTTTTACTCAAATTTCGAGTAGGAGCACTCGTTGGATGAAAAATTTAATTCCTCATTGAAGGAGAACCCATGTTTCATACTTTCGATAGACCCTGCTACACGGAAGATAATAAATACATGAAAAAATGTGATTGCAATAACGTTTTTCATGTATTTCTCATTTTTTGTGTAGTGGGGTTCATCAAAAGTATGCAACACGGGTACTCCTTGTGTTATCACAAAATTGTACTTGATTGGTTGCTGATCAGAAAACTTAGTGTAACTGTTTCAAACCATATTTTGACTAAAGATTAGCCTCTTCAGTCTGAGAGGGCTCTCTCAAAGGGATTTTATGATATTGGTTAATGAAAGTGCTAGATGGCTAACTCTATATAAATTGTATCTTGTTTTTATGATTACAAGTTGAAAGAATGAAGGTTTGCTACCATTGGGATTATGGAGTCAACAATTATTAGTTTCAGTGGAAAGGTTTCTTGACATGGAAGCTGAGGTAGATAGAGGTCTTTAACAAAGGCAATTCACTCATAAAACATAAGAAAACATAGTCATTTCATTACTTAAGGAAGTCAGAGCATAGAGTTATAAATTATGAGTAATAGAAATGAAATATACTGCAAGTGGTAAAACATAATATGTAGATCAATAAGACATTAAAAAACCCATGATAATCTCAGGTATGTCAAGAAGAAAGTCACTATGTATTACTGATATAAGTCAAAATACATAAAGCAATAGTTTGGTGCAAAAAATCTCCAACCCCTCACTACTTCAATACTTTGTCTTTAAATAGACATTCTTACAACAAGGATGATCTGCCTGATGGCTAGATTCATCGAATTCTCCTATGAAACATCACATAACTGAAAAACATGACTTCTAACAAGAAAATGATAGCTATACCTTAAACAAGACATCTCCTAATAGGAGTCTAACTCCTATTTATTACATATTCTACCTTATCTCTGTGAAACAGTTACATGTCAGTTACAAAATAAGAATCACATGCTCAAAATATACATGGTAGGTTCATTTCCACTTTACATATTTTAGACTCTCCTAGACATGTGGAACAAAACCCTATTTTTTAGGAATGCATAACCCTTATCTTCAACGAGAGCTTTAGCTGATGAACTGTCTCCACAGAACTTCCTTCGAGTCATAAATATTTGATGTTAAGGTCCCTTGACATGTTGGAGGAGTCAAGCTATCCAAAAATTCCATTAAGATGCTCCAAAACCTTAAAAAATAGCTCGCTACGAAAACATGACAGTTTCATAGCGAGCTTTGGCAGCGTTGAAAAAGTAGCTTTTGCACCCAAAAAATATGCTCCTTTGTTATTCCATGGTGTCAACCAGGTCATGACACATCACCACCATCAATATACCTCCTTGAAAACTTCAAAAAGTGACTTTAGAGTCAAAAAGGCTGCTACAGGTTTTTTTGTACCGTTTTCCTGGCTTTAAGCCTAGGAAACGCTACGAAACTGCGTAAAAGTGCAGAAATTCTAGATTTCAAAACTGTCTCCAAAAAGTGACCTCCAACTGCAAAACTTGATCTTCTGCATGTAATGAACCCTCTAAAACACATTCAATCTCAACTTAAGGCTTATGTGGTGTTTCCTCCTCATTTATGATCAGTTGAGTTATGGGCTCCCCAACCATAGTCATCTTTAAGCCCTTCTTTTCCAGCTCTTCATGAATCAGTTCCAGTTGTTCTTGAAGGTCTTTGAATTGGTCCTTCAATGTCCTGTTCTTAGATTGTAAGAGCAGGTTTAATTTTTTGATGTGTTTTACCTCTTTTATTAGTGGCTTAGTCCACTTTATCAGTTTTTCTGTGTTGTCCAAAGTCTTTGAGACACTTGTGACTTGATCCTCCCAAATATTCCTCATTTGTTCAAACTGCACTCTTTCAACTCTATGTTTCTTTGCTTCTTTCCTCAAGACTGATATCTCTTCACTTGCATCTTTCAACTGCTCTTTAAGGACTTCAACCTCTGACTTTTCAGTGATTTTCTCTTTGCCCTTCTTTTGTTTGATGACTAATTCTTCTTTTGCAGGTGAGGAGAGGTCTATGATGCTTGGTGGTGGCTGAATATTTTCAATGACCTTTTGAGTTTCTTTACTGATTTCCAAGACTTTTCTGGCATGTCTTGTCATTAGTTTTCTAGCTTGAAACATAAATCCAACATCATCACCTACAAATTCTAACTTCTTAGCTGTTTTTCCTTTCTTAAGCTTCCTTCCTCCCTCATCTATGTCTTCAGCTTGGACTATGGGAGTTTCTTCAATATCAATGGCATGAAATATGTCCTCTATGTTACCTTTAGCCACTTTTTGGCTCCTTGTAATCCTCTTACTGCCATGTTTTCTAAATTTTGCCTTTTTTTTTGCAGGTGTAACTTTGGGTGTGTCAGCCTTCTACGAAGGCTCTATCTCCATGCTAACTTGTTCTAACTGTTCTTCCATTGAAGGTGATGGGATATCTCTAGGTTTGGGAGTTCTTTTAGGAGTGATATTTAGGAGTGATAGAATCTACTTCAAAACCACTTATGAATAGAAAATATGACCAATCTCTGCCTAATATTTTTAACTCATCTAACACCAGCAACTTGATCAAACCATGATGAAAAAGATAAGTTTCATTTCCTTCTGATTTAACTTGAACTTTGTCTGACATTTTAGCTAAGCTTCTGTATAAGTAAAAAGGAAAATCAAGAGACCTCTTACCCAGAAAATGCAGCAAAAGCCTAAGGTGGTAGGAATAAACCATGTGATACCTCCCTTCACAGGTGAAGTACTTCTGAATGATCAATAGCAGCTTTGTGTAGTTTTCCTTCATATAGCTCCTTGGGATAGCATTTGTGAGATCAATTTCACTATGCTCTGTCTTGATAAATTCTTTACAGTCCTACATGGTGAAATGGATGCCTTTGAACCATTGCTCTCCTCCTCTAGGGATTCCTGTTGCTGCTGCAATGGTTTCTGGTGTTACTATGAGATTTAACATTCCCACCTTTGAATCTGATCCAGTAAAAATCTTACCAAACTCCTTTGAAACTTGCAAATGACATCCTTGCAGACTTTGGAAAAATTGTAACACCTTATTCTTCTAAACACTTCCAATGCAGTTGGGTCTTCATTCAACAAATTCTTGTCCATTGGATCCTATCTCAGGTAGTGACCACCTTTTTTGGTCTTCTTCTTTGCAACCATGGTGATTTTATACCTTTTTTGCCTCGCTTGATTAGTGACACCTGCAACTTTTGAAAATGCCAGCAACTAGCTTGGCTTGGTGAAACAACTCTCCAGAACTTAATAGCATGCAAATATGAAGCAAAGAATGACAAAGACTCAATTGGGTAATGTTTTAAAGTTTCGATGATAACTCATGCCTTAATCATGACTCATACATGCTAAAAACAGTAATGATGACCTCAGACATGACCTTTGTACCTTGTTTTAACCCTAACTGATTTGAATGACATCCACCATAACTCTTCTAATCATGGAATGACACCTTGCACCAGATTTGAAAAGACAGACAAAAAAACCATTTTTCGTAGCATGGCTAATTCATTTTCTAACAGTTTCTCTATGAAATTATTAGGCAGTTTCATAGCGAAAACTGTCTTTTTACAGTGTAAAATGCTACGAAAAGAGGAAAAAGTGGCTAAAGTGACCTTTTTGCATTCAAAAGATTGGGAAATGAAATATGTCAGCAAATGATGACTGATGGAACATGATTTGACTTGAATGGAGGTGGGTTTAAACCTTAGGATAGGTTAAAGATGAAAAATTTAAAATTTTCCTATACCAACTTGTGAAAAATGAACTCTATTACCATGTCAAATATTGTTTCACTTCTGAGCGATAACACCTTGGATGCATAATCAAATTATGCATCCAACAAGTGTTCCCACTCAAAATTTGAGTAAACCCATAGGGAGATAAGTTGAAAAAATAACTTTTCTTTTTTCCCTCTAAAATTTGATGATGTAATCTAATCTTATTTTATTATTTACACTATTATTTTATAATTTCCTTAGGAGGCCCATTTTAGACCTCAAATTTCCCTTGATGCCAACCATCAATACATGGGTTTGATCAAAGAATTCACTCGCATCAACCCAATAGGCATGATAAATCCATAAATATATGACAAGATAAAAGCCTAGGAATATCCTCTGAAACACTCCCCATCTAAAATTAGGTAGAGGGTTCTTCTGAGGACCAGAAGGAAGTAAAAATACCCTAGAAAAATGGATTAACACCATAATTAAGACCAAACTCCAAGATTGTATGCAAACCAGAGATGACATGTTACTAAAAAAAACAACAAAATTTCTAATTAAGGGCCATAAGTCCCATATCAGACATCAAAAGGGCCGGTCTCTGCTCCCCCTATATGAAAAAGATATTCTATTCTAAACCAAAAGGACACACTAGGAATATCCATCATATAATTAGAGAAACAAAAACACAACATAGGGGATAAAGCACTCATATAAATTATATTTTGAACATACTCACTCTACATCGGCCGAGAGGGAGGATTTCTCCAACTGTAACTAGGTTCCAAGCCTAAGAATTAGCCCGCGCTACCACCCAGATGATTGTGCTCTGTCCGTTGCTTCGTATGAAGCTAGTGTAAGAGCAAGAAAGCTGGTCTAGGTCACCCACCATAAAACCAAAATTCTTACCTACGAAGCATTTCAAATGCTGAGACATGAGATCATTAAAATTACTCACCACCTTTCACATGGGGAGGCATGTGTGGAGGTAGTCGTCCAACCTCCTGCCAATCCTTTTCATTATTTCCCTAACCATGGCACAGATCCCACTGTAGCCTCTTTCCTGGCACTCACCCCGATAAGGGAAAACATATAAGATACATTTTAATTTTAAAGAATTTTGAAAAAAATATAACAAGTGTTGAAACCAAACATAGTGTTGTAGGTGGTATTTCCTTAGTTACATATTAATGGTCAACATATATTAGTTACATAGAACATTAAAATAGAGCTAAATTATACAAGTTCACAAATATGCAATCTAAATTATATAAAAATAAACAACCATGCTAAATAATGATGGAAGGAACACAAAACAAAATCAAAATGTTTCTTTGAGCTCTTCTTCCATAAGGGGTAGCAATTAAATTTTTCTTTCCATCGTAAATTGGATGTATAAAAAATTCCATGAGATAACCAACAACACATGAAAGGTTTCCATTAGAATGATATCACACCAAACATCATCACGATACTCTAAAGTTTTAAAGCTAATAAATATTAATTTCTCATAAACATGTCACAACACTTCTTGAACTAATGGTGTTGATGTTTGTGTTGCATAACTAGATATTTTTTTGTCATATACACCGTAGTTTCTATACAATTTCTAAAACTACCATGCTCTCTATGCTACTAATATTACGTAAACATTATAATATTTACCTTTGATCTAAACTTGGTTTGGAAAATAATTTTACTGAGTCACTTATTCTCCATAGAAGAATGTTATTATGGTAAGTTGTCCATGTTCTCATCTATCATATTTTCTCCATGTTTTAGTGCTACGACTAGAACACTTTATCTTTTATTGGGTTCTTTTGCTTGTGATAATTATGTTCATTATTCTCAACTACATGTTAATTCTCTTTATACATTCATATTGTTTTAGAATAATTTTCATGTATAATATTTGTGTTATCATTATGTAAAATTGGAGGAATACTTTTTTCTTATGTTTAATTATCATGCAATTTAATTTTAGCAATATTAATATAAAGTATAGTAAAAATATTTAAGAATAAATTTGTTAAATATAATTTATTAGAAGAATTTAATCTCTAAAATTAATCAATTCATGCAATAATGGAGTGAATTATTTAATCATGTTTGTAAACATGTTGAATCAAAATATTAATTATGTTCATTATTCTCCATATTAATTATGTTCATTATTTTCCGGTGCATGTTTTTTTAGGCTAGGAAAGTGGGACCACCCATGGCTGATTTAAACCAATGGCTTATCACAAGGAGTACCTTAAAAGTGCACCCATTCACCATCAATCCAAAGCCCCTTAGGCATTCTCCACTACATATTGTTTATTTCTCTTTATACATTCATAATGTTTTAGGATAATTTTCATGTTATACATACATACATACATATATATATACATAAAACATGTTTGCAAACTTGATGAAATATCTTAATCAATTATAGTATTCTTTTATTGTTTTTTTTAGATCAAATTATTCTATTAAATGATATTTCATAAATTTATTCTTAAATATGTTTACTGTGCTTTTTTATTCTATTGATAAAATTAAATTGTATGATATATATATATATATATATATATATATATATATATATATATATATATATATATATAGAGAGAGAGATTTTTAATTAATATACAATTTAATTTCATCAATAGAATAAAACAATACAATAAACATATTTAAGAGTAAATTTATGAAATATCATTTAATAGAAGAATTTGATCTAAAAAATCAATCAAATCATGCTATAATTGATTGAGACATTTCATAAAGTTTGAAAACATGTTTAATTAACATATTATATCTTGCTATATTCACCTTAAAAAATAATTAAACATTATATGTTATTAATGGTTATCGGTTTTTGCAATCAAAATCCAAATTAAACAATTTCATAAAACCAAAGTTAAACATTATATGTCAAATTTATCTTTAAATGAGTGATACATCAAATATAATTTAAAAATAGAAAAGACATTAATAAAGTTAATCATCAATATAATCATAATACATTTTATAAATCAAACAACAACATTGACATGATATAAAAAAACATAATATACATGAGTGATATATGTATCATATATACATATCAATGTACATGTCAAATATACATCTCAACAAAATCAATAAACATGTAATATATACATCTCAATGAAATATACAATAATCAATATAATATATGTCAAGTACCACTGCTAGCAAGGTCCACCACTAAATTTAAATGCATCAATGCCTCCGCTACTAGAGGTAGAGTGTCTATCAATGCCTATGTCATATAAAAATGATGAAAGTAGAGTATGATATATAACTCCAGTAGGAGCTATATCAATAAATGTGATCATAGCATGTACAACATCATCAATATCTATTGTTAGAGGTGTAATAGATGTGAAGGAGAGGGGATCAATGCATTGATCAATGTAATATGAAATGACTAGTGACACATGTGGAGGAGGAGAAGAAGGAGGAGGAGGAAGAAATTTGGTGGATTGTGCAGTTGGTGAAACATGTGGATGAGGAGGAGGAGGTGGATGAATGGATTATGAAACTAGTGATGCATGTGAAGGAGGAGGAGGAGGTAGATCAATTAATGGTCTAGTTAGTGATGCATGTGGAGGAAGTAGAGGAAGAGGAGGATGTAGATCAATGGATGGTATATCTCGTGACACATGTGGAGGAGGAGAATATATTGTATGGGTGGATGGTATAGATAATTATTCATTTGGAGGAGGATAAGGTTATACATTGGTCTAGTGGAGGAATTATTGGTGGAGGATCAGAAGCATTATCCTAAAAAGATGAACTAGGTGAAGTGGAATGAGTGCCGTACTTGAATATTTAGATGAGTTGAGGGAATTTACAACATAATTAATTAATAAAATCATGTGACAAGGAAGGGTTGTTCATATATGAGACAACTATGGGTCGTATAATATTTATTGGACATGTACAAGCACCATTACCTACCTATAAATCAAAACACATACATGATACACCACCTTAGTTCAAACTCTACATTATAGCATATGTGACATGCCATGTATATGTAGTAGAGGATAGTAATATACCTCATCCATATATTGATTCTATTGGTTAGGCTCATTCCCAACACATCTTCCGATATCTACAAAAATTAGGCTATAATAATTAAATAATTGAAACTAATTGTCACAATAAATTACATGTGCATTAAATAAGAGAAAAAACTATGGAACTAGATTTATAAAAAAATAACAATTATATTTTACTTCAATAATTTGGTGGTTTGTCCTGAGTAAATAATATTTTTATAAATCCTGTCCAATCCATATAATATTTTTGGTATTGTACAAACTTGAGGATATGATTATCCTCTCCATCAAAGAAATCACAAATTTCTCTACCAACCAAAGTACATGACCACTCCAATTTACCTCTCTTGAGAAAAAACTACCCCTACATGTTGATATGCACATCATTCACAGTCCTAGGAGGGAGGTAGGGTATTGTAAATCAAGTGGCATGGATCCTCTCAAAAAATAAAGTGAATACATATATAATGTAAATGTTAATAATAAACTCTCATAAAAAATAAATTGAAAATGATCCAAAGAAAAAATAAATTATCAAAATATTTTTGACCACCTAATAAATTGAGGGCTCTAGACTACACTAGCGACATATTACATCAAAGGGAAGTTGATGCATTTTCCATGAGAGGTAGAATGTGCCAATGCCATGACAATAGTGGAATGACACCTAAGCTCTTATGAACCAATGAACCTATCTACTGTCATCCACCAATAACCTATAATTCCATATCATCAATAATGTCCTAATTTACATATATGTACACATATTCTAGCTATATCTCTCCTTCAATTTTGGGTGGTATATCATGGAAGTCGGGCCAAACCTCCTCCCTCTTAGATATCCCAAAGATAAAATATATATCTTCATATATGGGATAATACCAAAGAGACATACCCTAAATTCTCGCATGGCATGATACTAGTGATTGGTCATCTATTATAAAAGTGGTTAGTTCCTTTTGATGGATGTAGCCTTCTCATAAAAATTGAGGAGGCTAACATTCCTTAAAAGGGAACAAATTTGAGTTGTAATATGGAAAGGGTTCCTCTACTTTTGTCTAGAGTCCTAGTCATGTAAAAATATATATAAATACAACAAGAAGTTGTCATTGATGTCAAAGGTTATCCAAATGAAATATAAATTTACATATTTAAATAACACAATTCAAAATAATTTTTTTGACTTTTTATGCCCCATTTGGATACCCTATCTTTGAATGATTTTTTACTCCATTTACCTAGTTGAAATGGAAGCATAACATATAAGGTTGGAAATATTATTCTGAGAGACTTCCAATGGTATATGGAACTCCCTCTAGCTCATCCATATTGAGGAGAAATTATTTTTTAAATATTGACTATACATTCTTCCAGTTGCACAAGGTAGTCTAGCCAATGGACAAGTCGACCGAATATAGACCTTAAATTCACTATAAATAGGTGCAAGAAGGAGCATTTCAAGTCACTCACTAAGAAAAGTTTAGACCCATTCAAAAATGTGAAGAAAAGAAGCAATTTTTAGGTTCATACCTCATGAACCATAAGTGAAGAGGAGTTGATTTGGATAGACCTCATGGGCAAGGATTTTTGGCAGATTTTTTAAGGGTTTTTGGCTTATTTTGGAAAGGTTGTTTTAAATTATTTTGGAAGGGTTTTTTCAAAAATTTTTGAAGGTTTTTGGCCCTTGTTAGAAGGCTATTTTCATACATGTTCTTTAGGGAAAAATTTTGTCCCCTTTGAAAGCAAAATTTCAGATATGTGTAGAGGGCGAAATTCTATCATGGAAGGCTGAATTTTAGGACCAAATTCTGGTAAAAATAAGGTCGAACTTAGGTCTATTTTGAGGGATAAATATTGGTGTGTTTGAAGGTGAGTTTCAGGTTTGTTTTGAATATCTAACACTTTCCACTGTTGAGGAGGACGAACTCTATGGAGGAGGCAAAGTTCTAGAGGCCAATTTCTGCTGATAAGGAGGTTGAATTCAATGATCCTTTGTTGAGGGGAGTTTTTTTGCTAAGAAGTACGTCTTTAGGAAGGAAAGTTCCCTTGTGAAGGATAGAGGAGAAAATACTAGACTTTATTTGACTAATATTGACTCTTGTACATGCTTTGGTGTTGATAAATCAGGTAGTTGGAGCTTCCATTCAATTCGTGCCAATAAACTAGGAAGTTGGTGTTGATAAACCAGGGAGTTAGTACTTCCTTTCAGTTGGTTAAGATAAAATTGAATTCTCTCTCTCTCTCTCTCTCTCTCTCTCTCTCTCTATATATATATATATATATATATATATATATATATAAAGAAAATCATTCCATAGTTTTCATGTAAAAATATCTATGTTCTATGTATATGTGCTTTGTTTTATACCTATGGATGCATTTACAAGTTTTTGAAGTAAAAAAATGTTAATACTGATTCATGCTCCCTCTCAGTATTTTTTAATATTCCAAAAATTTCTATCATAGAAGGTTCCTTAAAAATAATTTGACCACTTGAAGGTATATTTCAATGATACTCATGGAAAAGAAATCATAATACATCTAACATGGTTTGCCATTGTTTGATGGAAAAAAATATTCCTTTTGGAGAATAAGGATGAGATTGTTCTTACAAGCACAAGGAGTGGATGTTTGGCAAGTTGTTCTAAATGAATACAAAGTACCGACCCATAATCCAACCAATTTGGTTGGAAAAATACTCTATGAAAACAATTCAAAGGCTATATATGCCATTATAGGATGGTTGCGAGGATAAAAAAATTTCAAGGTTATGCATTGTGAATCAACGAAGGAAATATGGGACAAGATCAAGAATGTATATAAAGGAGATGAAAAGGTCAAAGGGGCCAAGATTCAAACTTTTCTAGGATAGTTTAAAAACCTAAAGATGAAGGAATATTAATACAATACAACTTAATTTATCTAGGTTTATGAAATCATGAATACTATGAGAGGACTAGGAGAGAAGATCATAGATACAATAATTGTTCATAAGATACTAATATCTCTCCCAAAGAGATTTGATTCTAAAATCTTAGCTTTATAAGAAAAAAATTATCTAGCTACGTTGAGTATGGATGAGATACATTAAATTCTTACAACATATGAAATGAGGAAAGAATATGAAAATCCCTCTAAAAGGGAAGCAACTTTCAATATCTCCAAGAAGAGAAGGAAGAAAAAGAAAAAGTGAAAAACAATTTCTAGTTTTAGTGATGATTTAGATGATGAAGACGAAGCCAAATTTGAGAGAAAGTTGAAAAGAGGAACTCATAAATATAATGGTAATATTCCTTTAAATTTTTTTGAATGTGGTAGAATTGACCATTATGCTTCTAAATGACTTTTTGCAAAGGGGTCATATAGTGATGAAGAAGAAAGTTATAAAAAAGAAAAGAAATATCAGAAAAGAAACAAAGGAAAGAACAAGGGAACTTTCTTCAAGAATAAAAGTCTCTATTCAATAGAATATAGTAGATCATATGATGAAGATGATCATAGTGACCATGCTTCCGATAGATTTCCCTTCATGGAATTAGAATCTCAGAATGAAACTCCCGAAAAATATGAAGGAAATCATGATGAATAAGAAGGAGAAGTGGATCTTGAGGAAAATTGATTAATTCCTTAACTGATCTTAGTAGAAAAAGGAAGAAAAATATCATGCTCAAGGAAGAGGTAAATAAACTAAAAAATGTATACTAATTCCCAACAGAAAATCCGAAGAGACAAAGAAGACTATCATAAATATGAAAGTACAATTACAATAAGCTAGAGTGATTTAAGAAACACTCAAGAGACAATCAGAAGAGAAGCATTGAATAACTGGGAGTCTAGAAGCTGAGATACTATTCTTGAGGAAGGAACTATGGAAGAAGGATATTCAAAATAATTTTGAAATTGACACGAAAATAATGTATGAAATCATCAACTACCCTAAACCATTCATTTTCAGGTCTAGAATAGGATATAAAAAAAATAATATTGATAAAAGTTAAAGCTCTATGATGAAAGGAAATGAAGCAAGTAAGGGAGCTACATTGATGCACTTAAGGGTCCTATCAAGAAAAAAGAATACAAGCCACTAAATGAGGGCTTACAAAAACCAACAATGAAGAAGATTGAAGAAGAAGATCATGGCTTTAGAAGGATGACACCATCAAGAAAACCAACTAAACTCAGGTACCGAAATAATTTTCTTGGAGTGATACTTGTAATAATTTTGGGCATAAGAATATAAACTGTAGAGATTATGCAAGAGCTATAAATATAAGAAATGCTGATGAAAATCCCTAGAAATAATATGCAAGCACTTACGGTAGAAAATATCGTGAGGTTTTAACCATAAATTATAATAATTTAGGTGCTCTTAGTTTTGAAACTGAATGTTACAAATGCAACAATTTTGGACACACAACTAGAAATTGTAGAATAAATTTGATAGTTCCTTCAAGGGAAACAAAAAAGCTTCTTCTCCATCATATGGGGGAACAACTAAGAATTTGACAAAGAAGCAGGAATATTTTAAGGTTGAGGAATGTGGGCTTACACTACAAGACCAAAGAAGAAGAAGTCAATGGTATATTGATAGTGGATGTTCAAAGCATATGAATGGATATTAAAATATATTAGAAACATTGAAGAAAGAAAAAGAAGGATTTGTCACTTTTGGGAATGATAACTCTGCCAAAATAATAGGGAAAGGCACAATGAGCCTTGGAAGCGAAGATGTGGTGGCAGAAAATGTTTTACTTCTTGAAGATATGAAGCATAATTTTCTAAGTGTTAGCCAAATGTGCGATCAAAGACACACATTTCTATACAATTCAAAATAATGTGAAATAAGGAAAGAAGAATCAAGGAAATTGGTTGCAACAAAAATTAGAACTCCAAATAACATATACATCCTGAATGAGATTGGAAAGGAAAGTCACTACCTAGGAAAGGAAGATGAAAGTTAGCTTTGGCATATGATATTGGGGCATATACACTTTGATATTCTTGTCAATATCAACAAGAAGGAAGTTTTAAGGGATATTCCTGAAATTACAAAGTCTTCAAATACTATATGCAAGTATTGCAAGTGTGGAAAACAAACAAGAGTTGAGGTCAAAACCAAGGAAAAATCCATGAAAAAACCACTGGAACTTGTAAATACTAATTTATGTGGGACTGTTGGGGAAGTATATTTCTATAATTTCCAACATTAAATTATCAATCCAGGGCTCATAAGCTTCGAGGTATAAGCGCAGGGAACGCAGGATCAGAGCATCTAACCTAGACTACAATAGGAATCAACTTGTTGTTTAAGTACAAAATTTTTATTTCTAATTGAAGCTAATCAATTGAGGAAAGCATGCTTAAACAAATAAGAAATTATAATCACTGTGCAAACGAAACTAACTCTAATTAATCATAAACCACGCAATACAAATCACCATTGAAATGATTTTAATCTAAATGAAAATCTCAATCTAAATAATAAGATCTATTGAATCTAAATACAAGAATCTTAAATCAATCAAGTTTAATTTAAAATGATACCAAACTTATGCTAAATCTTAATCCCAATAAAATTCACTCTCATTCAAATGATCTTAAACTAAGGCAATGAACAAACAAGACTTCAACTAATCTAATTCTCGAGATGCATAAAATAAATCAAATAAGCATTCAAACTAACCTTTGTCACCACTTTGAAATTGCTTTAAAAGAAACTAAGTAAACTAATATTCTAATTGACATGCTTCAGATCTAAGGGACTACACAATAAGAAACTATCATATCTTTAAACTTCTTTAATCAAACTCAAGAAATCATTCAAACATAAGCACACTAGCTAATGGTTCTACCAATAGCTAACTACAATCATAATGAATTTCAAACAAAACTACAACTTAAAACAATGTTTTAATGGTCTCATTGCATTGCTTTCAAATACTTGGTTGCCAAAACACAATGTTACAAGAAAATCAATAAGTACATAATAGATTTCAATTCATACTTAAAACAAATGGAGTTATCGATCTCTTGTTTATCCAATTAAGAAGCACCTTTGAATATTTCAATCGTAAACCTATAACAAAGGGGCTATTCATTAAATAAAATCATTGATCTATGCCATTCATTAGCTTGCAACAAGTTGAAAATGATATGTCTATCTAATTTTAAGAAAACAAACGAATTATAGTCTTAAGTACATAATCAAAATTATGAGATCTAACTAACAATTTCTTTCAAAATAAAATCCATGCACCTAGATCTAAATCAAACACGCTACCTCTATCCTATTATGTTTACAAAACTTGCTTCCAGGCGATGGTGGATCCTTGCCACTCCTGGAGCAAGTCTAAACTAAATCAATGTCTAAATATTAAAAAAAAACCATAACATTTACAAAGAATTTATGGCAAAGTCAAATTGTATTACGATTCAAATCATAAGTTCACTTACATACATTCCTTCAATATTTTGTCTCATGTTCACACCTTTTCATCCTACTTCTTCAAAAACTTCCCAAATTTACAATACAAACCATGGTTGAGCCATTTATAAGATTCACAAGGCGAATTATTCATTTTCTTCAATTCTGGAAAATTGAACAATTTTAACAAACTCACCTAAAAGATCTTAGTATATCTTTCTAACCATGAGGAATTTTGGCAAACTGTTTAGAGGGAGACTAATTTGTTATGTTTCCAACAAAAACTGCTCTTGGATTTGTCTCATTCAAATCCATCTCCTCAGAAATCGTGCCCAAATTTGGTTGTTTGGATTTTTTTGCAATGTTCTAGAACTCTGAAAAAACAATGATTTTTTACAAAACTGCCTCCAAGACCCGCATATAACTTTTAGAAAAATTCGAATCTGGAGAAATAGATGTGGATATACATAATTGGTTATATTTGTAACAAACCCATTTGATTATATTTTATAGATTCACCTCCAGCTTCACACAAATCGAGGTCAAACATGGCAGTTTGGAAACTTTGCACATTTTGAGCAAATTTGTTAATCAACTCCTAGGGACCCACATGTGTGACTTGGGTGAAATAAAATGCATGGGAAGGTATTAAAACATTTTTTTGGACCATAACCTCCCTTGATTTTCCTCGAAAGCGCGTCGAAAGTACCAAAGCCCTAAATTAGGAATCTCATCCTTAACTGGCTTGTGAGTGATTTCAACGATGGAACCCTATGATAAATGTACTTCAAAAAAACCGTCATCAGTAAAACATGACATAATCATCTTTAATCATAGATAAGTAAATAAAACTTATGATAATCAACCATAGGGAGTATTTGGCGGTGAGTGATGGAATTATGGTACATAATGGGCTAAAAACCTAGGGTTTTAGGGTATAAACAGTGAAATTTCATGGTGAAAACATGGGTATATACGAGGCCCAATAGGTACAACAAGAAAAAAATGACTAAATGGCGAAAAATAATTCATGTTGCTTGTTGATGACTACACAAGGATGAATTGCGTTTTTTTTTAAAGAAAGTCATCAACTTTTAAAATTTTCATAATGTTCAAGGAACTTGTTGAAAATTAAATCAATTTGAAAACCAAATGCTTGAGATCAGATAATGGAGGATATTTTACTTCAAATGAATTCAATGACTGATGTGAAGAACATGGAATAACAAAACACTTCTCAACAGCTAGAAAGCCTTAACAAAATGGAGTGGTTGAAATAAAGAAAAAAGTTGTGGAAGAGATGGCTAGAAATTTGTTGAACAAATCCAAGCTAAGTCATATATTTTGGGTACAAGAAGTACAAACAATTGTGCAGATTTTTAACTTAAGATTTATCAAAAGAAACAATGACAAAACTCTCTATGAATTGTGGAAGGGAAGACGAACTAGTGTCAACCATTTCAGAATAGTTGGAAGTAAATGTTACATAAATATGGATGACTAGAATTTAGGAAAGTTTGAATCCCAAAAAAATGAAGGCATAATTTTTGGGCACTCGTGTAAAAGAAAAGCATACAAGTGTTATAATATTATCCTCAATAAGATAGTAGAAAGAATTAATGTAAAAATTGTTGAAACAAACTAGTTGAATACCAAGAAGAAAAGAAAAAATTCACACATATTTGAAGAATAGGAAGAGGAAGAACCAAAGCAAGAGGAAGAAAAGGAAGAATAGGAACACCAAGAAGAGAAGAAAATAGAGATAGAAAAATAAGAAGATAATCAACAAGATTTTCAGAAACCTCCTAGGACACCTAAATTATGGTATTAGAAGAATCATACACTAGAATAAATCATTGGGGAGAAGAGTGCGGGAGTAGAAACCAAAAGAAGAAAATAAGCACAAACACCAAAGAAAGGGCATTGATCACTATTGTCCAAAATTGAACCAAGTAGCTTTAAGGAAGCTATAAATGACGAAAAATGGATGAAGGCCATGGAAGAAGAACTAAATCAAATAGAGAAGAATGGGACATGGGAATTTGTTCCAAGACCTAAGAACAAAAATTTGATGTGCACAAATTAGGTCTTCAAAAACAAACTAAATGAAGATGGAAAGGTGACTAGAAATAAAGCAAGGCTAGAGTGCAAAAAATATGCCCAAGTTGAAGGGATAGAATTTGAAGAATTTTCTCTCTCCAGTAACCAGAATGGAAGCAATAATAATTCTCTTGACCTATGCATGCTCCAAAAGAATCAAAGAGTATCAGATGGATGTAAAATCAACCTTTCTTAATGGAAATATAGAAGAAGAAATATATGTAGAACAACCTAAAGGATTCCTCTTATCAAAAGATGAGGATTATGTTTCTTGATTGAAGAAATCCATGTATGAACTTAATCAAGCCCTTAGAGCTCAATACTCAATATTGAATAGGTATTTGCAACAAAAAAGATTCAAAAAGGGAAATGTAGATAGTATTCTCTACATAAAGTAACATCAAGTCAATATGATCATCATTGAAGTATAGATTTATGCCATCATCTTTCAAAGTGATGATGATAGATTAAGTCAAAAATTTAAAAAAGATATGAAAAATGAATTTTAAATGTCTTTGCTTGGGGAGTTGAATTTATTTTTGGGACTTCATGTATCTCAGCTAGATGGAGGAATTTCCATTTCCCAAACCAATATAATCAAAGAAATGCTGAAGAAAATGAAAATGGAAGATTGCAAACATAACCACTCCTAGGTAATTGGTGAAAGTTGAGCAAAGCATATGAATCCAAGGAAATGGATAAAAGAATCTATAAATCAATGATTTGTAGCCTACTCTATGTGACAACTTCAAGATCAAATGTAATGCAAGCAGTTGGATAGGTTGCAAGATTTCAAGCAACACCAAAGAAAACTCATGCTATAGCAGTGAAAAGGTTCTTCAAATATATTAAAGGTATACTAGAATTTGGGTTGTGGTATATAAAAGGAAAGAATTGAAACTAGTAGCTTACACAGATGTAGATTGGGCAGGAAGTATAGATGAAAAAAGAAGTACAAGTGGAGTAGCATTCTACTTGGGAGACTGCTTAGTATTCTAGTTAAGCAAGAAGCAATATTCAATATCCTTGTTTAGAACACAAGTGATCCGAATTTATGAAGGAAAAAATGAAATATAGATATAAATAGAAACACAGAGTTACAATGAAAGAAAAAAATCAATTCATTAATAATAAAGTACTGAAAACCATTTATATGTAGAATGGAAATAAACTATCTAAGGAAATGGTAGCTTATCTTTGAGAATATATGTGGTAGATGCATGCCTTTTGAAATATATTAAAATGATTCTTAGAGGCCTTTTATTATTAAGAAACAATGGAAAACCATAAAAATCCAAAAACCTAACTCTAGGAGATGAAGCGCTAAAAGTCTATGGGCCCTGTTGGGGTTAGTTGGTACATCAATTTCCCGGGGTTGTAACTTTGGCATACGATCTTTGTTTGACGTGTACGATACCTCATTAGAAATATATATTTAAGGAAAAAAAATTTCAACTATATACTTCCTAATTACAAATTTCCTATGAGTTTTCCTGTTTTCCAAAAAAATGTCGTTTAGGGCCTCAAAATGGCTCTGGAAGTTTAAGACCCAAAAAACTGCCAAAAATAGTAAATTGTGCTACAATTAAGGAAATTGCAAGAAAAAATGGGTGGGTCCAAGTGGAATAGGCACGTGGCCACTAATATCCATCTATATTAGTCCTCCCCCCTTAGGAAAAAATGGTCCCCATTATTTTGAGTGCCTCCATGAGATAAATAAACTTTTGTTGAACTTGATCCCTCGTGAGCTGCTTGCCTTGGTGTAGGAGTTGGCCAATTTTGACAACCCGATATAGCTGTATCTTCTACTGGAAAGTGTTCTTGATTTATGTGTCCACGATTTGATCAATTTTGTCCTGATCCATGCAATTTGGGTTGAGCTCTGTTGGTGTTAGTTGTTCTGCAATGTCAGGTGTGTCTTACAATGGTTGAAAGTATAACCAAAGGTGGTCCACATTAAACACTAGGTGGAGGCCAAGGAATGGGGGAATGATGAGCTCAAAATCATTGTCTCCCACAACCTTTGTGATGGTGTAAGGCTCATATTAGAGTGGTTGGAGCTTCCGAAGGGATCCAAAAAAGAATTATTTCTGCAAATGCAACCAAACTTTGTCGCTCACCTGAAACTTATGTGGCACCTGATGTTGATCATGCCATTTCTTGTTCTTGGCATTGGACTTATCCAAGATGTCATGCACCAACAGGTGGATGTCTTGGATGCATTCAATAAACCTAGTTGTTTTATCAACCTCAAACTATACATGTGCATATTCTGTCTATGTAGTCCCATGAGGCATGGAAACATTAGTTTGACACAATGATTGAAATCCCAAACCCACTTTAAAGGGACTACAGAAAATTGAGCTATAGAGAGACATGTTATAAATGTGTTGAAAATAAGGAAGGCTCTCATCCTAGCTTCATGGATGCTTAGAGTTTTACATGCATATTATGTGTTCTATCATCCTGTTGACGATATTTTTCCAGACACCAATCTTGGGATGGAATTCAATCGACTTGGTGAGCTTCGTGTCCAATAATGTCTAGATGCTCAATCAACATGTTCTTAGGAACCTTCTATATCAATATGATATAATGGTCTATGGGATCCAAAGATGTACCCATACTCTTTCAAAGAAGAGTTTGGTAGTGTCCTTTGCTGTGATAGTCTTATTCCACCTCACTAATATAGCCATCTTAGAAAATATTTCCACAACCAAAAACACATAGTCATTACCATGATTGGTAGAATGGAGGCCAGACAAAAATTCCGTGGATATGGATTCCCAGGGCTGGAAGGGAATAGGAAAAGGAGTGTATAGGCCTTGCTTCTTGATGGTTGGCTTGGGGATGGCACATGTAATGAAATATTTGATATATTTTCCAATGCTTTCTCAAAATTTTGGCCAATAAAAATACTTATGGAGCATGACCACAATTTTCTCCACACCAAAGTGTCCCTCAACCTGACTGTAGTGTGGCTCTCAAATTAGATTGGAACGCTCGCTTGAAGGAACACAAAGGTGGCCCAGGTAGCATAATAATGCATCCTAGAGGTGGAAATATGGAAATTTCTTGCCATCCACTAGCATCTGGTATGGGGTGGTGAAATAGGGATCACTTTTGTATATTTGTGGCCATCTAGAGATATCATGGCCACAAGAGTTGAGAACAATAGTCAGTGGTGCAACTGGGGGTAGAGTGAGGCAATATGCAATATGATTGGTTCTTTCCTTCTTGTATTTAATGTTCAAGTGGAATTGTTACAGATAAGTAGACTAATTATAATGTCAATCATTCTACAACTTCCCTTGTGTCTATATAAATTGAAGAGGTCGGTGATCTGTGTCGATGACCATCTCCTTCCCCAAAATGTAATGTTTCCATTTCCAACATGCCTGCACAATACAATACATCTCTTTATCATAGGTGGGCATTAAAGGAAATTTCAGCCTAAAAGTGCCCATGAAATTTTCACGTAAATTTCATGTCATAATATGTAAACCAATTAAAATCCTTTAAATTTAAAAATAGGTACATGTAAATATTTTAGACAGAAAAGAAGAAAAACTGCTTTTTTAAATTGTTTTTTTGGCTTATGTTCTTATAATTTCACTGAAATTTCAAGTGTAGAAACTTGTTGAATGCATAATTAAATTACGCATCCAACGAATACTCATTATGCATACTTTTGAGAATACCCAAATTGATAAAAATTTAAGATACATTAAAAAAACGTGTTCAACACATTTTTTTAATATATCTTAAATTTTTATCATTGTGAGTCTTCTCAAAAGTATGCATAATGGATACTCATTGGATCCAGAATTTAATTCCGCATCCAATGAGTGTCTACACTTGAAATTTGAGTGAACCTATAAGGAGATAAGTCCAAAATCCAATTAAAAAAGTAGTTTTTTCTTTTCCCTCGAAAATTCATAACTATTATTTTATTATTTAACTATTTATTTTATTATTTTAACTATTATTTTATTATTTTTCCTTAGGAGGCCACTTTTAGGCTGAAATTTCCTCTAATGGTATTTCCGAATTGTATTGTAAAGTGTCTCACTGTGATAGTCCACCGGATCCCCTTGTTGGGTAAGAACTACACCAATAACATACTCAGAGGCATCTATCTCAATCTCAAATGGTTGTTTTAGGTCTGACGATGTGACTATAGGTGCAAATCAGAGGTGGTGCTTCAACTCGATGAATTCCTTCTGTTGGGACTCAGACCAGAAATTTTTTTCTTCTTTTGCTCCACCCTTAGTAACCTAACTCAAAGGACAAGTGATGTGAGATATTCCTAACATGAACATATGATAAAAATTGGAAAGGCCCAAAAAACTGTGAAGCTCTGTTAGAGTGGTCAGGACTGGTCAATCCTGAATGACTTGGATCATAGCTGGATCCACATGCATGCCTTTCTCATCAATGATATAGCCTAGATATTGGACGTGGCTCATGCCAAAGGTGCATTCATCCAAGTTGGTACATAGTTTGTGCTGTCATAGGGTTTGATGGATTGTTGAATGTGTTACAGATGCTCTTCCCAACTCTTGTTGAAGATGATGATGTCATCTATATATAAAACCATGAATGAGTTGGTGAAGGACCACAAGATGTCATCCATAAGCCTCATAAAAGTTGTAGGGGATTTTTTCAACCTGAAAGGCATGACCAACCACTCGAAGAGGCCCTCCTTGGATTTCAAGGTGGTATTCCATATATCTGTGGGTTTTATTGGAACCTAGTGGTGGCCATACTTCAAGTTGATCATGCTGAAATAATTGTCCCCCCCTTGAGCTGGTTAACAAGGTCATCAATCCATGGGATTGGATACATGTTCCTGAAAGAGATTTTGTTTAGTGCCCGCCAAGCAATACAGAGCCTTTAGGTTCCATCCTTCTTGTGTAAAAGTACAATCAAGCTCCCACAAGGTGAGGAATTTGGTCAGATGTGCCCTTTTTATAACAATTCCTAGATTTTCCACTTGATTTCTTCATTTTCCATAATGGAGCATTGGTATATTGACCCATTGGGTAGAGGTTCTCTAGGATTCCGATCGATTGAATGCTTGACCTAAGAGTGGAAAGGTAGCTCTGCGGATGGGTATAAGATGTCCTTATATTCTTCCATGACCTTATCCACCTGCTTCTGCTACATGGGGGGACCCTTCTCAAGGGCCATGGATGTGGCCACTATATTCCACTTAATTGGAGAGAGAATAAGAAAGAAAAATATTTCCTGGTCTGGGAAATAATCTTACTGTATTTCTTAGAAAATATCAAAGATATGGTGGTAGGTAGGGATACCTCCAGGATCCTATATAACTTATTTCCCAAAGTAATAATGACAGTGTGAGGCCTGGAATCATACAAAACATGGCGCTTCCACAATTATGGTTTTCCTAATAACATATCACAATATTCAAGAGGAGAAAAATCACACAATACCTCATTCGTGAAGGGATTGATGCGACAGGGAAGGGTTTGAGCGTTAACCAATCCCTTCATGAATGGTGTATTGTGTGGAGCCACCCTATGGTGTATGGTTGCGGGTGTGCTGATTTTGGTAGTCCTAATCGCTTAATGACATTTAATGATATGAGGTTATTTTTTCTCTATCTATCGACAATGAAATGCAGTGGAGAGACCTTCACCCACATATGTGAGTGGAAGAGAGACTCCCCCTCCTCTAGATCTTCAAGCTCAGTATTCCGAACCTTGGTGGTGGAAATGGTGGCACCAGTTTCTACGTCAATAATCTACTTCCCCTTGTCAAGTTCTGGCTCAAAATAAAAACATGCATCAAACTTTGAATATTTCAACTTGGTCACCAATCACTGATTGGCACGACACTCATTTGTGTTGTGAGTAGGGTTCTTGTGGAACACATACCAGTCCTTGTCTCCTTCTTCGTCTTTGAGGTGCCATTCTTTGCTTGTGGCTTTGATCGGTTGCTTTAGCCCAATCTACCTTGGATTTTTCCTTTGTTCTGTGGTTTGGGGGAGCCCTTGCCCTACTTTTTATTTGTAGTTCCAAAGTCACGCTTCTTTTATTTATTTATTTTTTCAATATTGGAAGCATATCGGTATGTTGCACCAAGCAAGGAAATGTATATGAAATCCATTTCTTCCTAACTGTATTTGTTCAGGAAACCATGGTACTTGAGCACCATGGGTTTCTCAGAGTCTTTGATACCCAAATTTGTGTGTATAGTATGAAAATATTTGTGAAAACATGCACATCTTGGTCCCTTTGTTGTTTAGTGTGGTCCATTATATGTACTTGTCCTCATAGCTCCCCATGGGGTTATGCTGTTACTTGAAAACATATCATAAAGAGTTCCAAGAGGGTGAGACTATAAACAGATTGGGTTCCTCAACCATTTTCTCATAGTAAGTTTCCCACCAATCCTTGACATGGGGGGTGGCCTTAAGCAGTGAAAAAGTAATATTTTCCCTATTGGAGAAACTATGGACCAAAAAATAACCTTCTAGTACATTCAACCATTTATCTACAACATCCACATCTATTTTACCTTTGAATATAGGGATATCTAAGTTAACTAGTATCTTGAAGGGGGAAACGGCTCCGAAGTGGCTGCTGGATGAATATACGTCGTCGATGGGAATCCACCTAGGGATCTGGGAAAAAAATTCCATCATGTCATTCCTTTGCCGCTCGAGGGATTCTTCGAGAAATAGTTTGATAGGATCTACTACTCCCTCATTTTTCTTTTCTTTCGCCATGGGAGGCCATCGGTGTCAGCAGCGATGGTCTTGCAAAGGCCCAACTATTTCAAGTCTCAACCCCTTATACCCTGACCTCATTGGGGACATGCATAGAAAAATAGAGAAATAGCAGATCGCTCTGATACCATTGATTTTATTTAATGAATGAATGAAATTAAATACAAAAATAAAAAGAAACACAGAGCTACAGTGAAAGAAAAACTTCCATTCATGAATAAAAAAGTATTGGAAACTATTTACATGCAAAATGGAAATAAAATAGCTCAAGCGATGGTAGGTTATCTCTAAGAAGAGATGTGGTGGCTGCATGCCTTCTGAACTATGTTAAAATGAGGCTGAGAGGCCCTTTTATTTTTGAGAAACAATGGAAAACCATAACCATCCAAAAACCTAACCGTAGGGTATGAAGCGCCAAAAGTATGTAGGCCCCATTGAGGTTAATTGGTACATCTACTTCTAGGGGTCGTAAATTTGGCATATGATATTTGTTTGATGTCTACAATACCTCGTTAGAAATCTATATCCAAGGAATTTTTTTTTTATTGCAAACCTGTATCTTTAAATATGGGTCTACCTATTTTCCAAAAAAAACGTCTTTTAGAGCCTTAAAATAGCTCTAGAAGATTAGGACCCGAAAATTTTCCATAAATAATAAATTGTGCTATAATTAAGGAATCTGAAAGAAACAATGGTGGGGGTCCAAGAGGTATAGGTGGATGGCCACCAATGAGAATAATATATTTCAGAAATAACTTGTTGTATTCAGGTCCTTTGGATGAAACAAACCTTGCAAGATATACAAGTAAAATATCATGAGCCTATTCTAACACTTTGTGACAACGCCAAATAAATAAACATCTGCAAGAGTCTAATGATACATTCCAAGACCAAGAATATTTGAATAAATATTCATTTTCTAAGGGAGAAAGTCACAAAAAAGAATATCAAGCTAGAGAATTTTGGGATGAAGGAACAACTTGTAGACATTAACCAAATCGCTTTCGAGAGAGAGATTTGAGTATCTTAGGTAGATATTCGTAGTAATTTCCGCTCCAAATTGATTTTCACAATCTTCAGTAAAGAAAGACGTGGGGGGGGGGGGGACAATGCTATGGGGAGTTACCTTTTTACATTAATGTCATAGGGGGAGAGAAACCAAGAAGCACAAAGACAAGGGGATTATGATGGTTTCCGTTAAAAACAAAGGGGGATATTGTTGAAAGAAGTTGTTGTTAATGTCAAAGGATGTCCAAATGGAAGAGAAAGTTACATATTCAAATAACACATTTTGAAATATTTTTTTTGGATTTTTGATGCCCCATTTGGATACCCTATATTTGAATGCATTTTTACTCCATTTACCTAGCTCAAATGAAAGAATAACATATATGGTTGGAAAGATTATTATGAGTCCTTTCCTATGGTGTATGCCACTCCCCTTAGCTTATCATGGTTTAGGAGAAATAAGTTTTGGAATATTCACTATACATTCTACCAGTTGAATAAGCCAGCCAAAATAGTGGACAAGTTGGCCCAACCATTGGACAAGTCGACCCATTCTAGACCCTCTATGTGTCAAAAAATCAGAAAGGCAGAAATATTTTCTTATGTTGATAATTACTTGTGATATATTTGTGTTATTTTTAACATTATTATGTTCTTCTTTTATATTTGTTTCATTAAGCAATCATAAAAACAAAACATGAATATCAATGACACTAGATGTAGGAACTCATCCAGGCATCAGGGGAATTTTGAGGTCTAAAATGGGCCTCCTAAGAAAAATGTACAACAAAAATAAACTTTATAAGAACCAATAGCATTCAAGATCATGATGTCAACCATGGGGGATGATTCACCATTTTTGGAGTAAAAAAGTAAAAATATTAAAAAATAATAAAATAATAAAACTGCTTTTTCAACTCGTATTTTCAACTTATCTCCCTAAGGTTTTACTCAAATTTCGAGCGGGAGTACTTGTTGGATGGAAAATTTAATTCCTCATCGAAGGAGTACCCATTTTGCATACTTTTGATGGACCCTCCTACACGAAAAATGAGAAATACATGAAAAAATGTGTTTAAAATCACGTTTTTCATGTATTTCTCATTTTTTTTGTAGCAAGGTCCATAGAAAGTATGAAACATGGGTACTCCTTGGATGAGAAATCAAAATTTTCATCCAACAAGTGTTTTCGCTTGAAATTTAAGTAAACCCATATGGAGATAAGTTGAAAATACTGTTGGCGTCCAAGTGTGAATGAATATTCAAACCCTTTTTCCACATTAATTATCAATCCGGGTGCGTTGGTTATTGCAAGGCTAACGTGCACGGTGTATGCAAGAGAAATAACATAATCCGCTATTGAATCACATGTTTAATAATTAAAACAAGAAAACTACTCTAACAACAATTAAAGATAAATCACAGAACTACAAAAGTATTCATAACAATTACAGAATCATACTGGAACAACAATTACAATGAAAAACAGAAATGCGAAACCAACAAAAGGGAAATAACGTAGCACCTGATTAGAAGAGTTGGCCCAACTCTCTGATTAGGGTTGCGATAAACTCACAACTGACAGATCGAACAACAAAACGATGTGCATTCAATTGATTAAAAATACTTCTGTTACAATATTGGTCTCTTCACGCTTAACTCGTGATTCACAGCCCTGAGACCTTTCTTATACAAATGTTCAGGAAAATCGTCTTTCCCATCTAACAACTAAATATCTACAAATACACAATTGTTACAATAGCCAACTATTTTCCTAGAGGAAACCACGAAAGGCCTGAAATAGATCTGGGGTAAGTTGGAATTTGTTGTGTTGTTGTAGCATATCGAGATAATGTTGAGAATTCAGAGTTTCTTCGTGACTTGCAGATGTAACTCCTTTACTTTCCGAATCTGTGGAAATAACGGAGTTAATACTTACATAGGTAAAATCTCCATGGCTATTACTTCATTAATCAAACATTCCATATAAGATAGTGGGAAGGGATTTACCTCGTGTGTTTAGAACAATTAATGATACAAAGAGGTAGAAAGGTGGGTGAAAATAGGAGAGAAAAGTATACAGATTTGGTACCAACATCTCCCCCCAACTGGTCTATCTGCATGTCCTCATGCAACTCGTCGTCTTCTCATATATGTTTTGGACTGGCTGTGGATGGAATGAACCTTTGCGAGGTCATGTTCTCTGGCCATCTCTGTTCTAGGGGGTTTATATCCTTCTGTCATAACAACATCCTTTCACCAATCTTGACTAACATTGTATGCGGGAGTATACTGCTCTGCTAGCAACCAAATGAGGGGGAACTGAAACCTTAGTCCCATCCACTGGACCCCACAGGTCTAAATACAAGCAACAAAATGTGGCACTCTTTCTAATGCTCGTGAAAATTTGGGTGCTCCAAAAGGTTCTCGACCTTTGACGACTGATGATGACAACATCCATCTCCTTTGACAACTGTCCAACACTTCATTTCGAAAAGCTACTATCTATCTAACACAGAGGTCATGACACCATTTTTGGGTTGCCAGCATATGTTCCTTATGTCCCTCAATCTATAAAAAGGTAAAATGCTTATTATAAATATTTGTTTCCTGGCCATGCTTTCTCCTTATCATCAGCGGCCCTGTAACTTGATTTTCTTCAAACATATCATAGGCCTTTCTCCATTTAACCTGATTGATAGTGTAGGAGGTGAAGGCTCTCAAATGAATGGGATTGAAGGCCTGATCGTGCTTTAGGAAGTAACCATGCATGTAAAGTTCGCACATTAAGTGCTGACCTATGATATCATGAATTTTCAAAATACGGAGGAACTATATTGGATCCTCAATTTCATGACAAATTTCCTTATAGATACTCTCTAAGAAAAAGAAAAGGAACTGTTCATGAAGGAATAAGGCATAACTATGAGCAGGAGGTCTACAAGCCATTACCTGTTGCGCCAAGGTAAACATCTTCTCCTTATCTGATTGCAAAATTTGCACTTGTTCTTCTAACTCCTTTATCTTACCCTGTTGTTTTTGTTGCCTCTGTCGTGCTCTATCTAACTGGTCTATATACCTTGTAACAATCTCGGCAGCCTGCTCTCGAACCCGCTTTGTCTCTTTCTTATTTTCATTCGCAGAAGATTTCCATTTCTGAATTTCAGCAGCCAGGAAGAATTCTCAGGATTCAAACAGATGTTCAATCGGACCAGTCTTTGTAGAGGCAGAGGAGACCTCAATTTTAGGTTTTATTGCCTTCCATTTATATATTTTTACCTTCTTCTTCAATCTAGATACTTGCTTCCTCAGCTTCCAAACTTCCTTTTTCGATCGCATGGTTTCATTAAACTGAAGCTGATACCTTTTCTTGAGAGGTACACTCCTGCTTTCACATTGTTCTATACATTCTTGCTTGACAATGAATTCATCTCCCAAGCCTGCATCAGGTTCAGGAGGCAGTGGAACGCTATTAATGTCATCAACTAGTTTTTCTGTTAGTTCTTTCTTACTCGGTTCCCCTTCTTCAGGAACATTCTCCTTCTCATTCTTCCTTACCTAAGGAAATTTTTTCACCTGGTCATCGACCATTCTATGCTCCGGTGTTTCCACAGAATTTCCTTCTCCCTTTTGAGCCTCTGGATGCCCTTGCTGAGAATCAGTAATTGATGGACCAATATCAATCACATCTTTCCTTGAATCGACAAACCTCAGTACTGGTGGAACAACAATCTCCTCCATTAATCATCGGGATGAGCAAAACCCCCTTGCTCCTCTAGGCATCATAAATTGAAAAGGAGAATTGGGAATACCTTCATCACCCTCATTTCTTACTTGGGCTGAGTCTTCATGCATTGCTTCTTTAGTTGGAGTCAACACTAGTTCTTGTGGAATAGTGTTGACTTTGAGGATCATTTCCTTTCTATCCTCCTGTCCTTCGTGCATTGCTTCCTCACCTGCGGTCGATACTAGTTCTTGTGGAACAATGTCGACTTCGCGGGTCATTTATTCTCTATCTCCCTGTTCTTACTGAGTCGGGGGTGGTTCTTGCGTGACACCCCTACCTGTTTCAATATTCATGTCTTCTTGGGTAGGTGATGTTGTTTCTTGCAAAACAGAATCACTTGCCACCCCTCTAGCTGGTGTTCCTCCTTCCTATTATTCATTAATGAAAGTTGATGACTATAGGATAGTCTCAACTTCATCCCTTATACCCATGATTCCTTCATCTGTAGGTTCTTCAGGCGAGGATGGTTCTTTTGTGGCAGCCTCGACTGTATCACCAATTGTCTCCTCCATTTCCATTTCTTCCAGTTCTTCCTGATCTATCTCCATTTCCATTTCTTCTGATTCTTCCTAATCTATTTCCATTTCCTCTGACTCTTCCTCTTCTGCTAAATCAGCCAGAGGTACTGGTTCTTCCTCTCTAGCAGCAATAACAGTTGTTATCTCTTCTTCCGATGACCCACAGAGTTTTGTCCAGGAAACTTGAAATCGAACTATTGCATGCATGACCAACAAACGAACCAATCCATGGTTGGAGAGGACTGCCAGCATCTGGCGCGAACGCTGAGTGGACTATGCCATGTGCTGAATTTGTTAATAAAAAGAAAGGCATGTTTAAGGAATGAACCTATGCCTACGGAAATCGAAGGTGAGCCAGGATTTTGAAATGGTATTTGAATAGAGTTGTGGCATGTCCTTCGCAGGTTATGTATTTCATCACAAAGCTTGCTACCTCATTCCATGGATGCGGTATAGATTTGTGTTCATACCCTCTCCCATATTGAACGACGCTTTCTCCTGCCTACAAAAAACAATTCAGGAAACTCCGAGAGGGGAATTATCCGAGCAAACCATTGTTGCCCTTGCTGTCTTAGCTCGCTAACTTCCGCGATTACTTATTCTATGACAGGAATTTCTAATCCTCTGACTTGAGAGAAATTCTCATTCAAATTTAGTGCAAACTCCATCATGATTCCCTTGTCAAATACCTGCAATCTATTGAAGTAGATATCCCATCATGCATTAACAAAAACTTGCCACACATCTGCATTGTTGCGGACTAAGACTATATCTTCAGGTTCATGTCGCACGGCCAATCCACCCATCCTGTAGAGGCTGTAAAGCACTCTGGACACAACAGATCGTTGGAAAGAGTGGTGGGTACCAAATTTGGCAAAAACATCATGGTGAAAAATGAGGTGAAATAACGGTAAATACGGCCGATGATTTCTCGGGAAACGAATAAAATCATGGAAAAGTATGGTAAGTGCGATGGATGAGATAGTAATTATTTTGTATGAGGTGGAAAGGACTAATCGATTGGTATCATGTGCGTGTTTCCGATCCCATTACATCTTTAATTATTATATGGAATATGGTAAGGATCATAGGGCGTACCATCACACGAAGTTGTAATAATGACTTTGGAATAATCATTACGTCATCATTTAGTTATGACGGCACACCCCCTCCCCCCAACTTAAAAGTAGCCATCCACGGTGTCAACGTCTTATTCATGGAATATTTAATTAAATCCATAAGATTCAAATGAAGACATACCTGGCAACCTACCTAGAGGAAGTGACATTTGATAGAACAACAGCTCAGTAATGATGCGTACGGAGTAACATCATCGAGGAGTAGCAGCATTACAAGTAGCAGCACCCGGAGTAATAGCATCAAGTAGCAGCATCGCGAGTAGCAGCATCTGGAGTAACAACATCGAGTAGCAGCATCACGAGTAGCAGCATCCGGAGTAACAACATCTGGAGTAACAACATCCGAAGTAACAACATCACGAGTAGTAGCATCTAGAGTAACAACATCGAGTAGCAACATCGGGAGTAACAACATCGAGTAGCAGCATCCAAGGAGTAACAACATCACGAGTAGCAACATCCAAGGAGTAACAACATCAATACTTAGGAAATTTTCAAGTTCTTGCAACATTACTCCTCAGTAGTAACTCCTGCAAAAAGACAACAAATATATATATATATATATATATATATATATATAATAAAACAAAAAAATGTTAATATATATATATATATATATTAACATTTTTTTGTTTTATTATTATTGTTATTATTATTATTTAGAGCCAGGATGCAGAGGAAGAGTTCTCTGCGCTAATAACCTTCAAACCAGATTTCTCGAAGAGATGTTTGATGAAAGCATCCTTATAGGTTGAGCGGTGGTATAGTCTCAGGCGATGTCCATTTTCTACAAAAGAAGCATGTGTATCATCAATTGTGATTAGCCTGACTGTTCCATTATCAAATACAACGTTCACCTCGTAAGATCCCATCCAGCGAGTGCAAATCTTTCCCTTAAAATCCTTAAAGCGGGAGTCATAAAGTAATGCCCAATCTCCCCTATGAAACACCTTGTTTTTTATAAACTTATCATGCCATTTCATCCTCAGTTGCTAAATAGCAGTAGTCCTTTGGACAACCATTGAACGGATTTCATCGAGTTCATTGAGCTGGGCCAGTCGTTGCTTCTGGGCATCTGACAAGTCCAAACCTACTTCAAGAGTTGTTCTGAGCATACTGATTTCAAATTCTATTAGAAACAGCAGGGATTTCCCATAAACCAACTCAAATGGTGAAAACATAGTTGTGTTTCGCCATGTTGTTCTGTATGTCCAGAGAGCTTCAGGCAGCTTTTGAGCCAAATCTCGACGATGGTATGCCACAATTTTTTTCAAGATATTTTCCAATGTCTTGTTTGTGCTTTCCACTTATCCATTCACCTGGGGGTGGTATGGAGATGTCACCCTGTGCTTGACCCTATATTTTTGCATAAGCTCTGCTATCATATGTGATGTAAATTATGCTCCTCCATCTAAAACAATATCCCTCGGAGTACTGTAACGAGAAAAAAATTCTTCAAATAGAAATCTGAAACTTCTTGTTCTGTTGCTTTCGCGACAACTTTGGCTTCTACCTGCTTAGTCGCATAATCAGTGCAGACCAAAATGTGAACCTTTTCCTGGGAGGGTGGGTTGAAGGGTCCAACGAAATCGATAGCCCATTTCTCAAAAGGTCCGAGGACTACCTGTGGCTGAAAAGGAATTTCATCAAATCGACCGGGCTGCCCCATGCGCTGGAAACTATCACACCTCCGAACATAAATTTGTGCATCTCGAAAGATAGAGGGCCAGTAATATCCCATTTGTAACACCTTATGGCCTGTTCTTTTATATGAAAAATTCCCCCCCACAAGGGACATCATGAGCAACCTTCAGCACTTCATAAATATCATCCTCAGATACACAGTGCTGAATTCGCTTATCAACTCTTATATGAAAGAGGTACCCTTCCATCCAAGAATATCGGGCACTATGATGAATAATTTTTCATTGTTCCCTGTATGAAAAATGATGGGGCACCTTCCCTGTAGCAAGATATTTAGCAATATCTCCGTACCATGGAGGGTTAGTAGAAATTGAAGAAATATGCTCATCAGGAAAACTATCTTCTATAGGTGTTAATTCATCATTATTATCCATTCTGGACAGAAAATCAGCAACTAAATTATCTTTTCCTGGTTTCTCTACTATTGTGATATCAAATTCTTGAAGCAATAGCAACCATCTTGTAATGCGATCAGGAGTGATAGGTTTATTCATCAAATACCTTATTGCTGCATGATTAGTATGTACAAAAGTAGAATACCTGGTGATGTAGTGTCGGAACTTGTTGATAGCATAGATGACAGCCAAGAATTATTTTTCAGCCACCGTGTAATTCAATTTAGCAGGAATTAAATTCTTGTTGACATAGTAAACTTCATACAGTGTCTTGTCTACCTGTTGTCTGAAGATTGCTCCTATTGTTGTCTAAGAAGCATCAGCATGTATGTGAAATGGTAATTCCCAATTAGGTCCTCAAAAAATCAGATCTTTGCAAACCAGTCCCTTGATTTTCATGAAAGTTGCTTCACAGTCTTCTGTCCACAAAAATTCTGCATCTTTTGTTCGCAATTGAAAAAATGGATGTGTTGTTTTAGAAAAATTTTCTATAAAACATCTGTAATAACCAACACAACCGATAAAGCTATGTACTTGTGTGGGTATCTTAGGTACTGGGAAATGTAGTATTACCTCTACCTTGGTCGGATCAACTCGAATTCCAGCAGCTGAGAGCAAATGTCCCAATACTATTCCTTCTTCCCTCATCATATGGAATTTGACTGTACTTAGAGATGCATGGGTCTGCTTACATCTTTTGAGTACTTTTTCTAGATTCGCCAATCCTTCTTCAAATGAGTTCCCATATGGAGTAAATTCATCCATATATATTTCAACATTGTCATCAACTAAATCAGAAAAAAAATCCCAGAATTTCCCTCTGGAAGGTTGCAGGTGCATTACACAAACCAAATGGGAGGACCCTATATGCAAAGGTCCCCCATGGGCATGTGAAAGTTTTTTTATCTTGGTCTTCCAGGGCTATCTAGATCTGATTATACTTGCTAAACCCATCTAGGAAGGAGAAGAATTTCTTCCCAGCTAGGGTGTTCAGGACTTGGTCAATGAATGGCAAAGGAAAATGGCATTTTTGAGTTGCCTTGTTTAGATCCCTATATTCTACGTAGATCCTCCATTTACCATTATTTTTGGGAATGATAACCAACGGAGACACCCATTGGCTATCCAAGATGGGGTAATGAAACCTACATCCAGTAACTTCTGTAATTCTTCCTTTACAATGTTCTTTAGAGAAGGATTCATTCTCCGTTGGGGTTGTCTCACAGGGTGGAAATATTCCTTAATATAAATATGATGAGTACATAAACTAGCAGGGATCCCCTTCATGTCGCTATAATCCCAGGCGAAAGCTTCCTGATGGTTTTGAAGGAATTTTAAGAGCCAGTTTGTCTAGGATTCTTACAGATTCGGGTTGATATTGAGTGTCTTCCCTGGTTCAATTTCAATTGAAATATTATCATGGGATGAATTACAGGAATGTATTCAATTTCATCTTCTGGTTCGGTATTTTCCTGTGTCTCACAGCTCATGGAAGACTCTAAAATTTGACGAGTTGAATCAAAAATAGAACATGGATCATTAATAAAATTATTAATGGTATCATCCTCAGTTTCTGTTTTGAATTGAAGGGCCCGCCCAATAGTAAGTATTGGTCTAAATTCTTCATTTTTAGGTTCAGACTCTTCCATTGGCAAAGGTTTCTATCTGGCTAATAGTTTCTCAGATGGGATGGGTTCCGCAGTAGGATAGAGAGTGAGGTTCTTTGTAGCTGTCCCATTTGATATAATCATATGTCCAATTCGACACCCAATATAGGCATCTGTGGTCACGAGCCAAGGTCTTCCTAAGATCAATGGATGACAGTCAACTGGGGATCGTGTCTATAATACAAGGAGGTCCACGGGATAGTGCCATGAGTCCACCGAAATAGTAACGTATTCCAACTTCCCTACTGGTTTAATTATAGATCTATCTGCCAATTCCAAGATAGTAGGGGTTGGCTTAATTTTTTCAAGACCTAATGCATTCATTGTTTTAGAGGTAATGATATTTATGGCAGCACCCAAATCTACCGGTACATTTGGGATTTCAACCCCATTGATTTGTATCATTAGAATTGGGTTCCCTGGGTCCCCATATTTTACAGGCATAGTTTTTCCTAGCATGGTGTCAGACAGTCTACCCATCACACGAATGTTTAATGGATCCCTTGGTTTCTTCCTAGGTTTCTTAAAACAATATTCTTTGATAGTTTTTTCATATATAGGTACATCCGTCATAGCTTGGAGCAGGGGTATTTTAACAATAGGTTTTGTAATTCCCTCAGGAAGTCGAACTCTACTTGAGGGCTTTGTTTACTCAGGGTCAATCTTTCAGGATATGGTCAAGTAACTGGATGACCCTAGTTAAGATCAGGTTGGGTAGGTGTTTGATTTATCATGTTTTGGTCTGGTTTATCCCGAACTGTTTTTGTTTCTGGTTCTATAACTTCAATGTCAATCTGTTCTATGATAATAGGTGAAGTTGGAGCATTCACTACCTGCCCAGATCATAAGTTTTTATCATTAAGTCCTGCGGTAGAAATGCTATATGATGGAAGGTTAAGAGTGTCAATATCTTGGGCCCCTTTATTATTAGGATTTAGATTGGGTTGGATAGGAAGTTGGGGTCGAAGGGATGGGTTCCCTGGAAATTTTGTGGAGGAAACTAAATTTTTGTTGAGGAATGGGTGGGGGAAAATTCCTAGGAGAGGGGTCCACATACCGATTCACGAGCCCATGAAGGACTCGAACTAGTCTGGCGAACCCATTGTTGCCAGGGGGAATATTAATACTGAGACCACATTGGTGAAAAAGGTACAGACTGGGGACCCATATTAAAATTATTAAAATACTGAGATGGGTCCTGAGGCATACCAAGATTCATAATTGGTGGTCGAGGTTGCCATGGCTTCTTCGGTCCAATGAAGTACAGTTGATCTACCGCATTTTCTTCACTTGCCCCTTGAAAACTGCCTTCAATCCTGACAAGGAAGGGCACGAACTGGTCGCATGGGTTTGTTCGCAAATTGCGCAGGCTTCAACTGTGTTCAATGGGCATTCTTTCAGCGGATGCTTCTTTCTACACTGTGGGCAGAATATAGCCATAGTCTTCTCGAACCCCATTTGTTTTTGTTTCGCTTGCAAAGTGTCCATCTGGGCAGATAATGTACTTAGGATATTAGTCCTTAGGTTATCCAGTAGGTTTCTGATTTGTGCCTTTGTAACCCCTCCACCAGAAGTTTTTGATGACCGAATTCCTTGTCCACTTCTTGCAGCCCCTCATGAACACTGAATGCATAGCTCACAGATAGTGTAGAAGTCTTCCTTCGAAACGTCCCCCTTTCCTACTATGTTCAAAAGTTGCAGGGAATCTTCCCTAAGTGCCCGGAGAAGGATGATCTTCAGAATATTTTTATCCAGGTCACTATGGCCCGATCTCTGCAGTATGTATTTGAATCATTCCACACAATCTTCCATATTCTCGTCCTCTTTCTGTGCAAACTTAAAAATCTCATCTTTGATGTCACAAGATTTACAATAATCCTGGTATTTCTCCAAAAAGACTTCCTTCATCACATCCCATGAGGAGATAGTCTTCCTGCCTAAACCCATGAACCATCGCAAGGTTGTCCATTTTAAAGTAGCAAGAAATATTTTTAACTTCTGAGCATCGGCAATATAATCGTACCCTCGACAGACAATGTCAAATTCGAAGAGGAATGTATCGAGGTCTTCGGAGGAAAGCCCATGAAATTAGGCAGAGTCGTTAAAGGAATGGGCTTCATCGGTGCATCACATATAATGTTTCCAATTGGAAAATCAATAGAGGAACTTGTAGGTGCCATGAATATCCTCCAATACTCACCCAGGATTTCCGCTGGTTCTGCAACTGATAAATTGGGTGATTCAACTGCAGGAAGTTTCACAGCACTCCCTTGGTCTCGTGGTGATGCGAACTCCTTCAGAAGTTATTCTTCCCAATTGGAATTGCTCAATTCTTCTAACCCCCTACTTGTTATTTCTTCCCCCTCTGCTGACAGCAGGTATATCTCTTCAATTGATACGTTATTTCTTCCTCCTTCTGTTGTTGAAAGAATTTCCTCTAGTACCATGGATGGCACTGTCAGCTCAACCGAATGCCCTTCGGAATTTGTCTAAACCCTTACCCTGACAGCAACACGAGAAGATGCTTTTGATTCAGCCTTTGCGATGATCTCCTGGATGTACATCTTCCTTCCCAGATCCTTTCCCTTCTTTAGGGATCTTCCTCTGCCCCTCTTATTCAAATCTTTGTTCATGCAATTGGTGAGAAGAAATCATTAAAATAACGGAAACGCTCAGGACCCGAAGAAGGACGGATAGTTTCCTCCCCGGGATGAAAGTGTAAGTTAAAAAAGAAAATCAAATAAACTAAAAAAATCAAAGTTCAGGACCTAGAGTAGGGTGATCAAATACCCTCCCCGGGACGAAAAATTGGCCCTTATGAAAAACAATCAAAAAGCAGAAAAGCATCACACTACGCTCAGGACTCAGAGCAGGGTAATAAATTCCCTCCCCAAGATGAGAGATTAATCCTTTAAAAAAAACAATGAAAAAACAAAGAAAATAGAACACTACGCTCAAGACTTAGATCAGGGTAATAAATTCCCTCCCCAAGACGAGAGATTAGTTCTTAAAAAAAACAATGAAAAAGCAAAGAAAACAGAACAGTACTCTCAGGACTTAGAGCAGGGTAATAAAGACGAGAGATTAATCCTTAGATCAATTGCAGATCGTGTTCTTGCACCTTTTAGCCTTCCCCAGCAACAGCGCCAAAATGTTGGTGTCCAAGTGTGAACGAATATTCAAACCCTTTTTCCACATTAATTATCAATCTAGGCGTTAGTTATTGCAAGACTAACATGCATAGTATATGCAAGAGCAATAACATAATCTGTTATTGAATCACAGGTTTAATAATTAGAACAAGCAAACTATCGTAACAACAATTAAAGTTAAATCGCGGAACTATAAAAGCAGTTACAGCGATTACAGAATCATACTGGAATAGCAGTTACAACGACAAAAAGAAATGTGAAACCAACAAAAGGGAAATAACGCAGCACCTGATCAGAAGAGTGGGCCCAACTCTCTGATCAGGGTTGTGGTAAACTCACAACTCACAGATCGAACAAAAAAACGATGTGCATTCAATTGATTAAAAATACTTTTGTTACAATATCGGTCTCTTCACGCTTAACCCCCGATTCACAACCCTAAGGCCTTTCTTATACAAATGTTTAGGAAAACCATCTTTCCCATCTAACAACTAAATATCTACAAATACACAATTGTTACAACAGCCAACTAGTTGCCAAGAGGAAACCACGAAAAGCCTGAAATAGATCTGGGGTAAGTTGGAATCTGTTAAGTTGTTGCAGCATATCGAGATAACGCTGAGAATTCGAAGTTGCTTCATGACTTGCAGATGTAACCCCTTTACTTGTCGAATATGTGGAAATAACAAAGTTAATACTTGCAAAAGTAAAATCTCCATGACTATTACTTCATTAATCAAGCATTCCATATAAGACAATGAGAAGGGATTTACCTTGTGTGTTTAGAACAATTAATGATACAAAGAGGTAGAAAGGTGGGTGAAAATAGGAGAGAAAAGTATATAGATTTGGTACCCAACAAATACGAGTTGAAAAAATAGTTTTTCCTTTTTTCCCTCTTAAATTTGATGATGTAATAAAATATTATTTTATTATATCCACTATTGTTTTATAATTTCCTTAGGAGGCCCATTTTAGACCTCAAAATTCCCCTAATGGCTAAAACCCCTCTATAGGGGAAAACCTAGTCAAACTCTTCCACTAGCAAAATCAAGTTGAGATAGACCAATATTCTAGACCAAAAGACCTTCCTCCTCCACCAAGTCAACCCTTCCTTCCAATAGATGATCTCTCCCATAGTCAGCAACTGTCATCTTCTCAAATGAAACTTCAACCCAGAATTTTGACCCTCAACTTCAAAACTTTGATCCACAGCTTTAGGATTGTAGTTTCGACCCTTCCAGTAACTCAAAAACCCATGCTTTAATAAGTCAATTTCTTTAATAATAAAATTCCTTTTTCTTTATCTTGACAAATACATTACATCATGACTCAAATACAATTACAAAGATTGACACTAGTTACATTCTTCAACACTCACTCTTAACTAGGGAGGTATTCATAATTTCACACATATAAAGTTACATGTAAGATATTAAAATGATATGAACTATGAAGAGTTCTATCACACACAATGCTATAGATTAGATATCTAACTAGGGTACTATAATCAGGTGGTACGAAGGTGAACTCAAGCTCTATCCAATCTAGGTACCATTAGGAGTTTAAGCTTTATCACCAACCCAGGGATCTAGGTGTGTATCTAAAGGACAAAGCTCTCCATGACCAACGCCCTAAACCTCCTACTTCGGGATCCTAGACATCAACACACAAGTTGACCATATGTCCTCCCGAGCATTTTGTATTACACAAGATGCTTCATCTCTCCTTATAAACTAAATTAGATATATCGACCAGTCCAAGCATGCTTCAAAATGTTGAACCTTCTTATGGAGAGATTTTCTTGTACACACACAACCCTAATTAGTACTAAAAATTCAAATACAAGTAAACACAAATATTTGAGGTCCTTGAATCATTCATATTATGCCTACATCATCATAAATTTGTCCAAATATATCTTATCAGAAGCTTTCTTCTTTCACTTCTTCAGCAGCATCAAATACAACATCATTACTTCTCAAATATTTGTTTGTAATGTCATAAATCATGAACATCTATGTGTAGTACTTTCATTCATTATTTCTTCAAGGTGTTTATTATAACTGTCGTAACATGCCCCCCCTCTTAATTTGGGAGATATGCCCTTTCTTCTATCCAATATCCCTCTCAACTTAGGGAGATCAACAACTTCCTTCTTCAATTTCTCAAGGGTTCAATTCTTTGGGAACATCATTATTTCTCATAGCATCAAGTTTATCTTAGTCATAACCATTCTTACAACTTCTTTTATTCATCATGATCATCATTATTATCAAGCCATCCTCACTTATGAATATCTTCAACATCCTGAAGATTATGTACTTGCAAATCTTCAACAACAAGTACAACCCAATGCAAATTTTACAGAAGGATGAAAACAACTAATATAATATGTTTATCATGTCATTACAATGCAAGCATCAAAACAATCAAATACTTAGGCTAAGGGTTACATCCTTTTGTATTTCAACAAATTACTAGGTTTTGTTATAAACGCTAGATTGCATATTTGAGGCACAAAGCCTTAGATATCAATAAAAAAAATAGTACTATACATCTAAGGTTTCAACGATATGCTTTTAAATTTCATACTCTACTAGGGTTTGTTTCAAACCCTATATTTTATCATCAAAGTTAAATCATATCAATAATTGAAAACAATATCATCATCGCTAGAATATCAATATTTACTAGGGTTTTGTTCTATACCCTAGATACAACTAAAACATCAACTTATACATATCTCAGGTTTCATTATCAGATACTAAAATATTATATTAATACTTAGTAGGTAAATCCTAGATATAAACATAAATACATCAAAATTAAACCAATTTTGATTAAGCTAAGTTTTCAATTAAGTAGACAAATACATACCTAGGGTTTCATTCCTAGGATCTCATTTTATCTATTATAAGGTTTTTCTTATAAACCTTGATTTACCAAAACCTAAAAATATAGGGTTTCAAATTATAACCTAGACATTAAAAACAAACCTTAACCTATAAAAACCTTAAATATCTATGGTTTCAATTTATAATTTGGAAAATAACAACAAATCCCTAGAATACTAGGATTTTTGCTAAAACAACCCTAAATATCAAAGAATAGAGTTTTCATCATAGGTTCTGCATTTTATAAAAAACTCTAAGAGGAATAGGGTTTCAACATTATTTTTAACACACCCTAAGCACCAAAAGAATAGGGTTTTACAATGAACCCCAAAGGTTATGGTTTCACAAAAATGAACAAATGATAATAGATAATAATCAACGATAGATTCAATCTAATGATTAATCACCCTAATAATAATATTTAAGATTCAAAAAACTATATATAACAATGTAATTAATGTAAATAAAATTTCAGAAGATAATGAACATACCTTTTTCTATGAAGAGAACCTTGTAAAAAAACTTGTAGATTAAGACATACCTTGAGTTGTTTTTTAAAAACCTTTTCCTTGATGGGTGTTCTTTGCAACAAAACTTCCTTCTTGATTCAAGTCTTCCTTTGAAGTCTCCTCCATAACCTTTGTATAATTTGTAATATTTCTTAACCAAGGAAAATATAAAAGGTTATTAGCATATAATATAAAAAAATCTTGTTATAAGAGGGAAACCAAACATAAAAGAGGAAACAGGGAACACGATTCTTATATTTTGGTAAAATGGTGAAGGCTCCCTCTTAATCCAATATTTTTGAGGGATACCTACAACTGATCAAAATAATTCAAAAATTTTCTAACAAGACATATTAGACTTACAAACTCAAGAAATCAAAACATAATGGAAAACGATACAATACTAAGAAGGATATGTAAGATAGGACTTAGTAGTATAAGTCTTTGACTTCCAATTATTGAGTCTTGTTTTACTTAGGTGGAGCTTCATTGGTAATATTTTCTTGTTCCCTATATCTCTTCTTATTCATTGGATTTTCAGGACATTGAATTTTGTAATGACCCATCTTATGACAGTTGTAACATCCAATTTTGGATAGGTCAACTTTCTTCTTTGGTCCTTTGAACTCATTTAAGGTTCCCTTCTTCTTGTGATGAAAAAAATAGGAATTAGATGTGTTGTCTTCTTCATCCTCCTTCTTGTTTTTTACCAATGATATTCAATATTATTCTTGACTGCATGTATTACACATTTTTTCAAAGGTTGGAGTATCCTTCCAACTGCTAATTCCTGATGCAAAAGAACTCCAAGATTTTGGTAGACCTAAAAGAGCAATAGTTATTAGTTATTTTTTCTAGTACAACCTCGTATATTTCTTGGAGCTCATCTCTTATTCTAGGTATCCTTACAAAATATGATTACACAATATCATCTCTTGTCATCCTTATTGTCCTTAGTTCATTCTTGAGGCTATCTATCTCACCAGTATTCTTGATGGTGAATAATTTGGAAAGAGCTCCATGCATTTCTTGAGCATAGTCTATGTTGGATATGTATGGAATTAGGTTGTCCTTTACTCTGTTTACTATCATATTCATGGCCAAGATTTCGGTTTCTCTGAACTTCTCCTATCCTTCATCATCTGTAGGCTTCTTTAATTTTCCTTGAACAAGGTCCAAAACTTTGTGATTAGCAAGGATAACATCTATCCTTTTTTCCATGCTCTGTAGTTGGAGGCTCCTTATAGATTTTTTCTCCCTTAATTTTAGTTGACATAGCTCCTATAGATAATGGAATTCTCTCCTTATATAACCATTTTCCATAATGACCTTCCTTTGATCCCCTTTTATTCAATAGATGATACGGACTTATGCAGGAACACAATAAAATACATAAATACACATAAACACAGAGATGGAACAGAAATAATACTTCATTTCATTAATATCACATAACTAAAATATGCTTATATACATAATGGAAATACACTAGCTAGGGCATTGGTAGCTTATCTCTTAGAAGAGATGTGTAGCTACATGCCTATGGAATATGTTAAAATGAGGCTCGAAGGCATATTTATTATTTAGAAATATTGGAAAACCCTAAACATCCAAAAACATAACCCTAGGAGATGAAACGCCAAACTGCCCCATTGGGGTAAATTGGTACATCAATTTCCCAGGGTCATAATTTTGGAATACAATCTCTGTTTGACGCACATGATACCTAGTTAGAAAGATCTATCTGAGGAATAAAAATATTTATAGTGAACATTGATTCAAAGAATGGTATTTTATTGGAGGTGATTTTCCTAAAAAATTTCGTTTGGGGCCTCAAAATAGCTCTAGAAGTTCAGGGCCCGAAAAATTACCAAAAATAGTAAATTATGCTACAATTAAGGAAACTGAAAAACTAAAAGAAAAAATGGTAGGGGTCCAAGTGGAATAGGCAGGTGGCCACCAATATCCACCTGGATCATTCCTCCCCCCTTAGGAAGCAATGGTCCCCATTTCATTGATTTCCTCCATGAGATGAGGAAACTTCTGTTGAACTTGGTCCCTGGTGAGCCACTTGCCCTAGTGAAGGAGTTGGCCTACTTTGACAACTCGATATAGTTAGATACTCTACTGGTGGGTTTTCTTGATCTGTGTGTCCATGATATGATTAATTGTGGCATGTTCCATGTAGTCTAGGTTTAAATCTATTGGTGTGAGTTGTTCTGCCATGTCGGATGTGTCCAATATAGGTGGAAAGTAGGGTCGAAGGCGGTCCACATCAAACACTGGGTGTAGAATAAGGAATGGTGGTATACTAAGATTGAAGGAATTGTCCCCTACAAAATTGGTGATGGTGTATGGATCATATCGAAGTGGGTGAAGCTTGTGGTGGGGTCCAGCGAGGCACTCCTTCTACAAATGTAGCCACACTTTATCACGCACCTGGAAGTGGTGTGGAACCCGATGTTGATCATATTTTTGCTTTTACTTAGCATTAGATTTGTACAATATGTCATGAGCCTATTTATGGATGTGCTGAATACGCTCATTGAAGTTTTTCTCCTTGTCAGCCCTAGACTGGACATGACCGAATCAGCATGAGTAGCTGCAAATGGCATGGCTACGTCAATGGGACATAGTGGCTGGAATCCCAAGCCCACCTGAAAGGTGCTGTGGTTGGTTGAGATATGGAGGGCTCGATTATAGCTGTGTTGTAAATAGGGGAGGCTCTCATCCCATGTGTGTGGTTTCTTTGAGTTGTACACGCACAGAATGTGTAAGATCATCCTGTAGATGACCTCTGCTTGGCCATCAGTTTGGGGGTGGAAAGTTGTGGACTTGGTAAGCTTGGTGTCTAGGATTAACCAGAGGCTGGACCAAAATGTGCTAAGGAACTTGTTGTCCCGATATGAGATAATATATTGTGGGATCCCAAAGTGTATCCATAATTTTTCAAAGAAGAGTTTAACAGTGGCTTATGTTGTGATATTCTTCTTGCAGGTCGCCATAATGGCCATCTTTGAGAATCTGTCGAAGACCACAAAAACACAGTCGTTTCCATGCTTAGTAGAACGAAGGCCTAACATGTAATCCATGGAATTGGATTCCCAAGGTTGACTAGGGGTAGGTAACAAAGTATAAAGGCCTTGATTCTTGATGGTCAGTTTGGTAATGATTGCAAGTAGTTTAGAGTCTGATGTACTTCCTGACATCCTGTCGAAGGTTCAACCAATAGAAATACTTCTATAGTATTGCCACTATTTTCTTGACCTCAAAATTCCCAGCGACCCATCTGTAGTACGCTTCCCAAATCATCTTGGCACATTCGATTGAAGGAACACAAAGGTACCCCGGGTGAAATTGTAGTGCATCATGGAGGTGAAAATTTGGAACTTGGTTACCCTCCAATAGCATCTTGTATGTGTGGCTGAATTCTAGATCGCTCTTGTAAAGAAGTAGACAATCAGAAGTATCGTGCCCACAAGAGTTGAGCACAGTGGTTAGCGCCATGATTGGTCGTTGGTTGAGGAAGTCTGCAACATTATTAGTATTTCCCTTCTTGTACTTTATGTTCAAATGAAACTGTTGCAGATATGTGGACCACTTCTAATGGAGATCTTTCTCCAACTTCCCTTGTGTCTGTATGAACTGCAGGGGTTAGTGGTCTATGTGGATGACCATTTCCTTCCCCAAAATGTAATGCTTCCATTTTCGAAAATCTTGCACAATGGAATACATCTATTTGTCATAAGTGGAATACTTTTGGACTTTGTCAGACAATGTTTCACTGTGATATGCCACTGGATTTCCCTGTTTAGTGAGAAATTCCCCAATAACATAGTCAAAGGCATCTTTCTTGATCTAAAATGGTTGTTGCAAGTATGGTAATGTGAGCACTAGGGAAAATCAGAGGCGATGTTTCAACTCTACGAATGCCTTCTATTGAGATTCAGACCAAAATAATTTTTTTTTCGCTACTCCCTTGGTGGCTTGACTCAAGGGCCAAGTGATATGGGAGAATCCCAACATGAATCTGTGGTAGAAATTAGCAAGACACAAAAATTTGCGTAGCTCTGTTAGAGTGGTTGGTGCTGGCCAATCTTGAATGACTTGGATCTTGGTTGGATCCACATGCACCCCCTGCTCATGAATAATGTATCCCAGATATTGAACCTAGGTCATGCCAAAAGTGCACTTCTCCAAATTGGTACACAACTTTTGTTGTCACAGTGTTTGGAGGATCTGTCGGATGTGGCGTAGGTGCTCTTCCCAAGTCTGGTTGAAGATCAGGTTGTCATCCAAGTACACTACTACAAATGAGTTGGTGAATGGCCACAAGATGTCGTCCATTAGCTTCATGGAGTTTGTAGGAGAATTCATCAACTTGAAAGGCATGACTAATCATTCAAAAAGACCCTCCTTGGCTTTGAAGTAAGTATTCCACACATTGGAGGGTTCGATTGGTACTTGGTGGTACCCAGAATTCAAGTCGATCTTACTGAAATATTTTTTCCCCTTGAGTTGGTACAGAAGGTCATCAATCCATGGGATCAGGTACCTATTATGGACATTGATCTTTTTCAACGCCTGATAGTCTACAGAGTATTTCAGTCCCATCCTTCTTGTGCACCAACACGATCGGGCTCCCACATGGGTATGAAATCAGCCGGATGTGACCTTTCTGCAGTAGCTCTTAAATATGCCTCTTGATTTCATCGTTCTCCAGAACAGAGCGCCGATATATTGGTCCATTGGGTAGCAACAATGGAGAGGCACCCCTGTGGGTGAGGTGAAGATGTCCATGTACCCCTCCACAACCTAATCCATCTGTTTTTGTCATGCGAAGGAGCCCTGTCTGGAGGTCATGACCACAATCTTCTTCTTACCTTGAGAGAGGATCATGCGGCATGCAGTGCTACCTCTTGTATCCTGTACAACTTATTGCCCAAAGTAACAATAACATCGTGAGGCTAAGACTCATACAAAACATGTCTCTTCTACAAGTATGGTGGGTTTAATAATACATCACAAACATCAAGAGGGTAAATGTCACATAATACCTCATCTGTGAAGGGATTGATGCTGTAAGGAAGGAGGCCCTGATGGCTGATGCAGAGATCCTATCCTTGGTGAAGCCACCCGATGGTGTACAACTATGGGTATGTTATGGTCGGAAAGCCCAGCTGCTTCACGACCTTTGTTGAAATGAGGTTATTTTGGATCTCGTTTTCGAGAATGAACTGTAGCTAGGAACCCTTTACCCACATCTAAGAACGAAAGAGGCGCTTCTCCTCCTTTGGATCTTTCGTTTCCTCCTTTTGGATCTTCATGGTGGCAACGATGGTTCTGGGCTCTGCATTGATAATTTTCTTATGTTTATCACTCCCCTTGTCAGGTTCCGATTCAGATTCGGAGCATGCATCCGATTCAGAAGCCTTCAGCTCGGCCACCAGTGATTGCTTGGCCCAACACTCACTTGTGTTGTGAGTGGAGCTCTTATACAACTCACACCACTTTCTAATGTCCTTATTTGGCTTCACGGTGTTGTTCTTTTCTTGTGGCTTTGGCAGGTTATCCTGGGCTACACAGCCTTGGCTTTTTCCTTTGTTCTGCAGTTTGGGCACACTTTTCCATTGTTTCTGATTCGCAGATCCAAAGTCTTGCTCCTTTTGTTTAAACTTCTGCTCAATCTTAGCAGCATACCGATATGATGCACCAAGTGAGGTAATGTCGAGGAACTCCATTTCCTCTTGAATGTATCTATGTAGACAACTGTGATACTTCAACACCAAATGTTTCTATGAATCTTTGATACCCAATTTTGTGTGCAAGGTATGGAATATATTCGTCATCTCATGCACATATTGATCCCTTTGCTGCCGCAACATATTCCATTATATGTAATTGTCCTCATACCTCCCCATGAGATAATATTATTCCTTGATGGCATCATGGAAATAATTCCAAGTGGGTATCACCGAAAATAGAGAGGGTTCCCTCTCGTCCTTTGTCTCACAGTAGGTTTCCCACTAGTACTTGACACGAGGGGGCAACTTTGAGGAGTGAAAAAGTAATATTTTCCCACTTGGAAAAGTCATAAACTGAGAAATACCCTTCTAATAGATTCAAACCTATCTATGAAGTTTGCATCTATTTTTCCCTCAAATATGGGGATGTCAAAGTTTACTTGTACCTTAAAATGAGTTTCGCCTCCAGAGTGGCTACTAGATGCAGATGCGTCGCTGGTGGGTAGTCGTTAAAGAATCTGAGCAAAATTATCAATCATCACATTCCTTTGTTTCTCGAGGGCCTCCTTGAGCAATATTTTTATAGGATATCCTGCTCCCTCATCTTTATTTTTGCCCCCATAGGCGACCATTGGGGTTTTTGAGGCTGATCTTGGAAAGTTTCAACCAGATCAAGCCCTAACTCCTTATACCCCGACCTCGTTGGGGACATGAAAAGAAGGTTCAAGAAAGAGCAGACCGCTCTGATACCACTGATCCAGACTTATGTAGGAACGAAATAAAATATAGAAATACACATAAAAATAGAGATGCAATAGAAATAAGACTTAATTTCATTAAATATCACATAATTGCAATATGCTTACAGGAAAAATGGAAATAAACTAGCTAGGGTGATGGTAGCTTATCTCTGAGAAGAGATATGGCGGCTACAGACCTCTGAACTATGTTACGATTAGGATTGAAGACCTATTTATCATTGAGAAACAATGGAAAACCATAAACATCCAAAAACCTAACCCTAGGAGATGAAACACCAAACTATGGGCCCCGTTGGGGTAAATTGGTACATCAATTTCCTAGGGTTGTAACTTTGGCATACGATCTCCGTTTGATGCACATGATACCTCGTTAGAAAGATATATCTGAGGAATAAAACTGATAATAAAAAATATCAAGCCAACAATTAATTTTCATTAAGAAGTCATTTTCCAAAAAAATGTCGTTTAGGGCCTCAAAACGGCTCCGGAAGTTTAGGACCTGAAAAATTGCCAAAACTAGTAAATTGTGCTACAATTAAGGAAACTGAAAAGCTGAAAGAAACAACGGTGGGGGTCAAAGTGGAATAGGCAGGTGGCCACCAATATCCACCTATATCAATAGATCCTCAACCTGCCTTTTTCTTCCTTCTTCTCCTTAGCTCTGAAACCATGTTAGAAAATTGAAAAGGCAAAAATATTTTCTTATGTTTATAATTACTTGTGATTTCTTTGTATTATTCACTTTTTATGTTATTATTTTATCTGTGTTTCATTAAGAAATAATTAAAACAAAACATGATCCCACCAGATGTAGGCACTCAACCATGGCTAAAACCCCTCTATAGGGGAAAACCTAGTAAAATTCTTCCACTTGTAAAATGAAGTTGAGATAGACCAAGACTCTATACCAAAATACCTTCCTCCTCCACCATGTAAAACCTTCCTTTAAATAGATGATCTCTCCCAAAGTAACCAAGTGTCAGCTTCTCTAATGCAACTTCAACCCAAAATTTCAATCCCCAACTTCATAAATTTGACCCCTAGCTTCAGAATTTTGGCCCAAATTCAAGATTATGGTTTCAACCCTTCCAACAACTCAACAAATTCACACGTGTGAGAGAAAATTTTAACTTCTTTGTGCTTGAAAAAGTCCTTCTTTTTCTCTATCGCTTTCCTCCATGTTCTTTGAATTTCACACTTTTTGTTGTCCCCGAAATTGCAGATCAAACTTGTTGAGTGAGTGCTCCAAACGAGGCTATGTTTCTTCATTTCTATAAGATAATCTTCCCCTGAATTAGGCTGACTTGTCTAGTTTGTTGCCGACTTGGTGGAGGAGTCCTAGAAGACCTAATTTACATCAAAATAAATTTATTTATTGATTAACAATATCCAAGAAGGGTCTATGACATTATGACATAGACAAGGAAACTTGACATAAACCATAGAATCCTAAAATGGAGGCTTTGACCCATAAACCATTGACCCAATCATGAAACCCATGCTTTAATAAGTCAATTTATTTAATAATAAGATTCATTTTTCTTTCTATTGGAAAATACATTACATCATGACTCAAATATAATTATTAAGACTAACACTAGTTACATTCTCCAACACTCCCTCTCATTAGGGAGGTTTTCATAATTTCATACATATAAAGGTACATGGAAGATCTCAAAATGATATGAACTATGAATATTTTTAGCATGCACAGTGCTACAGATTAGATACCTGGCTAGGGTACTCTAATTAGGTGGGACTAAGGTGAACTCAAGCTTTAGCCAATCTAGGTACCATCATGATTTTAAGCTCTATCATCAACCCAAGGATCTAGGTGTGTATCCAAGGTTAGAGCTCCATGACCAATTGCACCCTAGCTACTTTGGGATCTAGACATCAAAACACAGGCTGACCAAATGTCCTCTCAAGCATTTTTCATTACACAAGATTCTTCAACTCTCATTATAAACTAAATCATATATATCCACCAGTCCAAGCATGCTTCAAAATGTTCAACCCTCTTATGGAGAGATTTTCCTGTACACATGTTGGAGGGGGGTCCCTTAGGGTACACTTTTTGGTAAATTTTTGTATAAGTTTTGTATATGCATGCTGGGCGAATGAGTCAAGGGGCTTTGGGGCGGGTCAAAGTCCCTATTTTGATGTAAAAATGTTTAAGGGCAAACTGCAAGCCTCAAACCATGGTTTGAGACCATATTATTTGTGCACTATAATGATATAAATAGATAGATCGAGTATAAGGAAGTAACTTAACTTGATGTGATGTTATGATCTGAATGTTTATGCATTTGTAATATTTTTTGTAAGGAAGTAACTTAACTTGATGTGATGTTATGATCTGAATGTTTATGCATTTGTAATATTTTTTTTAAACATTTGTCTGGGTTGGGTAGAAAGGCTCCTACTGGCTGTGTGCGCGAAGACCTAATCCTGGTTGTGTGCGGACTCCAGTGGTTGTGTGCACAGAAGGGTAAAGTATGATGTAATGCAAAGATCTTAATTAATACAAGGACTAATTTTGGTGGAAACCTTGCATATTGATCTGAGTTATCTATTATGTTTTAAGATCACATTGCATCTGTGTTTATTATTTATATCTGCGAAAAGACATCTGTAATTTATGCATGAAGCTATATTGATGATTGATGAATCTACTTATGTGATTATGCATTTTTTAGATCTGGATCTTGTTATGTTATATTTGTGCCAAAGCGATATGTAATTACGTTTGTAATATGATAAGTATTATTCAATATTGCGCACATTTTTTTATGATCAATATAAGTCTGCAATCAATCTTCTTAGGGCCACTTCATTATTTTCTTCCATAGGGTGCAGAAACTTGGTTCCGACACCCCCCATACTGCTTCGAGTGAGACTTTGATCTGCGCAAGTAGGTCATTGCCGAAAGGGCTAGTAGTTGGAGGGTTTGTTCGTTGCATGATAAACTCTAAACCTAGGTTTGGACCCCTCAAGCCAACAAATAGCTCCGTTGCCAGGACTAGGATCATTTTGAGGGAGATTTGATGTTGTGGCACCCCTCGCGAAATGAATTGCAAGATTGGTTGGATAGAAATATCCTTGAATTTTCACTCCAAGAGAATCGAAGTACTAAGCTATCTGACGAAAAGTGGGTACAAAAATACATCTATATAGAAGTTCATGAGATATTATTTTTCTCCTTTGCAACTGAGCTGCAAGAATGGTTGTCACAGTTGACTGAATTTAATACATGCGTGAAGGACGATGCAGTCACTGAGTGGACTCCCTAATTGATCTAGCAATTAGAAAAGCTAGACAATAAGATCACCCGCACAGTAGATCATTGGATCATTGCCTCTTGGGAGGATTTGCGACATAATTTTCCATTGATCAATTTGTATCCTATTCTAAAGCAGAAAGAAGTTTTTTCAAAGGTCCTAGAGGTAAGTTTTTGTGCTCTTTGAAGTTGTTGCTAAAAATGCTATTATGTGAACAGGGCTCTGTGTGTGAACATATTGCTTGAATGCCTCAAAGAGGCCTGACTACGCACAGTGAAAAACTTTACTGCAAAGATCCAAAAAAATATTTATAGCCCTCTGAAGCCTAGATCTGATAATGAAGGTGAACCAGAAACTAGTAGCTCTAGTGACTTTGAAGAAGAAGGTTCATCAAACCAGAAACCTTTGAGTTTTTTTCCAACCCCATCCACTCCACTTCTACACTCATATCACAAAACACCCACTCCACTTCGCAGTCCATCTCCAGCACCACCTCCACCCCTCGTAGGCACATATATGGCCACGTCGATGAAGTTTCCTGATTCAGAGGCATTGGAAATAAAGATAATAAGCACTTTTGGTTTTTGACTGAGGCTGTATGACAGGCTCAGTAGCTTAATTATAATGACATTAAGAAAGTGCATCTAGCCACTGCTTTCCAAGATCGCGCATTGGATTGGTATATCATATATGTTCAGGGAAACCCTAATGACACCTTGGATGAAATAAAATATGCCCTAAAAGAGAAGTTTAATAAGCCTAAGTCATACGCACAGTTGGTTACAGAAATGAAAGAGATTCATCAAGAGGTTAATGAATCCGTGTGGGAGGTAGATCAAAGGCTGAAGTGCACTATTGGGATGGTTTATTTGTCATCTATGATACTCAACATAAGTAATGGTTTATTGCTATGTTGCTCCTGCATCTGCGCCAGCCCTTAGGTCAACAAAATATTTCCACACATGCTGAGGCTGTGGAGGTTGTAATGAAACTAGAGGATAACCCAATACCTGTTGTGCTTGGGACTCAATAGATTTATAATCATATGGAAGCCATGCATTTAGAGATTCAAAGCCTACACAAAGACAAGGGAAAGGAGGTTTTCATGGAGGCCTGGTGAATAAAATGTAAAGCTGATGGGCACCATCAATATCAATGTTCGATCTTCAATAATTATTTGAACGTCGGAGGTCCTAGCCCATTGAAGAGTCTCATATGGTGCACAATCTATCAAATCGCTAGATTACATGACATAGATTCCTTCCCAAGGATTGGAAAGTATACACCTAATTTGAAGCAATCATTTTAAAGATTTTGTTCATCACTAGGACATGATGAGAAACATTGTCACACTTATGATATGATCTTGGATAAAGCTGAAATATATAGGATGCAGGCCGAGCCTACCTCAACAGCATCTCCCTCAGTGCATGGTGGATTTCATGGCAGAGGAAGAGGCCGAGGAGGTGGATCAATTGGTCGAGGAAGAGGACAAGTTATTTGCTATAACTGCGGGGATGTTAGTCACTATGCGCACGACTGTCAATAATGCAGGTATTGTAGACAATTTGATCACGTGACAAAAGATTTTCCCGTCTTGATTGCTAAAATTCAGGAGAAAAAGACATAGATTCCAACAAAAAATCTTCAAATTGTTAGAGAAGAAACTCGTGAAGAAGATCCATGTGTGAATGTGGTCACTAGGAGCGGTATAGCCACTAATGAAGATAAGGGAAATAAACCGGCTACTGACGTATGGATTCGTAAGGCACCTGAGAACAAATAAGGATTTGATGTACACTGCACAAAGGAGACTTTTGTTGAAGCACATAAATAATTTGTAGAGGGTAGCACGTCAACATCAGGTAGATCAATGAAGGAAGCAAGAGGAGATGAAGAGATAAAACCATTTCGACAAGCGTTCATTAAGTTAATACACAAAAAAGGGAAGAGGACAACCTTCTGGATCTGATAGATAATTGCACAAAGAAGGAACAACTGATGGTAGAGCAGAGAGATGTCAAAAAAATATATAAGAATAAGAAAAAAATGGGTAGAGAGATGCATATGACTGCGCAAATTGGTGCTTATGAGATGGACCAGGTTATTCTAGATCTAGGATCAGATGTCAATGTTCTACCTAAGAAGATATGGAAGTGCATGGGAGAACTCAAGTTGGAGTGGTCTACCATTCAACTGTGCATGGAAAAGCAGTAGAAGATCATTCCATTAGGGAGGTTGTCGCAAGTTATAGTCAGTATCAAGGGTGTTAAAGTGATTGTGGACTTTCAAGTCATACAAATTGTAGATGATACTAATCCTTATCCTGCACTGCTAGGGTTGGACTGGGTTATTGACATGGATGGTGTCATAAACCTTAAGAAAAGAAGAATGGAATTTGAAAGAAATGAAGTTAGGGTCATCATTCCTCTAGACCCTCTAGAGGGACAAAGAACATAGAGCCTGTGTGCATTGATGATGATATTGATCAAATCTATAAGCTGACTTTGTGTAAGGAAGATTGGATTAACCCAATGGTAGATGGATATATTAATTGGGAGAAGGATAGCTCTTGTTTCTCAGATTTTGATGAGGAATTAGAAAACTGGAAGAATTGATTTAATGAAGTATCTACGTTGCGTTGTAATCGTGTGACCAAATATCTTCAATGTATAACATCTAAGGTACATAAATTACCGCACTATGATGGGTTAACTGATATAAACATGTTTATAGGGTTACTTGAAAGGAATGTGCCTGAAGGACATAGATTCCATGCTCTAGATCTCTGAATGCACACTACTCCAATAATATGGTGGGAAAATCATAAGGAAAACATGGGCAACTGGGAGGAATGTGCGTGCATGATGAGGTTACGATTTGAATGCCCAACCATTAGAATGGAAGAAATCTACTCGGGAAAGGATGATCCACGTAGACATTTGGATAGATGGAATCAAGTATGGGGCGTAGAAACTGTTATCGCTCATAAAAATGAAGAATCATTTGACAAAATCCTAGAGGTTCATGTGTCAATGGTAGGGTCATAGAATTCATTTCTCATTACTTGGTCAAGAGAAATTTTAAATTTTTCTTGTTTAAGCTTACCCTAAGGTCTAAACCCACTCACTTTCAAATTCCCTCATGTTATATCACTCATAATTTCCTGACATATTTCAATTTCCAAGGTTTTTGTACCGAAAAGGTCATTTTAGCAAAGAATCCCTACCATCATAACGAATTTAGTGTAAAATAGGTAGAAAATGCTACGAAACTGGCTAATAGTTTTGTAGCAACTATGAAGCATTTCTCTGTTTTCTGAATTTGAGCAGTCAACTTAAAGGGAGGTTTCTGGAAAAAAAAAAGAAGTATTTTAAGAAAATGAGAGAGATTATTTTCAATCACATATCAAATAACAATATCCTCTTTCACTTTTCTCAAAGGTACTTCATATTTGGAGATACAGGGATGTCTTTCAGCCCTATTTTTCGAATGCAGAATTTTCTTATTTTACACATGTTTTTCAAATGCATATTCGGGACAAGTGGAAATGGTTTTCAAAATACCAAGAGAGGTTTTTCTTCAAGACATACTAACATACAAAAGACTCCTTCAGTTTTGCAATATCTATCTAGTATAGGGAGATAAAAGCTCAGCTCTGAACCCTATGTTTTCAGAAAAAATAGAATCATGTATGAGGTCATCATTACCCTTTTGGCATGTGTGTGTCATTATTTAAGCATGAGCTATCATCCTAAGCTGCTATTTGTCACTCAAAATTCATTCTTGCATGTGAAACATCTCAATTTCACTTTTTGAGAGTTTTTTCATCACACCAAGTAGCTTGCTGTCCAATTTGGCTTTCCAAGTGTCACCTTTTTAAGAGGGCAGCTTGGTTATAAAAGGAGATGGTCATGTAAAAGAGAGCACACAAAGGAGGCTCTGTGGATAAGATAGAAGCTCATGGACCTTAAGATATTCGTGTAGGACCCTAGCTTTGTTGAAGCATGCATCAGTTCAAGTTGTTTGAATTTCTATTGGAGCTAACAAGGAAATGGCTGTGTTTTTGGACTGTTTGAGCAGTAAGTTTAAAGAGAAGATTGAGAATGAAAAAATATGAATTTGGAAATACTGAGAGAGGTTATTTTCAAGCACAAGACAAGGAAAAATAACCTCTATCACTTTTCTCACAGGTTCTATCAGTTGGGAGATACAAGTATTTATTTGAACCCTATTTTCAGAAAACAAAGTTTTCCTGTTTTACACATGTTTTTCAAATGCAGGTTTTGGACAACTGGAGATGGTTTTCAAAAATAAAAGAGAGGTTTTTCTTTAGAACATTATTATTGACAAAAAAATCCTCCATTTTTAAAAAATGCATCATGGATTTGGAGATATAAGCTCTATTCTAAGACCTATTTTTCAGAAAAAATAGGAAAAATCTGCAAGGATGTCTTAAATATGAAAGGTGAGAGACACTTCAAAAATCTTAGTTTCAATTGATTTATGATTTTAAAGGGTAATGGCATGTTGGAAATTTTTTTTTTATAGTTGGATGACACATATTTTAAGCTAGAAAAAAAATATGTAAATTTCAATGTTTACAACAGTTTCGTAGCGTGCCTGGGCTTGAAGGGTAGCAAAACGCTACGAAACTATTGTAGCTGCTCTTTTTAATTTTTGAACCAGTTCTGGATGCTATCAAGAGTTGGAATTGGTGTGGGAGATGTGTTTAATAATGATGAAAACTATGCCAAAGTAAGGAATCAACAATTTTGAGGTTAAATGACATGTTTTGTAGCGCTACGAAACTTCCTTACTTTCATAGTGTACTGTATTTCAACCTTTTTAGCAGGTTTTGAAGCATATTTTGAAATCTGGAGATTATTGAAGGGTTAAATACCATGTATTCGTGGAAGAAGAAGACCATTTGCCTAAAAAACAGGGTTTTGTTTCCTAGTTTTGAGGAGGACAGTTAAGTGGTCATAAAGTGATGAATCCCATCATCTCAATTCAAACATGTGAAAGAATACTTTTCAAAGAATGTAATTTATTTAGTAGATAAGGTTGTTAAAGGAAATAATGAGTAGTTTGAGTCCTATTAGGAAAAGGACTGTCAAGTAGGATAGGTGTCTGTTTGTCATTAAGTTGATGTTTTATGGTTATGAAAGGTGTCATTAGGAAAAAATTTGATGAATATAGCCAAGAGGTAGATCATCTCATAATGTAACAAGTCTATTAAAGGCCGTTGGGTCAAATTTGTCAAGGGTTGTAGAATTTTGGCAAAAATGCAGCTTATTGTAAATTGACTGTTTCAGCAATATAGAGATTTGTTACTTGACCAACCTGAGATTCTGAATGAGTTTTTAGGTCTTACCTATCTTATCTATACCTTTTCTATATCTCATTTGTAGTGGTTTTCATTTATAATACTCATAATTCATTATTGCAATTCTCTGACTTCCTTTATAGATGAATTGACTGTGCAGTTTCCTGTTTTATGTGTGTGTGTCCTACTACTAAAAAATATGACCTGCCTCAGCTTCCATGTCAAGTGAACTCACTGAATCACTGAATATGTCGACTCCATAAGCCCAATGCTTACATAATGATATGATTTTCAACCTACTCCCATCATAAGCAAGTTATTTCCTAAATAGAGTTAGCGATCTACATCTTTATTCAATATCATTAACCCTTGAGAGAGCCCTCTCAGACTGAGGAGGCTAAGCCTTAGTCACAAGATTGATTTGAAACAGTTACATGAGATTCTCTGATTAGCACCCTATCAGAAGAAATTTTGTGATAACAGAAACAAGACCTGAATGGGTCCACATGTTTATTCACACACTGGGGAAGGTACCTACTGATTGGTATCTGGAGACAGAGCTGCACTGAGGTACTAGTGAATGGTCTATGTTGACAAAGAGTTTCATCCTGACATTCAACTTTGAGAGTGGAATTGATAATATTGGCCAATATTTGCATAATATTCAAGAAGTCATCTTTGATACAATAAAGCTTGCAATCGAGTGTGCTCCACCCACATGGGACACGAAGATGAAAGATATTGTGAAATACAAAAATATGACAGTTGTGAAACCTAGGGGATAATGCGCAGTTGCTGGACCCTCAATCACTCCTCCTGTGGATTTCAAACATGTACACTCACTATTGGGTCTCGCTAGGTACTATAGGAAGCACATTTAGAGCTATGAGTTGATAACTGCACCCATGACTAAATTATTCAGAAAGGGTGCGAAATTCCGTTGGGATGAAGAATTTTAGAAGAGTTTGCAGTTAATGAGAGAAGAGACTGACACTAACCACTACGCTTTGAATTACCTGATCAATAAGCCTGTGTTAGGGGGGACGATCTGCAGATGGATGTTGTTATCTTAGGAGTGTATGCGCAGAAAGGTGCAACGTGCACGTGGTAGCTACGTGAGGAGGTTGACTGGGTTGCAAAGGTGTCAAGAACTAGCCGTTGGAACAGTAAATTTGGAAAATACAACTTTATTACTGTTGTTAATAAAGGGAATTTTCTAGATTTCGGACTATTTTTTCATTTATGGAGACACATTAATGGATAAGGAATAGTTGAAGATGCGCCATAATTATAAATATGACCTATGGGGTCACAATAGTTTCCTTTACTTTCTGAGTGAATTATTTTCTTTTAGCTCTCTGATTTCTGCTGCATACTCTGTGTCTATGTTTGGTTTGGATCCAAGATTCGAGGAAGAGTTGCGGCGTGAAGGGTTGGGTTACGTAATTCCGCCCAGTATGACGGCCACACGACTCGGATATGACCCTGATGCACTTGAGGTCCCTGTTATTGAAACACATTCACCCAAAAAGTCTAAGAAGGGAAAAACATTTAGAAAAATAAAATCCCTGAGGGAGAAGACTCCAAAGCCACGCTCCACTGTGACTGAGCATTTGGAGAGGCCAATGATAGAGCTCCAAGAAAATATTATGGAGGAAGAAGAGGATGTGGTGGAAGTGGCCCCATTCTCGCAGCTGTCAACCTATGTTCCGTCACAAAAACCGATGGTGCATATTCGCAAGGATCTTGACAAGGTGCATGCAGGCATCCAAATTCCTTTGATCCCAGAAAACGTCCCGATGGAAGGGGACATGTTTGCCAAAGTAGCGTAGCTTAGAATGGAGGATTGGGACATCACAGACGTGGAAAAATTTCTTGAACTCACACCATATCTCAACCTTGACCATGTCCATTATGAAGGGGGACGTGTGCACCTAGATCCGAAGAGATCAGTGCTGGGTCTGCACAAGGCAAGCCTGTTGAATCTATTGCAGATCCCTCACTTTAGGCACAACCAAATAAATGACATCTGCATCCAGAAATTTCTCGCGCTAGTGCATGATGATGCACTATGGTCGGGAGAGCACATTCCAATTGATGTTGTGTTGATCCATAGGATCATTGGTTTACCTACTAAAGGCACACATCCAATTGCGGATTTTGGAGGAAAGTCGCAAGAAAAATCCATCGCAGAGCAGATCAAAAATAAGTATTAAGTCTCGTGGAAAAGAAGAGGATTTGTGGTGAGAAAGATTAATGATCCCGCTGTTCAATTCGACATGCCCATCTTGGCCTGCAAGTTGATGCGCAAATGTAGACCGAAGGAGGTGCTCGTGCACGTAATTTATCTCGCAGGACAATGTGAGAAATGTGTAATTTACAATTGGTCCCATTATTTGTGCACAAAGTTTCTGGAAAATGTGCGTGAAGCACAATAAGAAGGCAAGAAATTTCATTATTCTTGGCTGTTGTTGTTGATTGCATTGATTGGATGGAAGACCCTTGAGGAAACCTAGTTTTTTGAGATCGAGCCACAAATGTACGAGGCTGCACGGTACACGAAATTTTGGAATTCCTCAAACCCCGCACATGCTAAAGAGAAAATTTTTTTTTGGGTACCTTTTGATGCCTCGCTCTATTAGGTTGTGCAGTCTAAGCCAAGGTTGTCTCCTACATTAGACAAGCATTACAAGATGATAGTTGATTTCAAGGCTAGGTTCCATAATATGCACATCCCTGTGAAAGGCATTGTGGAGGAGTTTGTTAAGAGTTACCATACTTAGTTACGGAAGATGATATGATTAGAATTACTACAGAATGGCCACCAATGTGGTTGGAGCGTGGTGCATCCACATCTATCACTAAAACATCGACGAAGCTGCGCACTGGTACTTAGCCATAGAAAACAACATAGAAGGTGACTGAGAAACCTACAGATAAAGAAGCCACACCAACCACCATCGACGAGATGATGGACTTGGAAAAATACATTGAACCAGAAAAATATGGTACTGTGCTGAACAATATAGTGGAGGAGGTAGAAGCGCAGACTTCTAAAGGCACGAAGCACAGCTCTCAGGCCACTGGTGGATCAAGGAAGAAGAGGAAGGGATCTAAAGATATAGGAGAGGAGGTCTTGACACTAACTAAGGATGATTTATGTTGATCATGTTCCCTGCTATTTAAAATCCTTTCCCTCCACTGTTCTGGAGCCAATGAGCCTCACTGACTGCAAAAAGTTGTGCTCCAAGGGCCTTTATTTACCCCTTGTACCTCTGCAGAAATCCTTATTTCACCTCTTCCCCTCTTCCACTATCCCCAACCACTTCCCCACATATGATCGATACCCAAAGTCCAAGCGCTTAAGCCTCAAGAGCTAATCTCATCGGAGAAATAGAGCGAAACGTTTGAATCCCTTTGCAAGGCTCAAAAACTCCGATGCAATCACTTTTTGTTGTTAAAGTCCTCCACTGTGTTCCGCACCGTTGATCTACCACATAGATCGGACATCCCACGCTAATCGAAAGTCTTCGCAATCAGAACACTTATATGTCGTCCCCCGATCAGTCCATCGCAAACATTTGCGATGCGATTGATCGCATCGCATGTCTTCCGCCGATCGCTCCATCGCAACTCATCTCCAGATCCCTCCGATTGAATGTGAGCCGTTGATCCGGTCCCCAGATCCAACGGCCAGCACTCAATCGCACTCCCTGCCTAATCGAAATCGCAAATTCCGTCGCGCCTCCCCTTTGCTCCTTGCGATTGCGATTCCCTGACTACATCCGAGCTGTCCATCCCTCCGCCAGATCTAACGGCCCTAATTCAATTGCATCCCACCCTCAATCGCAATCAGAACTTTCGAAATGTGCCACCCCGGTCTTCTCGCTCTGATTTATGATTGCGATCTCCGAATTGGGTCCCACCTCATGCGGTCACGTCATCACATTCCATTGCATTTCGCTGCATTTCCATGTATTTCCGCGTGTAACCAAATTTTTTCATTTTACTTTAAAGTCTTATGTCTCATATTCATTATGTCCATTTTCATATATCATTTCACTGTTTAATCCCCGCCGTCGATCTATGCCTCTAGATCTAGATTGAACGGTCCATACACATTTTTCCGTCAAACCCTATTGTTCGCCATTTACACCATATCATTATGTTTTCCACTGTTATTTCACATAAAACACTATTCCACCACCACCGCGCCAGTGTTCTCCTGTCCTCCACAATCACCCTCGTATGCACAAATTTCATGACCGAGTGTCGTGTTCTGCAGGGTTACCAGGTGGGAAGGGCCGCCATGATTACACAGTCCATATTACAGCGGCAAGATTTCATAGACAGAGGTGTAAATGGAGCAGCAGAGGAAGATCAGTGAATGATTGAGGAATTCAGCGTTCGGCATTGAAGATTTTAAACCTTAATTCAGGATTGGGAAGGTAGAGGGTACAATACACAGAAAACGATGCCCTCAAGGTCTTATTTCAGCAGAATTTTCTCTCCAGGAAAGGACAAACTGCTCATAAGGTTTTTATTTCTCTACCGTGTTCCTGAAGAGATTTTCACTCAGAGCATTCATTTCAGAAAGAAGATCACAGGGTACATTCAACATTACAAAGTCATTGAGCAGTATGGGCGTGCATGTTTCCGCCATCTTGTCTTTAATAAGAAAATTAATGGTTCATCACCTACTTCATTTATTGAGATTTCTTGTTCTTCTATAAAGCTCCCAAAGAACAGATGATTAAGGGTTCCAGATTTTATCAGAAAATCATGCAGTGAAAGGCTTTTTGTATACATTCTGTTGAAATTTTGTATGAAGGCTCAGAGCCCATAGGGTCTCAGTGAGGAGGAGTTCCATCTGTTAAAGAGGATTCTAGTCTTTGGTATTTCACAGTCTGTAACTTTCTCTTATGTGTTATTTTAATATATCATTTTCATTTCATCCATCTTTCCTGTATCATGTTTTGGAATGCGAGTGGCTCACTAATGCTTGGTATGGATTTATCCTAATTGATACCCACACTTGGATTAGACAAGCGCTTTAAATATGGCTCATGCATGATATTCTGTTCCATTATTCATCTAAACCATGTTTCTGCTATATTAGTTTCTTTGGGAGGGTGTTTTTAAAATGCTACTGTTATGTATGGATTCTTAGATTGGTAAGCCCATGCATGGTGGTATTGTGTATCTGGATATCAGTTCAATGTTAACTAATATCTCCTCTACAATTCATTCACTACATACACCTTCTGATAACTTATTTCTGTGAAGTATTTCTGAATCGGCCCGCTTTGCAGTAAGCTGTCTCTGAATTGTCTGTTGCTTTTATATTGGAGTTTTGCATCTTGCCTCTGCAATATCCCTGTCTCTGTGTGAGTTTCTAAAGGTCTTGGTCCCATTCAGATTAATTTTCCTTGTTTTACAAGAGATAGCATGAGAGCATTTTATTGATAACTTCCTCTGTTATACCGTATTCTCCTTGCTAAGATAAGATGTCCTAGGCACTGGTCTATCACATCTCTAGGCTGTCTCTAGGAGCGACAACATATCTATGGCGTCGTTGCTGGGGAACAAAGTTAAGAAAAGCAGAATCCCCGGGCCTCGAAAAAACCTATTCACTCTCTAAGTAGGTGAGCACAGAGAGTTGAGAGTTGTAGATCCCTCACCTTGGCGACTCCAAAGTTGTTATTAGATAATTTTATTTGCAGTCCTGGCTCCTTGAAATCCACACCTGAGGTCAGATACATCTTGGCCAAAGACACCTTCTGTGTCTGACCCTGAAAATATCATACATAGAAAGAACTGGAAGGAAAGAAAATCAGTCCGTTCTGAAATCCCCGAATTGTCTATTGAAGACTTTCCATCCTCTTCTTCTCAAGAAGCTCAAGTGCCAGATCCCGACTCCACTGTGGGAGATACTAATTATTATTATTTAGATAGTCCACCCCAAGGAGGTGTCAGAAATAAAGATAATTTTCACCCTACTCTTGAGGTCAAAGAGGTTAAAGAAGTCATTGAAGTATCTGTTGTTAACAGACCATTGTTCCCCTCAACACCCCAAGCTGCAGTTGAGTATATTCCTATTGTTATTCATACTCCACTTCCACCTCCTCCTCCTCCTCTTACTCATCAAACTATTGCGCTACCTCCACCCCTTCCAATGGTAAATTTTCCAAGCTTCTTGCTAAATAAATATGCTCCTCTGGCATTACCCCAAGTGTTGAATGATATGCCCCAAGATTATCTGAAGATCTTGCCCAGATTCAATGGGGAAAATGAGATTGATGCTCAAAAACATCTTGAGACTTTATGCTCTTTTGCAGAGAAATTTAATGTTGAACATTTAGATGTGGTCTTAAGACTGTTTGTGCAATCTATTGATGGTGAAGCTCGAAAATGGTTTAAGACTTTGGCAGGTCGTTCCATAACCACTTGGGACAAAATGGAAAATAATTTTCTCAGGAAATGGGGGGAAAAGAAAGATCATGGAAAATGTCTTACTGAATTCAATACGCTTAAGAAAAGACATAATGAAGGAGTGTCATAATTTATCAAGAGATTTAATAAATTGTATTTGAGCCTTCCTACTGACATGAAACCTCATCAAACTGCTGCTAAAGTCGTTTTTGTAGCAACCTTTGATGCAGAATTTGGTTTCTCTCTCAGAGAAAGAAAGCACGCTACTCTGGACGATGCTCAGGCAGATGCACTAGAGTTGGAAGCAAACTTTTCCTCCACTGGTAAATCAAAAGGAAGATCTGAACAAGACACCAGAAGAAGGGGCAAAGAAGAGGTATCTACCTCTAACCAAGATAGAGACACAGACAAAACATAAGAGATGACCAAATTGATTAAGAGAGTGGTCAAGCTTGAACTGGAGGCAAAGAATTTAGCCTCTAAGAATTTCTACAATGCTACAAACAGAGGTTATAATCCTCAGTATAGGAAACCACCCCTGCAAATATTGCCAAGGGAAGCAAAGGAGCAACACGATCAAGTACCACACCCATTGTACCTGGAAGGTCCAGTAGATGATTCTATTGAAGATACTGCCTATGGATTGGAGGATGCAAATCTTGCCTTTTCAAATAGTGATGGAGAAGAATGCCCTTTGAAATAAAATGATGGAGCTGAGTGCTCATTGCAAGAAGAAGAAAACACCAGAGACACATAAGAAGCATAAATTGATTAATGTTGTAAACAATTTGTTGATTTCATGCTAGCACAATACAATATAAAATATGATCTCAGATCTTCTAGGAAGAGGACTCCTACTCAAGACCAAGAAGAAGAAGCACCGGCTTAGAAGGAATCAACAGTGCAGAAAGTCACAGACAAAGATTTTGTTGATGATGGAGGAAATTTGACACCACTTGATAGTCAAAGAAAGGAGGAAGGAAATTCGATGGAAGACTTTAATCCATGGAATGAAGAAATCGAATCGCTGTAGATTATGCTGAATAAACATTATTCGATGCAGGAAGAAGAACCTCAATTTCTAAAATGGGGATTGCAGGATGTAAAGATACAAGGGAATGAAGACAGTGAAGACTTCCTAGGTCTCGGAAGAGACTTAGGATTTCAGAGGAAAGAATTAGTGACTGAATCATCAAGCAAGACCATTGGGTCTTATGATTTCAAAACTGACAATTCGGCTGTGTTGACAGGTATTGCAGAAGACAATCCATCCTTTGGAGTTGTCTTGGATATAGATGAACTATCACAGAAGAAGGAAGGTGAGGCAATCATACCCCATGGGAAGGAACTTGTTATTACTGATAATGACAAGAATGAGCTGATGTGCCTAATAGACAAAGAGGAGACTGGAGGGCAGAATTTTGGAACTGCTACAATGATGGGAAATCAGAATTCCATTATGATAGAAGACAATAGTGCAAAATCTGAAGAATTTGATTCGATTGCCAGAAGAAATCAAGAGGGTGAAAGACAATTACTGAAGATTGTCGAAGAAGAAGAAGAATACACTGAAACAAATGTGCAGCATATTAATGAAATGCTTGAGAATAAATGGCTGATTTGTTTGCTGAAAACTTTTAGAACAGAATGTGAAAGCATAGCAGGAGGCAAGTTGCAGAGCAAAATATGGAAACCTGGAAATGTGCAGTGGAAGAATAATGCAACTGATGGACACCAGCAAAGCAAAGCAGAGGACCTTCCACGGGCTATTCTTCTCATCCCAAGTTCCAAACCCTTGCTTAAGAAAATTTTTCTAGAATTGGTGTTTGAAAGATATGAAGCTGAGATTGGATTTCTGAACTCACAAGAAAGATCATACCAGTTCATAGACCCCAGATCCTTTTGGGAAAGTCTCCCTCCTTTTAAAAAAGAAGAGATTCCACTGCCTTTTGGAATACAAGAAGAAGGTGATCAGGCTTTCAAGATTCACTCTGAAGATGCAGTGGAAAATGCAGTAATCAGAACTGCCCAGGACACAGACAGCCTGCCAATCATGAAAGGCCTAAAAGAAGAAAGTGTACACCATTTTTTCATTGATCCTGTGACGGAGTATATGGAGGCCCTGATTAGCTCAAATCCTCCAGCATTGATCCTTCACCAGAGCCAGATTCATCAAGAGTGGTCACCACTGATGGTGACTGCATTTTTGAAGAAGCACGTGCAGAGCACCCTATGGTTATCTCTGATAGGCAACCCGTACCCTTATCCTTTTTTGTTACTGATTGACTGGCTACACTGGCATTATTGTATCACCTAGAGCATCAAAGACTTCCAGGTTAGAGTAAAGTAGGTAGGAAAAGCTAAATAAAGCTCAGTCTGTGAGCATGTAGTTAGTTGTTTTTAATTTCTGCAAAGTCCAGCAAGCCAGACAGTCTAATATTGGCTTGATTGTTTTTCAATTTCTGTCTTAAGAGTGTAGTGAAGAAATCTTCTAGACAGTTGAATCCTAGCAGATGTAGTTTAGGTAGAGAAAAATATGAGACCAACAGTTTAATCTGGTCTCATGGAGTAATAAGGGTAGTAGTAGAATAGGTTTATTTCTCCTGTTTGTAAAAATTGATGAATCATGAGGTGAAAAGTAGAAATTTCGAAGAGCAGAGTTCATATAGAAGATGATCAGGAGGTCTACGAAGTTCTTGACACGCTCAGGGATGAACGTGCCGTCCCCAGGTGGAGCCAATGTTGATGATGTTCCCTGCTCTTTAAACTCCTTTCCCTCCGCTGTTCTGGAGCCAATAAGCCTCATTGACTGCAAAAAGCTGTGCTCCAAGGGACTTTATTTACCCCTTGTACCTCTGTAGAAATCCTTATTTCACCTCTTCCCCTCTTCCACTATCCCCAACCACTTCCCCACATATGCCTGATACCCAAAGTCCAAGCGCTTAAGCCTCAAGAGCTAATCACATCGGAGAAATAGAGCGGAACGTTTGAATCCCTTTGCAAGGCTAAAAAACTCCGATGCGATTGCTTTTTGTTGTTAAAGTCCTCCACTATGTTCCGCACCATTGATCTACCACATAGATCAGACAGCACACTCTAATCGCAAGTCTTCACAATCGCAACACTTATATGTCGTCCCCTGATCGGTCCATCGCAAACATTTGCGATGCGATTGATCGCATCGCATGTCTTCCGCCGATCGCTCCATTGCGACTCATCTCCTGATCCCTCCGATTGAATGTGAGCCGTTGATCCGGTCCCCAGATCCAACAGCCAACACTCAATCACGCTCCCCACCTAATCACAATCGCAAATTCCGTCGCGCCTCCCCTTTGCTCCTTGCGATTGCGATTCCCCGACTACATCCGAGCCGTCCATCCCTCCGCTAGATCTAACGGCCCTAATTCAATCGCATCCTGCCCTCGATCGCAATCGAAACTTCTGAAATGTGCCACCCCAGTCTTCCCGCTCCAATTTGTGATTGCGATCTCCGAATTGGGTCCCACCTCATGCGGTGGCGTCATCACATTCCATTGCATTTCGCTGCATTTTCGTGTATTTCTGCGTGTAACCAAAGTTTTGCATTTTACTTTAAAGTCTTATGTCTCATATTCATTACGCCCATTTTCACATATAATTTCACTGTTTAATCCCCACCATCGATCTACGCCTCCAGATCTAGATCGAACGGTCCATACGCATTTTTCCGTCAAACCCTATTGTTCGCCATTTACACCATATCATTATGTTTTCCACTGTTATTTCGCATAAAAAACCGTTCCACCACCACCATGCCAGTGTTCTCTCGTCCTCCACAATCACCCCTGTATGCACGGATTTCATGACCGAGTACCGTGTTCTGCAGGGTTACCAGGTGGGAAGGGCCGCCATGATTACACAGTCCATATTACAGCGGCAAGATTTCATAGACAGAGGTGTAAATGGAGCAACAGAGGAATATCAGTGAATGATTGAGGAATTCAGCGTTCGGCGTTGAAGATTTTAAACCTTAATTCAGGATTGGGAAGGCAGAGGGTACAATACACAGAAAACAATGCCCTCAAGGTCTTATTTCAACAGAATTTTCTCTCTAGGAAAGGACAGACTGCTTATAAGGTTTTTATTTCTCTACCGTGTTCCTGAAGAGACTTTCACTCAGAGCATTCATTTCAAAAAGAAGATCAAAAGGTAAATACAGCATTACAAAGTCATCGAGCAGTATGGGCATGCACGTTTCCTCCATCTTGTCTTTAATAAGAAAATTAATGGTTCATCACCTACTTCATTTATTGAGCTTTCTTGTTCTTCTATAAAGCCCCCAAAGAACAGATGATTAAGGGTTCCAGATTTTATCAGAAAATCATGCAGTGAAAGGCTTTTTGTATACATTCTGTTGAACTTTTGTATGAAGGCTCAGAGCCCATAGGGTCTCAGTGAGGAGGAGTTCCATTTGTTAAAGAGGATTCTGGTCTTTGGTATTTCACAGTCTGTAACTTTCTCTTATGTGTTATTTTAATATATCATTTTCATTTCATCCATCTTTCCTGTATCATGTTTTGGAATGCGAGTGGCTCACTAATTCTTGGTATGGATTTCTCCTAGTTGATACCCACACTTGAATTAGTCAAGCGCTTTAAATATGGCTCATGCATGATATTCTGTTCCATTATTCATCTAAACCATGTTTCTGCTATATTAGTTTCTTTGGGAGGGTTTTTTTAAAACGCTACTGTTATGTATGGATTCTTAGATTGGTAAGCCCATGCGTGGTGGTATTGTGTATTTGGATATCAGCTCAATGTTAACTAATATCTCCTCTACAATTCATTCACTACACACACCTTCTGATAACTTATTTCTGTGAAGTATTTCTAAATCAGCCCGCTTTGCAGTAAGTTGTCTTTGAATTGTCTGTTGCTTTTATATTGGAGTTTTTCATGTTGCCTTTGCAATATCCCTGTCTCTTTGTCAGTTTCTGAAGGTCTTGGTCCCATTCAGATTAATTTTCCTTGTTTTAAAAGAGATAGCATGAGAGATTTTTATTGATAACTTCCTCTGTTATACCATATGCTCCTTGCTAAGATAAGATGTCCTAGGCACTGGTCTATCACAACTCTAGGATGTCTCTAGGAGCGACAACAATTTAAATGAGATTTATAAGACAGCCATGTCTATGACTGAGGATCGTTGGTCAGATATGGAAGTGCAGTATAACACTGCGTTGGAAGTTGTGCAGGTCTGGATCCAAGAACTCAAAATGGAAGCGAGCGTTTCTCAGGTGAGACAGAACCAGATGAGCGCACATGTCACTAATGCACAACCATTGGAAATAACATTACCAATGACTGAGGATTATCATCTTGTGAAAATCCCCACATCGACCATCCATGTGGATGCCAGCCAACGAGCCCAATTCAGAGCTGCATGTGATTATATTAAAACTAATTTGTCTATTTTACCTGCAAGAAAGCTGCACCTATTTCACACTATGATTGTTATTGAAATTTAGTTCCGTGAGGCTGTCTCTCACACATCTGATGGCGAGTCAGAGAAGCAGGCTGCAGAGGCCCAACAAAAACAACAAGCAGCAGAGGAAGCATGCCATTCAGCTCAAGGCCAACACACTGCACTCGAAGCCAAAATCCACCAAGTTTACAAAGATGTTCCAATAGTCCTGGCCATAAGAAAAATTGGAAGTATTGGTTGTTGCCTTGAATGAATTGCGCACTGAAGTGCATACCTTCTGTGCAGATTTCGAGCATCAAATTGATGATTTCTAAAATAATTTGTAGCCTGAGACTCTGCCTGAGGTTCACGAAAAAAGAGAATCCAAAGTAAAACAAGCCATAGAAAGTATTATTTCCATAGTAATGCAGTGTGATAATGTTTTAGACGAGGCTATGGGCGTATGGACGTCTTTTCAGAATGATCCCGTAGTACCAACAACTGTGCAATGAGCTGCACTAGAAAGAGAAAGAGTTTGCTGAGATCCGGACAATGGTGCCTACCCTGGTTCTTCCATAGAAGCTCACTCGCCTACAGGAGGGTTGAATCATTCAAATAGAGATCGAGGACATGCGTCGTAAAGATTAGCTGCTAGAGGCATGCCTGCAACCATGGGCTGAGGAGGCTCTTCAGCTTTCAAAGAATCTAGACACTACATTGAAGGCGATTCAACGGACGCAGTGAAGTATCGAGCTAGCCACTGAAGGGACTACCACTGAGAATATAGTTCTGCAAGCGTAGGGAGCTGCTACGCAGAGATTGGAAAGGTGATCCCTCTTAAATATTCTATCAGCGCGCTCCAAGCCAAGCTAAAGGAGCAGACGCCACAGTGACTCAGGATGAGTCACATGTTTGTGTTGGGGGCCTGTTGGAGCGGGGTACACTTTTTGGTATATTTTTTTATAATTTTTGTATATGAGCACTACGTGAATGAGTGAAGGGGCATTGGGGTAGGTTAAAATACCTATTTTGATGTAATATGCTTTAAGGGAAAATAGTGGGGCTCAAACCATGATTTGAGACCATAGTATCTGTGCACTAGAATGATATAAATAGATAGATCAAGTATAAGGAAGTAAATTAACTTGATTTGATGTTATGATCTGAATTTTTATGGATCTGTAATACTTTTTTAAGGGTTTGTTTGGGTTGGGTAGAAAGTCTCCTACTCACTGTGTGCGCGGAGACCTAGTCCTGGCTATGTGTGAAAAATGGTAAAGTATAAGGGTAAAGTCTGATGTACTGGAAGGATCTGAATTAATACAAGGACTGATTTTGGAGGAAACCTTGTGTATTGATCTGAGTTATATGTTCTGTTTTAATATCACATTACGTGTGTGTTTCTTATTTATATCTACGCAAAGAAATCTATCATTTATGCATGAAGTTATATTGATGATTGATGACTCTTCTTAAGTGATTATGCATTGTTTAGATGTGGATTTGGTTATGTTATATCTGTGCTGAAGCGATTTGCAATTTTGTCTGTAATCTGATAAGTATTATTCTTTATTGTGCACATCTATTTATGATGGATATAATATTGTAGTCAATCTTCTTAGCCCCACTTCATTATTTTCTTCCTCAGGGCATGGAAACCTAGTTCCATCACCCCCCCCCATACTGCTTCAGGTGAGACTTTGATCTGTGCAGGTAGGTCATTGCCAAAAGGGCCAGTAGTTGGAAGGTTTGTTGGTTGCGCGATAAAATCTGAACCTGGGTCAGGACCCCTCTAGCCAACAACACACACAACCCCAATTAGTAATAAACCTTCAAATACAAGTAGACAAAAACCTCCTGGGTCCTCAATCATTCATATTCTACGTATATCATCATCAAGTTATCCAAATACATATTGTAGGAAGCTTTCTTCTTTCAATTATTCAACAACATCATATACAACCTCAATATTTCTTAAGTCTTTGTTTTTAAAGTCATAAATCATGAACATCTATCTATAGTACTTTCATTCACTCTTTCTTCAAGGTGTTTACTATAACTATCATAATATGCTCTCCCTCTTAACTGGGGATATATATCCTTTCTTCTATCCAAACTCCCTCCCAACTTAGGGAGATCAAAAAATTCCTTCTTCAATTTCTCAAGGCTTCAATTCTTTGGGAACATCATTCTTTCACATGGAAACAAGGTTATCTTAGTCATCAAAATTCTTAAAACTTAATTTATTAATCATGTTTATCATTATTATAAAGTCATCTTCACTTATGAATATCTTCAAAATATTGAAGATTATGTACCTTCAAATCTTAAACAACAAGTACAACCAAATAAATAAAAACATAAGCATGCAGACAACTATAATATGTCTATCATGTCATTACAATGGAAGCATCAAAACAATCAAATACTTAGGTGCAAGGGTTACATCCCTTTATATTTCAACAAATTGCTAGGTTTTTTTATAAACCATAGACTCCATATTCGAGACAAAAAGCCTTAGATATCAACAATAACAATAGTAATATACATATAAGGTGTTAGTATGAATCTTGATTCGAAGCGTACGAAAAAATACCACTTTAGCTGCGCATAAAAAACAGCCCTAACATCAAAAATGATTGCTAATATCTTCATATCTGCAGTTAGATGATCAAGACAAATGCTACAAAAATCTAGATCTATGCATTAGAAGACATTAAATAGTAGAAGAATAAGATTTACTCCATAGATCCAATAGACAAGACAAGAATATATCCAATGAAATTTTTATTAATGGCACCTGGGAGGAAAACACAAGAGGGTGTTCCCTGTTCTCCTCAATGGGATGGGTTCTTGTAAGTCCTCTGCACTTCAGATTTAGAATTCCTCTCTCTTGATGGTGTAGAAAGCCTAGACAAAAATGGAAAAATATGGCTATGATAGTGGATCAATAGCCAGACCAAGAGTTGAGATCCAGAGTGATATTTAGGCAACAAAAGGTGACAAATGAATGGGAAAACCCTTCTATTTATAACAAAATATTGAGTTAGTCTAGATCTTGGTGCATAATTAAAATATCATTAACCAAATCAAGATCCAACTTTTATGGAATATTTTATTATATTTGTTGGAGGGAAAAGTAATTTGACTTGAGTCAAATCCCCTTATTTGTAAATAATAAATAAATAAATGGTTTATTTATCATTTTAAGGATGTGATTGAGTAATAATAAATAAATAAATGATTTATTTATCATTTTAAGGATATGGTTGAGTAATAATCAAATAAATAATGATTTATTTAATTATTTAAGGGAGATGTAGTCATATTTAACAAAGAATATTATTTAAGTAATGTTTAAATAGTTATTCTTAGACAATAATAAGATAAAGAATGATTTGTCTAATTAACTTCCTTGTTTTGGGTTAAATATAACCAGGAATATTAATTAAATTAATGTTTAACTAATTATTCCTTGAGGAAAAATCAAACAAATATGGATTTATTTAATGTTTCCTCATGGGGTTTCCTGTTTAGACCATAAACAACTTAATAAAGGTGGTTTACTAAGTTATTTTTCATATTGAATGCGATTTTACCTGGGGTAAAATTGGTCTTACTTGGTGTACTTGGGTCCATCTAATAACAATGGATTACATGACCAAAAAATGGTGTAACATATTTCCCCCCAGCGTGCGAGCGTTAGGAGCTAATCATATGACCGAAGTACGTTGTAAGAACTCAATCACTAGACAACAACGGGGAAGTCAAAGAGAGAGGATTGTAAGGTAGACCAAAGTGCTTAAAGAACTAGACCCTGAGGAGGTGACTTGCAGGTGAGACAAGTCTTTACATATTTCCCCCCAGCGTGCGAGCGTTAGGAGCTAATCATATGACCGAAGTACGTTGTAAGAACTCAATCACTAGACAACAACGGGGAAGTCAAAGAGAGAGGATTGTAAGGTAGACCAAAGTGCTTAAAGAACTAGACCCTGAGGAGGTGACTTGCAGGTGAGACAAGTCTTTTTGATAAGTGAGTACCTGCTATAGGCAGCAGGGGAGGCATACCTATGCCCGTCGAGGCAATAGTACAAACAATAAGGCGTCCGGAAAACCACGAGACGACATAATGTTGGCATAAACATGAGCCAAATAAATAACAAGATAATGAATCCCACATACATATTGTGCCTGGGATAACATCGAGGACTTGTACAATGATATATTAGTACATGACATATAAATGCAACTCAGATGCCCCTGAAAATATGAAAGGGCTCTAAAAATATGACTTTACATGCAAACAAAAAGGTGTTGCAAGCGGTTGAGGCCGACATCATCAAATGTATGGACCTGCATCGCAGGCTGTAATGAAGAGGTCATCCGAGTGTGTGGGGGGCTACTTGTAGGGTCACCCCCTCATGAGGGCTGAGACATCTCACACACACTCAGAAATGATTAATGTCAGCTGTTGCATCACTGAACTATCAAGTATACAGATCTCGATCATGCTGAAAGGAGATGGAGCTAAGAAATAATCAAGTCAAAGGGCAATAAGGAGTCCATTTTCCTAATCCGAGGCACCGAACAAGAGTGGAAGCTGGAACCAAGGTACTCCACCCTCTAGAACTGTCTTATGGAATGAATGAGTTGATGTCGACAGAAGGAGGTCTGCCATAGGTGAGGCAATAAGGGATCCTCAACTAAGGCACGGGAAAAAATAGTAGAGTGGCTGATAGACTGGAACCAATGATGATGATGAAATGGGGGGAACTGAGTAGCGAATGGACGACTTCCCTTGTTAGAGAACAAATTCCATGGATGACCTGGCAGCGACTGATGCAATATCATGAGGGATAGGGAACAGTGGCGCTGAAGGCCATAATGTGCGACACGAGAGAGGGACCAAGAAATGAAGGATGGAGGACTATAGCAGGGTGCGAAGGGACTCGGGATAGACTCCATGAAAGCAATGATGACTCAACTCGGATGCTCTAAACAAGGGTGACTTGATGGTGCTGCCACATAGGAAAATGGGTCCGATGGGGACCATAAAAGCATGAGTACAAGATGGTAACTCACGATGAAATTCAACACGAGCGTGGACAAGTATGGAGGAAGCATGGTGCCCCCTGTACGAGTGTTGCAAGTGAAGAAATTTGATTTTGAGGAAGGGTGAAATGGTGCTTCTTGGACAACATGTGTCCTGGTGAAGTATCACATCACTAAAAAGCATGGGCTAGCTACCTAAAAATAAAACATGCGTTGCTGGAAGGAAATGTTAAGGGTAATATTTATTCAAATAGAGTGCATTGCGAGGATTGGGAAGGGGATGGCCTTTGAAGTCCTCTAATAGATATGCTCCCTTACCTAAATCCTTACTGATAATGTAAGGTCCTAGCCATAATGAGTCAAACTTCCCATGACCAAGGACATCATGGGTCTAGTCACACACTAGAACAAGATCACCTTCGTGAAAAGTATGAGGTTGGAATTTTCAGTCATATTGAGCTTTGGTGAATTTCTTAGCTGCCTCAATGGTTTGCAATGCAACACGCCAGTCTTGGGAAGCACGTTCAAGCATGATAAGTCTCTGTTCTAAAGGTTGGGTGTCAGGGAGAATTTCGATGGCTAGATGAAGGGAAGGGATTTTACACTCGATCGGTAAGACTGCCTCCCCTCCAAAAACAAGGTGGAAAGGAGTGAACCCGGTGGCGGTTTTAACAGAATTTATATAGGCCCACAAAGTAAGGAAGAGTATAAGGTGTCAGTTGGTTTGTGATTATCCACCATCCATTGAAGTTTGGTTTTAAGAATTTTATTGATTGCTTCAACTTGGCCTTTACCTTGGGCGTAATAAGAGGAGAAATATTGGTGCTCAAAGCTTAATAGTGAGGATAGCTCATGCCATATCTCATCTTCAAAATGTCAGCCATGATTAGATACCAATTTTTTCGGAACTCCGAATCGAGCGATCACATGGTTAAAGAAAAAGAGGGCTGCGGTGGCTGCCATGTTGTTAAACGTTGGCATGGCCTCAGCCCATTTGGTGAAATAGTCAAACACCATGATGATATACTTATGGTTAATAGCTAATGACGGTCGAAACTCCATAAAGTATATGGCCCACTTACAGAAGGGGCCAGCGGAGATGACAGGATGGAGGGCAGCTGGAGGGGCTCGTGCCTTGGGGGGAAAATGTTTGCAATTGGGGCAGTGTTTGACTACCTCAATGCAATCACCAAAGAGATAAGGAAAAAAGTACCCAGCGCACATAGTTTTCTGGGCAGTGGATAGACCGGAGAGGTGGCCACCGCAAGCACCACTATGACAGGCATTGAGGACTTGTTTTGCTTCAGCGTGTGTGAGACAACAGTGAAGGACAAAATCTACACCGCGATGATAAATTCTGTCACCGATAAGAAGGTAGTGGGGGGCCTGATGTCGAATACATTGTCGAGCATCACGGTCAAGATGGAGGGCGAACTTTTGAGTTCACAAATAAGTGAGGATGTCCCCATACCAGGGGTCATCAGTGGTAATGGAAAATAGGTGTTCATCGGGAAAACTATCATTAATTGGAGGATCCTGCGTACCTATAGGTAGTTCAGAAATGAGTTCAGCGAGGGCTAAACCTTTCTTACTCTTTGGTGTGACAAATTCAAGATCAAATTCCTGGAGGATCACGATCCAACGGGCATACTTCCCATTGATGATTCGACGACTCAATAGGAATGCCATGGGGTTGGAATTAGTCACGACCTTGGTGGAACGCATGAGGATGTAATGACGAAGTTTTTGGACCAAGAAAACGACAGCTAGTGCTAATTTCTCTTTGTGGGAGTAGGATATAGTGGGTCCTACCAGGTTCTTACTGACATAATAGATAACATTCTCAATTCCATTGTCATCTTCCTAAATAAGGACTCCAGCGACTGAATGGGCAGAAGCAGAGATATACAAGATGAAATCCCTATCAAACTTAAGGGGACGAATCAAGGGTGCCGATGTGAGAGCATGCTTCATGGCATCAAAATATTTTTGAGCATAGGCATCCCATACAAAAGGGATATTGGAGTGGAGGAGTCTAAGGAAGCCATGCATGGTGGTGGCATAGTTAGGTACGAACTGGCGAAGGAAATTAGCTTTGCCTTGGAGGCTTTGTAACTGGTGTAAAGTACGGGGGATAGGAAGCTCAAGGATGGCTTGAACTTTTAATGGGTCAAGAGTGATACCATGTTTAGACACAATGAAGCCTAAAAGAAAGCCAGCGGGCACACAAAAGACACACTTCAGTGGGTTAAGGTGGATATTATACTTGCGACATCGGAGAAAGACAGTCCACAAATCGTGAAGGTGCTGCGCCCGATGTTTAGAATGTGTGGTAAGGTTGTCTAAATAAGCAAGGATAATATGAGCCAGGTAATGGAAACAGTAAGACATAGCCCGTTGAAAAGTGGCTCCTGCGTTTTTAAGGCCAAATGGCATGACTCGATAGGAAAAGGTTCCCCATGGACTAATGAACGCGGTTTTGAGTTGATCAACACAATGGATAACAATTTGGCTGTATCCAGAGAAACTATCCATAAAAGATAGAACCTCACGACCCGCACACTCTTCAATGATTTGGTCAATGAATGGTGTGGGGAAGTTGTCTTTGGGACAAGCTTTGTTCAGATCGCGAAAGTCAATGCAGACACGAATGGTACCTTTTTTCTTGAGAACGGGAACCGGATTGGACACCCAAGTGGTGTATTCAATGGGATGGATAAAACCAGCCTATTTGAGCTTATCGATTTCGGCTTTGATAGCTTCTTGTCTGGAAGGATTAATGGGTCTCATCTTTTGACGGACATGATTGGCATTAGGCCATGTATCGATATGGTGTTCGACAATGGTAGGATTAAGTCCGGGCATTTCTGAATAGGACCAAGCGAAAATATCACAGAATTATTTAAATAGCTTGGTGTAAGCTTCAACCTCTTCCGTGGTGCAATGGGCGTCTAAAGTGATATTTTCTTCAACCCCTGGTTTGTTAGAAATGTCAATTTTAATGGTAGGAGAGATATTGGCCATATTTCCTTCTTCAAAAGCATCGGGTGCAAGGATGGGATTTATAAACCAATCGACTTCGTTAGGAGAGATATTGGGACTACTGCGGGAGGAAGTATGCATGGTGGTGCATATCATTCCACAGAAAGTTGGGATCGGTCAGTGCATCCATAATGTCTTCATCGGAGTTAAAGATGGGTTGAATAGAGGAAGGGAGGCCACTTTCCGTGGTAGAGCTACCTGACTCATCATCATGTGAAGAAAGGCACACATGCGCAACATCACGGGGAATGACCGAAGAATAAGCTGATAGAGGATCTACCGATGCTGAGCTTGGGGTGATTGTTGGGGGAGGCCAAGCAAATAATTAGGGGAAGTCTCCATGGGGGCTTCCATTGGGGGTCTTATGGATGATGATAGGTAGAAAAAGGTGGTCGAAGGCTCTGTCATGTTGGCATTGGGAGGAGGGGTGCCAATGGGAGTAGGCAGATCCGAAGCAGAACGCGTGACCAAGGAAAGGGGGTACTTTTCCTTTGGTGCCCCCTTGCGAGCTTTTCCCTTCTTACCCAAAATGGTCGCAATGGAAAAAGGTTCTGGCTGAGGTGACTGAGGCACTGTTGTAGCAGGAGGAATCAAAGAGACCAGTTGAACCGGGGACAAAGCAAGATAAGGTTTGGGGGTAGCGGCTGGGGGATCAAGGAGGTCATGAGTACCATCTGAATGTAAAGGGCTAGGAGAAGGACGTTTAGGAGTCTGATCAGAGGACATCATGAAAATATGGTAATTAGGGGAACCAGATGGGAGAGGTTGAGTAGCCACCTAACCTTCAGGTGGTTGGGTAGCCACAAATCCTTGCTGAGGGAAAGGATCAGTAAGCACAGCTGGTTGACTAGGTGCAGGACTGGGAGGAATGGAAGGAATGGCTTACTTTCCTCTCAAAGTTGCTTGAGACTCCCATAGCTATCACATATGTGGTAGAAGAGGACAATCATGCGTATAATGACCATAAACACCACAACAAGAATAGGGCTTGTTCATACGAATAGGCCTGTCCTGCTTGGGTTGAGTGCCTTGTTGTTGGTTTGTAGTGTTAGGAGCATTACCTTGATTAGGTCCAGGATTACCAGGGGTAGCTTGATTTTGAGTTCCTTTCCTCTACCTTTTTGAGGGAGGATGATTAGTTGCACCCTGCTATGCATACAGCTGTCCCTGAGGGGGTGGTGGTTGTTGTTGCGGGGGTTGAGAAGGCAAGGGAGAGGGAGGTGCTAATGCTGGAGGAGCTGGAGCACTAGGCTATGGATACGGATAAAAAGGAGGGTGAGTAGTAGTGTTGTAAATAGGAGGTTGGGAAAAAAGAGGAGGCATGTCGTATCCTTGATACGTGCTACCGGGAGGGGGAAAATTGCAAGAGGTGTTGGCCCCTCCCTGAGGAAAACCATAGCCCATGGAAGGTTGAGCATACGGATTAAAGAGAGCTCCAACGATACCGTCGACAACGTGAGATGCCCCTGGTGCGTTGGCACCACCAGGTCTAGGAAGATCAGGTAGAACGATATAAACATAACCTGACTGAGCATAGATCAGGTCATATTTTAATGCAATTTGGAGAGCGGCTTCTTGAGTTTGAGGAAAGTGTGATGCGATGTCTTTCCCGATAGGCGGCAAGAGAGTCCTAAGGAACCAGTCCATATAGACATGGTATTCGAAGGTAGGGGCTCGACATAGGCTCCTTTTTCTCTGCCATTCCTGAACATGGTCAGATAGGCAGGTCACAGATGCTTGACGAAAGGAGGTCAAGAGCTCGGTCCCAGTGTCGTAACGAAGGGGAAGCTGGAAATAAGAAAAAAAGGCCCGGGAAAGAGTCGCAAAGGTGGTATGAGAGGAAGGGGCCTGATCAACATACCACTTAGAAGCTTCACCAGTAAATGTTCGTTGGAACAACCAAAGATGGACAGAGTTATCGGTAATGGAATTAGACGAACACCACATGTGGAAATATCTAATATGATTTGAGGGATCTTGTCCAGCAAGACCTTCAAACTTTGGGATGTCTGAAGGGAGCTTTATTGGCATAGTGGGCCAACTATCATCATGGTGTATAGGGTCTTTTATCAACTAGTCAAAGTCAGGGAGGCTGAGGCCTGCCATGAAAGGGAGGAAGGGTGAAGCCGGGGTAGTGTCCGTTGCAGTCCCACTAGTGGTATTCCAAGCGGGAGGGCCAGGGTTACCACCAGTATTAGGTCCTGCACCAGACATAGTGAAGGTGTCAGGGGGAGAACCGAATGCGGAATGAGAAGGAGAACCCAAAGGACTAGAATAAGAGTTGTTGTGCGGACTCGATGGAGGACTAACTCAAACCCTACGTGGAGGAGTAAGTCTCCCTACCAGAAACTGAGGATGAAAGCCAAGAAGTCTTCAGGATGAATGCCTTGGTGGCGCAATGGTGATGACACAAACACGGCACAAAGGAAAAAGAGACCGACAAGGTCAAGGAGGTGCAGGATCAATTGATTTCAATGTCGAAACAAGGGAAAAGAGGTGCATGATCAATTGATTTCAATGTTTTAGAGTCTTTGCTTGGCGGTGTTAACCAAGCATTTTTTCGCTTAGGGTGTGTGTGTAAAAGTGTGTAAATTTTAATTTTTAAACCCAGAAATTTGTAGAGAAAAAGAAAAAAGTGTGCTGTATAGCTGTAAATAGCCTGCAAATGACATTATATAAGCCTGCAAAACAGAAAGTAAACAGCTAATAATGCAATAATCTAAACCCAAGGAGGTGGGACTCTCAACAACTAGTCTATCAGTGAGTGAAAAAACTAATCAAAACACTTTAAAACAACCAATAGATCTAAGGTCAGAAGGGACAGGGATCTAAAGGACAAAATCTGCTGGAAAGTGGTGCAAAAACAACAACAAATTAGAGGAAGAATTGCTATAAAAAGAGGTGGTGAAAGGCTATCTCCAGGAGGGAAGCGGAGTGCACCCTAAAGGAAAACCCAAACAAAGCTAAATGAGGAGATTTGGATGGATAACAAGTCGATCTAAAGTGGATTTGAAGGTGAGGTATCATATCTGAAAAAGTGGTTGAAGACTCTAAAATTTCAGACAACCTGCAACAACAAAAACTCTTCCACAAAAAGTGGAGGGTACTAAAGCCCTAGGGGGCTAGGTTCCCACTTAGTTGAGTAAAACAGAACAAGTACAGGTCCAAAATGGGTGGAGACGGTAGTCGACAACCCTGAACAGAGGCTCAGACAAACCCAGAAAACTTTCAGAAAAATCCCTGCAAAAGGTCCAGGTCGAAGTTTCTGACCTGTTTTTAGTAGAGGTTGCACTTTTTGGGCAGTAAAGTGCGCCCTAGAGGTCTAGGTCACAGGTTTTGGGATGAAAAGTGTGACATGCACTTTTGGCACTCTCGGCGATAGATTTCAGAAAAAATTGTCGTCTGAGCTGTGGCTGATGTCTGTCACTTGCGCAATAGGTTCGAAAACACACAGAAGTCAGAATTTTTATCATTTGAGGGTTTTATGGGTTTAAAAAAACATCAAGAAATGCAAAAACAAGGGGTTGAAGAGAAATCCTAGGGTTTGAAGCAGTTGGATATGCAAGGATCAGAAAAACGACAGTGGTCGTAATTGTAAACCTGTGTGGAGTCGCCAGTTGTTAGTATGAATATTGATTTGAAGCGTACAAAAAAAGACCACTTTAGCTGTGCCTAAAAAGCAACCCTAACAACAGAAATGACTGCTAATATCTTTAGATCTGTAGTTAGATGATCAAGAAAAATGCTGCAAAAATCTAGATCTATGCATTAGAAGACATTAAACAGTAGAAGAATAATATTTACTCCATAGATCCAATAGACAAGACAAGAATATATCCAATGAAATTTTTATTAATGGCACCTGGGAGGAAAACAGAAGAGGGTGTTCCCTGTTCTCCTTAATGTGATGGGTTATTGTAAGTCCTCAACACTTCAGATTTAAAATTTCTCTCTCTTGATGGTGTAGAAAACCAAGACAAAAATGGAAAAATATGGCTATGATAGTGGATCAATAGCCAGACCATGAGTTGAGATCCAGAGTGACCTTTAGGCAACAAAAGGTGAAAAATGAATGGGAAAACCCTTCTATTTATAACAAAATATTGAGTTAGTCTAGATCTTGGTGCATAATTAAAATATTATTAACCAAATCAAGATCCAACTTTTATGGAATATTTTATTATATTTGTTGGAGGGAAAAGGAATTTGACTTGAGTCAAATCCACTTATTTGTAAATAATAAATAAATAAATGATTTATTTATCATTTTAAGGATGCGATTAAGTAATAATAAATAAATAAATGATTTATTTATCATTTTAAGGATATGGTTGAGTAATAATCAAATAAATAATGATTTATTTAATTATTTAAGGGAGATGTAGTCATATTTAACAAATAATATTATTTAAGTAATGTTTAAATAATTATTCTTAGAAAATAATAAGATAAATAATGATTTATCTAATTAATTTCCTTGTTTTGGGTTAAATATAACCAAGAATATTAATTAAATTGTTGTTTAACTAATTATTCCTTGAGGAAAATCAAACAAATGTAGATTTATTTAATATTTCCTCATGGGGTTTCCTGTTTAGACCATAAACAACTTAATAAAGGTGGTTTACTAAGTTATTTTTCATAGTGAATGCGATTTTACTTGGGGTAAAATTGGTCTTACTTGGTGTACTTGGGTCCATCTAATAAAAATGGATTAGATGACCAAAAAATGGTGTAACATAAGGTTTCAACAATATGATTTTACATGTCAAATTCTACTAGGGTTTGTTGAAAACCCTAGATTTTATCATCAAAGATAAATCATATCAATAATTAAAAACAATATCGTCATGCCCTAGCATATCAATCTTTACTAGGGTTTTGTTCTATACCCTAGATACAACTAAAACTTCAATGTATAGATATCTAGGGTTTCATTATCATATACTAGAATCTTATATTAATGCTTACTAGGTAAACCCTAGATATAAACATCACTACATCAAAGTTACAACAATTTTAATCAAGCTAGGGTTTCAATTAAGCATAAGAATACATACCTAGGGTTTCATTCCTAGGATATCATTTTAGCCATTACAAGGGTTTTTCTCATAAAACCTAATTTACCAAACCCTAAAAAATAGGGTTTTGAATTGTAACCTAGACATTAAGAAAAAAACTTAACTTGTCAAAACCTTAAAGATATATGGTTTCAGTTTATAACTTGGACAATAACAACAAATCCTAAAAGAATAGGATTTTTTCTAAAACAACCATAAACATCAAAAGAATAGAGTTTTCATCATAGGCTATAGATTTTATCAACAAACCTAATAAGACTAGGGGTTCAACATTATTGTTAACATATCCTAAACACCAAAAGAATAGGGTTTTAGAGTGAACCCTAAAGGTTGGGGTTTCACAAAATGAAAAAATGGAAAGGAATAATAATCAAGATTAGATTCAATATAATTATTAATCACCCTAGCAAGAATCTTTAATATTGAAAACTCTAGACATAAAAATGTCAGTAATGTAAAGCAAATTTCCAGAGATAATTAACATACCTCTTTCTATGAAGATAACATTTTAACAAAACTTGAAGTTTAAGACATACCTTGAGTTGTTCTTTAACAATCCTTGTCCTTGATGGGCTTCCTTTGCAACAAAATTTCCTTATTTATTCAAGAGTTCCTATTAAGTCTCCTGCATAACCTTTATATATTTTGCAAGCTTTCATAACCAAGGAAAATATAAAAGTTTATTAGCATATGATACAAACAAATCTTGATATGAGAGGGAAACCGAACATAAAAGAGGAAACAAGGAAAAATATACTTATATTATGATAAAATGGTGAAGGCCCCCTCTTAATCCAATATTTATGAGGGATACCTACAACTTATCAAAATAATTCAAAATTTTTCTAACAAGACATATTAGACCTACTAACTCTAGAAATCAAAACATAAAGGAAAACAATACAAGACTAAGAAGGATACGTAAGAGAGGACTCAGTAGTATAAGTTTTTGACTTCTAATTCTTTAGTATTTTTTTTCCTAGGTGGAGGTTCATCGAAAATATTTTCATGTTCCCTATCTCTCTTATTATTTCTTGGATTCTCAAGACAATGATTTTTGTAATGACCCATATTATGACAATTGTAACATTCAATTTTGGATAGTTCAACTTTCTTCATTGGTCCTTTGAACATATTGAGGGTTCCCTTCTTCTTGTGATGAGAAAAATATGCATTATATGTGTTTTATTGTTCATCATACTTCTTGTTGTTTCTAATGATATTCAGGCTTCTTCTTGACTGCATTTATTCTGCATTTGTTCAAAGGTTGGAGTATCCTTCCAACTGCTAATTCTTGATTCAAAAGCACTCCAATTTTTTTGTAGACCTAGAAGAGTGGAAATTAAAATTTCTTTTTCTGGTACAACCACATCTATTGCTTATATTTAATATCTTATTCTAGATATCCTTACAAAAAATGATGACACAGTATCATCTCTTGTCATCCTTATTGTACTTATTTCATACTTGAGGCTAGCTATCTGACCAATGTTCTTTATGGAGAATAATTTGGAAAGATATTCATACATTTCTTGAGTAGAGTCTATGTTGGATACGTATGGAATTAGGTTGTCCTTTAATACATCTACTATTAGATTCATGTACAATATTTCAGTTGATATAAAATTATCCTATCCTACATCATCTATAAGCTTCTTAATGTTTCCTTGAACAAGGTCCAAAACTTTGCACCTAGCGAGGATAAGATCTATCCTCTTTTTCCATGCCATGTAGTTGGAGGCTCCTTCTATATTGTTTTTTCCCTTCATTTTAGTTGACATAGCTCCTATAGATAGTGGGAATATCTCCTTATATAATCATTTTCCCTAATGAACTTCCTTTCATCCCATTTTATTCAATAGATATTCAAGCTTCCTATTTATTCCTTCTTAACCTTAGCTCTAAAAACATGTTAGAAAGTCAGAAAGGTGGAAAGATTTTCTTATGTCGATAATTAATTGTGATATATTTGTGTTCTTATTAAATTTATTATGTTCTTCTTTTATCTTTGTTTCATCAAGCAATCATCAAAACAAAACATGAATTTCAATGACACCAGATGTAGGAACTCAGCTAGGGCTAAAACCCCTCTATAATGGTGTTGGAACAGGGTCCCCTAGCTACGTTTTTTGATATATATTTTTTAGTAATTAGTCTATTGCAGGGGCTTTGGGGCAGGTTAAAGCCCCCAATGTATTGTAACGGGTCAAAGGGTAGACCTAGAGTCCGCAAACCACGGTTTGCAGACCACAGGATAGCGCAGGCTATGATGATATAAATAGATAGATAGTTTGAGTCTAAGACTAAGTAAGTAAGATTGATGCTAAGTATGAATGATTGAAATCTGTTTTGGGTAATATTGGGTGAGGACTCCTACTGGTTGTGTGCGCGGAGATCCTGAGTCTTGCTATGTGCGGACCTCGCTGGCTGTGTGCACGGGTTGTGACTTGGGTTTGTAATGGTAGAAACTTTTAATAAAATTTTGGAGCAGACGCTTACCGAGGTCTGTAATGTTGATCGAAGCGATTGGGATGTGAACATCTCGTCAGTCCAATGGGCTTATCAGACCACATGTAAGAAATTGACTGGGAAAACGCCGTTTCAGATGGTTTATGGGAAGGAGGGCATTATGCCCATGGAGTATATCATTCCTAGCCTACACATTGCGGCCTTTATAAACTTGGCAGAGCCCGATATCATGGAGGAATGCTTAGAATAGCTAGTCGCCTTGGAAGAATATCGATTCATTGCTAACTTTCATTAGCAAGTTTAGAAGGCCTGGGAAAAAGCCTGGAAGGATAGGCATATCCGACAGAAGTCGTTTAAAGAAGATGGGCTAGTATTATTATATGACAGCCAGTTTGCGCATCACCCAGGGAAATTCCACCAGCATTGGTTGGGACCTTATATCGCAATAGAAATTACGAATGGAGGTACGGTGAGATTGGCTACGCTGCGCAGGGACCCCCTGCCAAGATACGTTAATGGCAGCTGTCTCAAACCATACCGGGCTAACTCGGCACATACCAAATGACTATATGGCTGGAGTAGTTGTATTAGGAGGGGTACGCATAGGCCAGAGGAAAAACGTAGGCAGACCTGTTATATGTGTAGGGGTTGACCGCAACACAGAAAGGTGAGCTGGGTGCGCAGGGGTAATACGAAGCTACGAAAACTAGCCATTGGAACAATAAAGATAGGTAAAAAGCCATTTTTTCGGTTGGAAGGAGCGGGCAGTAGGAAATTAATGCGACGATTTCTGAGGATTTTTTACCATTTCCTTGATGGTAACTTTTACCTAAGTTCCATCTGACCGTTGTTCACTATCCAAAGCTATAAATGGAGGAGGGAAGATCAGAATTGGGTTCCTCATGTCCTGAAAGTTTTGTGCCTTGAAAATTTCGGTAATTGTTGCGCTCTATTCATGTGTGGGCATGATACCCCCATGAGAGGAGTAACCTAGAGTTTGCCTTCCGAACAAGAATGACTGCGACCAATCCCGTTGATTCATCACAGACTATGGCCTCTACTGATAGAGCATCCGATGAAGTATTGGAGGTAACCCATGAAGTCGAAGAGGTCGTGTCTAGACCGACCAAGGGAAAGCAGGTGGAGAAAAATAAGAGTAAGGGGAAAGGCCAGAAGCAGGGGCAAGGGATGACAACGAAATGGGCTACGGTGAAGCCACACACCTCCCCTCGGAATGTGCAATCCCCTCGAAAGGTTCCTAAGGCATGCTCGCCTAACCCGGTGAAGCGACCTTTGTCTGCTCAGGAAGAACCTCTGTTCACTGCCCCGCTAACTTGGCTACCGCCCTATGTTCAGCATAGAAGACCCTTGGTGTGCATGCCCAAGAATCTTGATGTTGTGTGCTCCTATCTACAAATTCCGCTGATTCCAAATGAAGTCCCCATAATTGGAGAAGCATTTGGCAGACTCCCCTTAGTTAAGTTCAACGATCACGACCTTGCCAACCTAGAGGCCTTCCCAAAATTGGCACCTGAGCTATATCTCGAAAGAGCACTAGAGGAAGATGTGCTAAACGTAGTACCAATGCCATGGGTGTGTGGGTTAGAAGGTTTAGGATTACTAAACTTGCTGCGGATACCTCACTTTAGCCGATACAATATCACCGACATAGTTGTGCGATAGCTTCTATCCTTGATCCATGACGACATCTTGTGGATTCAGGACTGCATTCCCATCAATGCCGCCCTAATTCATCGCATTATTGGTCTCCCCATGGAGGGGCCGAATCCCATGGAGTGCTCAGCAAGAAGTATGAGCAACAGATCGCCGACAAGGTGCGAGAAGACTACCATGTTGAGAAAAACACAAGAGGGTTCCTCATCAACACTATTGCTGACCCTGGAGTGCGTATGGGTACCCTGCTGCTGGCTTGTAAAATGATGCGCAAGTGCCAGGATATGATTGTCCCTGCCTATGTAATTCGGCTTGATGGCCACTGCGAAAAGGGGGTTTTCTTTAACTAGTCACAGTTCCTCTGCATCGAGTTTCTGGAAAACGTGCACGAGGCACAAGACCATGGGACAACGTTCTGTTACTCTTGGTTGTAGCTCCTAATTTCATTAGTCGCATGGGAAGCCCCTGAAGGATCGGTCCTTCCTGAGCTTGAACTAGGAATGTGTGAAGGGGTGTGCTACGCAAACTTGTGGGATTTAAAGGATGTGAAGCGTATTGAGGAAAATAAGTATTTTGGGTACTTTTTGAGGGTGCACTCATAGCAACAATTCACTCCCAGCCACGCCTGTCGCTGACAGTCTATGAAAAGTATAAGCACATCGTGGCATTCCACGTTACAATACACAACGTGCATATTCGGGGCCGTCAGGATCCAGCTTGGATGTCACTACCTTACATGGTCTTCGATGAAGAAATCTATCGGCTCATCACCACTTGGCCCTGAAACTAGAAATTGGGATTCAAATCAGATGGCCCTGTCACAACTGACACTACTGGTACAAGTGCAGTGCCAAAAACCACCCCACCTGATACTGCCAGGAACTGAAAAGGCCGTGGCCCAGAAGGCTCCACCAGGGTGGAGGATGCAGCGCAGGGCATGGAGCAGGAGTCGTAGTGGGACATGGAGACTGAGGGCCTAGATGCACAGGGTGCTGGTTCCCCGCGGGGAGCGAAACGACTAGTTGAACCTCTCAAGGGTTGGCGAACGAAATGATAGGCTACAAGGTTCGGTAGGGAGATTGAGGTTACCTTAACCAAGGAATATTTGGAGCAAATTGTAGATGCGGTCACCCTCACTTCGGAGGATAGGTGGCTTGCCTTGGAAGAGTAGGAGAAGGTCACAGTCGCCGCATTATAGTCTGAGGTCCAAGCTCTTCAGCTCAAAGACGATACCCTGCAGACGAGCATGGTGCAAGTGAGGCTACCTCAAGCGACCAACACTGAGTTGATCTCCATGACCGACAGTCACCTCTGCCCCTTATCAGGCACAGAAATCACTCTGAATCCGCCCAGATTAAGTGCGCAAGTCCATGCTTGTGCGGAAGTAAATTTGGACTTAGCCCAGCTTCAGGGAGAGCCGCTGTAGGCTCTCCACACATCGCTCTTTGAGGAAATATAGAAAAAATATCGACGGGTGCAGTAGAAACTAAGTATAGCTGAGCATACCATCATAGAAAAAACTACTGAGGTGTCCCAGGCACAGGCCACGTGTATCCTTGTCGCCGCACAGTAGACCAAGTTGGAGTGTTTGATCAACAGACTCTACACAGATTGGACTGAAGGTAGTTTGGCCTCTGCCACCCCCCAGGCTAATATTAAGGGACTCGTCGCAGCCCTGAAAGCTTTTCGGACTGAGATCTAGAACGTTAAGATTGAGATGGAGTAGAAAATTGCTGCATTGCAGCCGGAAACACCTCCCGAGGTACACGCCCAGAGAGCTGCGCTGGTCACAGAATCTACGAACACCATTACAGCACAAATTTCTTAGGGTGCCGAATTTCTTGAGACAGCTATGCAGTTGTGGTCTACAGTGCAGCATGACCCTCTTCTGCGTAAATTTACCCAAGAAGTGTGCCAGAAGGAAGAAGAATTCGAGCAAACGGAGGCTACAATGCCCACTCTGATCCCAGCCCGGCACTTGGCACATCTGTGAGCTAGCCATGCACTCAGAGATGACCTGGAAGGGCTTCGCCACAAGAAGAAGGTTCTAAGTGACCACCTCAAGCCATGGGCCGATGAAGCCCTCAAGATATCTCAAGATTTGGATGTCGCGGTCAAACAGCTGAATCAGACCCTGGAGAGTGTCACCGCTACCATAGAAGGCCCAAATTCACAAAATTTGGTGGACATTGTGCAGAACGCTGCCGCGTAGAGCGAAGGAGTGTTTCCCCCTCTGGTCGATGCAATCAAGCAGCTCCAGGCAAAGATGCAAACCCCACGGCCGATGTGACTCGGGATTAGTCACAAGATTGTGTTGGGGGCCTATTGGAATGGTGACCCCTAGCTATGTTTTTTGATATATATTTTGTAGTAATTAGTTTATCGCAGGGGCTTTGGGGTGGGTCAAAGCCCCCAATGTATTGTAATGGGACAAAGGGTAGACCTAGAGTCCGCAAACCATGGTTTTTGGACCACAAGATAGTGCAGGCTATGATTATATAAATAGATAGATAGTTTGAGTCTAAGACTAAGTAAGTAAGATTGATGCTAAGTACAAATGATTGAGATATGTTTTGGGTAGTATTAGGTAAGGACTCCTACTAACTGTGTGCGCGGAGATCCTTAGTCCTGCTGTGTGCGAACCCCGCTGGCTGTGTGCGCGGGTTGTGACATCGGTTTGTAAGTTGGTTTTGTATGTTAATGAATGTGAAATATGTTGAAGTATCTCTATATTACTTGAACTAGCTGCGTTTGTGTCTGTTTTATGTGAATTAGATGTGATTGTGTTATTTCGTGGTGATAATTACTGATGCACACGTGGATGCCAAGGTTTTGCTAAGATCTGCTTAATAACAATAGCTTCGTTTATGTTTACATGTTGTCTATACTATTAAGGGCTCGATAATAAGATTAATTCTATGCGAACTTGATAGATCTCAACAGGACTGCCTTAATTACCCACTTTCTCCCAGGGTGTGGAAACCTGGTTCCAACACCCACCCATACTACTTCGGGTGAGACCTTGGTCTGTCAAAGTAGGTCATTGCCGAAAGGGCCAGTAGTATAGGGGTTTGTTGGAAAACCTTAAATCTGAACCTGGGTCAGGACCCCTCAAGCCAACAAGTGGAAAACCTAGTTAAAATCTTCCACTAGAAAAATCAAGAGTAGATAGATCAATACCCTAGAACAAGAGAACTTCCTCCTCCCCCAAGTCAACCATTACTTCCAATAGATGATATCTCCCAAAGTCACCAAGTGTCAGATTCTCAAATGCAGCTTCAACCCAAATTTTCGATCCCCAGCTTCAAAACTTCAACCCTGAGCTTGAAAATTTCGACCTAGCTTCAAGTTTGCAGTTTCATCCCTTCCAATAGCTCAACAACAGGTGTGAGAGAAAGAGAGAAAATTTCTAATTCTTGTTCTTGAAAAATTCCTCCTTATTTTCTGGTAGCCCATTCCTTCTTGTTCCTTGAGTTTCAAAGTTTTTCTTGTCCCGAAAATTGAAAATCGAACTTGTTGAGTGAGTCCTCCAAATGATGTCGAGTTTTCATCTTTATATAGAAGATTATGCCCCTCAATTAGGGTCACTTGTCCAATTTGAGGCTGAATTGGTGGAGGAGGCCTAAAAGACCTAATTTACATCAAAATAAATTTCTTTCTTGATTGAAAATGCGTAAGAAGGGTCTATAATATTATGAAATAGACAAGGACACTTGACAAAAACCCTAAAAGGCTAAAATGGAGGATTTGACGTATAAACCATTGACCTAATAATGAAACTAAATGCTTTAATAAGTCAATTTCTTTAATAATAAAACTCCTTTTTCTTTCTCTTGATCAATACATTACACCATGACTCAAATACAATTATGAATACTGACACTAGTTACATTCTTCAACAAAATGCATTATAGATAGGCGTAAGAAGGAGCATTTCAAGTCAATCAATCAAGAAATTTTGGAATTGTTCAAACAAGTGAAGAAAAGGAGTAGTGAGGTTCATACCTCAAGAACTAAAACTAAAGAGGAGTTGATTAGAGAGACTTTAAAGGGAATGATTTTTAACACATTTTGGAAAGTTTTTTTGGCGTATTTTGGAAGGATTTTTGGCACATATTTTGAAGGTTTATGGCCTTGGTTAGAAGGATGATTGTAGACCTGTTCTTGAGGGATAAATTTGGCTCCCCTTTAAGGTTAAATTTCGGATCTGTTTAGAGGATCAAATTTCAGTGTGGAAGGATGGATTTTAGGCTTGTCTAGAGAGTAATGACATTTCTTTGTTGAGGATGAATTTCAAGATTGATGTTTTGGTACAAAGAAGTTCGAACTTAGGCCTTTTTTAAAGGCTAAATCCTAGTGTGTTTGAAGGAAATTTTCAAGTCTGTTTTGAAAATATGACATTGTCCTTTGTTGAGGAGGCCAAACCTTGTGTAGGAGGCAAGATTCTAGAGGCCAATTTCTACTGATAATGATGTCAAGTTCAAGGATCATTTTTTGAGGGAAGTTTTGTTGCTAGGAAGGTCATGTTTAGGAAGATGAGTGTCTGTGTGAAGGAGAAAGGAGAAAATACTAGAGGGGCATACTTTATCTGACTAATATTGAATCTTGTACAAGCTTTGGTGTTGATAAATTAGGGATTTGGTGTTTCCTTTTAGTGGTGTTGTTAAATCAGGGAGTTGGTGTTGATTAACTAGGAAGTTGGTGCTGATAAACTTGAGTGTACTCTTTATATATATTAAGAAAATAATTACATAGTTTCACATAAAAATCATTGTGTTATGTGTATATGTGCTTTTATTTATACCTGTGGATGTATTTACAAGTTTTTGGAGTTAAAAATTGTTAATATTGATTCACTCCCCTTCTCGGTATTGCTAAATATTCCAACATACCTATTTTTTTTGTTTCTTTTGCACTCATCATCATCGTATTTGATTCACATACAATTTCTTTTAGGTGCACGCGTGCGTGCACACACACACACACGTAATGCAAATTCAAGTTACAATGCACACACACAATAACACAAATTCAAGTTGCAACGCACACACACAATAACACAAATTCAAGTTACAACACACACACGATAACACAAATTCAAGTTAAAACACACACACACATAATCATTTTTTATTTATAAAAAAATAAAATTAATTTATGTTTTCAAAAATAATGTGGGAAAGTATCTGATGCATCTTTAATAGCTTATGTGCATCATATGTGGTGCACTATCATAAAAGACACCACACGAGTCATGGTGCTCCATGTTATTTGGGGCATTGAGGCTAATTTAGACATTAAATGGAATGATATGCTATTATTAAAATATAAATAAAAAAAATTGTATATAGATTGAAACTGTTAATGTGTGTTTTCTTCAATAGGAAGTGCACACTGGAAACTGTTCTCTGTTAGAAAACAATCACCGATATAGTTATGGTACTCTGTGTTATTTTAAACACTAGTTAATTTAATCATTTAATGCACTCTTATGGTAATTATTTTAATATAAAATTCAAAAGATTTGTGCATATCCTAAAACCTTTAATGTGTGTATTCTTCAAGGTGATGCATACCAAATATATTGCTCCATGTTATAAAACAAGTGCCAATATTTTCACAATGCTCCATGCTATTTGGTACACTAGCACTAATTTGGTCACCAAACACATTTACATGCTAATTATAATATAAAATTCAATAAATTTGTATCTAGCCTAAAGTATTCAGTGCATTTTTCTTCAATAGATAATGTGCACTAGATATGGGCGGCTATATTAGAAAACAAGCATTAATATTGTCATGATGCTCCATGTTATTTGGAAAATTGATGGCAATGTGGTCATGAAACACAAAACCATGCAATACAATGAACTAATTCAACATATTATATGTAAGACATTAGCCATCTAGGCACTCCATGGAGTGCACTATGTATATTTTATAATTTATTGACATAACAAAAGATGTGCATTTTTCTTGTAATTCACCATTACTGGGGAATCCCATTAGAAAAGCTACCGATAATGCTTCTTCTAAATTCATAGGATATATCATTGATGGGTTTGATGCGAGTTGAATCTATGAAGTGCATTGCATGAATTTTTTTTAAAGTAAAAAAGGACAAATTTAAGCCCAATTTCAAATTTTAATTTAGTGAAATTGAAAATAAGAAAGTAACAAACAATTTTCCTGGTCTCTTATAGCTCAAAGAAGTATGTTTTACCCATATAGAAAAAAATTAAAATGTGCACTATTTTTGAAAATTCAAAAATGAATTGAATTGACTTAAATTGAGGAAGCAACATTGTAGAGCATTGCAAATGCAATGGTTTCCAATAGAGAGTAAGCATCGATGCTTGTGAGAGAGATTGGAAGCACAAAAGGGATTTTGATAATGAAATTCTGTTGCGATGTGCCTTAGAGGGAGATGCACCGATGCATTGGGGGTACCAGAATGCATCGATGCATTACTTTTATTTAACGCTATTATGGTGTGCTCAACAATAGGATGCACTAATATGTTATAGGATATCAGAATGTACCAATACACTTATTTTCTAAATTTTATTTTTTAATCCTCAAATTTTATATTATGTAAGTGGAAGTATTGACCATGCAATGCATTTTGTATCCAATTTTATATTATGTGTTGATGAAGTTGGATACTGCCAACATACATGGGGTCTCCTTGATGTGAAGTCCCAATTAGAACTCAAACAGTTTGGAGTAGGAGCCCCATCCGGAGTATCGACCTGACCACCATAACACAAAGGTTCATATTGGTTTCAACGGATAACATAATAGATAATATGCATAAACCTTGAACAAGCAAGTAAGTTTACATTATGAAACACTGATTGCAATGTGTAAAATGAGACCTTCATGAGGGGTAGACAGAAGTGAGCATCTAGAAGGAAGTAATACTACTAACCTAAGAGAGACACATGAGAAAATAAATATTCATTAGTGAACTAGTTCACATAACGATTATTAAAGAGAATACAACACACATTAGACAAGATGAGTACCAAATCACTGAAATAGTTCAATTTATCCAGTACATATGAACCTAACATATACCATAAAAATCCCAAGATTAGTCCTAAAACAATCATGATACATGCGTGGAAATGTGTTGGATCATTGAGCTTCAATTATAAGGTGAAATATCCAAGTACACAATTACAATAGTGAGACACTAGTTCCAATAGTGGAACATTAAGTCACTTCTCGCTTCTCCAAAGATTAGATTTATCTACTATGACAAGTAGAGAAGCCTAGCTCTCCAAAGGTTAAATCTCAAAAAGCCTTTTGCTTGAGTTATGAGGTTGCTTTTATAACAAACGGGGATGACCTTTCATATCCCCATGAATCTTGAATTACCCTCATGACTCTTGGACTTCTAATATGTCCATTGGGCTTCTAAACAACTTTTGAGCTTCTAATGAATTTTGGACTTCTGTTGAAGACATTTTGTCCATATATTACTAAGTGACTTCTCATGTTCCACATATGACCCTTGGACTTACAGAAATCAAATTTTTTTCTTTATTGAGAATACATCATTACATTGCACATGATGTGGCATTACACGTGGACACATATTGACCATTATGACGACACTTGTACAAATTACAACTTGAAAATGATGACGTGGACTTCATGATGAGGTGACAATGCCAAGTTTTCTTCCTTGCTGCACCATATTGAATTCTTAATTATAGATATGATATATGATTCATGTTCATGAAGGATCCAATTTTTTCTTCTCCTTCACCCTCCAAAGGGTCTTTGAGTCATCATGCAATGTCTTATTTAAATCTTGGTCCATGATCTTCTTCATGTCTCCATGATAAATTTATTTTTTTCTTATTCTATACAAGTGTTTCTTTAAGCTTTTTCCTTGCCATCTACTTAGAGAATTACCTTTTCATGCTAGGAAGGTACTCCCGCCAATAAGAATCATCCATGAAAAAGAAAAATCATTATTAAAAACATATATTCTATCATCATCTTTCTCATGGAATGATCAACTCATGATAGGCCTGTGAGAGGGTTAAAAGAAGAAGGCTTGATTAGGAGGGTGAAACCAAACTCATCAAGGTTCACAAGAGGCCTTCAAGGTGCACTCAAGTAAGAGAGAGAGAACCTAAGGGAACAAGGACGCACTCCGAAGATACGAAGGAGTGAGGTTTCAGGCATTCAGAACTTCAAGGTACGCTCAAAGAGACTAAGAGAGCACAAGGGTGCACTCCGAAGAGACGAAGCAATGAGGCTTTAGACCTCAAGCCTTCAAGGTGTCTCATGTGCTCAAATATAATAAGAGGGCACAAGGGTGCACTCTAAAGAGATGAAGGAGCAAGAATTCATGACTTTAGGCCTTCAAGGTGCACTCATGCACTCATGAGAACAAGGAGGGTGCAACGGTGCATGCCAAAGAGACGAAGGAGAAACACTCAAGCCTTTAGAATGCACTCATGCACTCAAAGAGGGAGGAGTTATTTGTACTGAAGGAGTGTGCTCAAGCTTCGGGATTCATGACTACACCATGTGCTCAAAGGGAAGAATGAAGCTTCGTGATTTGTGAGTGCACCATGAACTCTTCGAGAAGAATGAATATTCATGCTTCATGAGTGTGCCATGCACTCAAGGAGGGCATATTTATTTAATTTGAAGGAGTGCACTCATAGTCTCGAAGTGTGCTCGTTTTTCTGAAGAGCACTTAGGCTCTTAGAGTGCGCTTTGTAAAGAAAGAAGGTCCTTGTTTATCCAAAGTGAGATTTTTAGAGGATTAAAGGTCCTTGTTCTTCTGAAGTGCACTTTTCACTGAGCATTTAACGTGCACTTCGTTGGTATTAAAGTGAAATAAATTCAAAATTATAATCAAGCATGTGAAATTGAAGCTTGTGAAAGTGACAATGCACAAAATATGACAGTTGAGAAAACTCACCAAAATAGAAGTACAAACACAAAAAAGTGAGGGGGATTGTTAATAAATGTGTGCTCTAACTATCGAAATGAGTTTAACATCACACAGACACTGTGTTGATGGATGATGTTATGCATATTTGGGCTTGCATAAAATAAGTGTACTCATGAACTTATCGAAGACTGAGCATGTGTGTGCAAGTTGTTGAGAAATATAGGGCATATCTATTAAGTGTTTTCTCTTAAATTAGTAACTGCTTGTGAGTGGGTTTTACTTATTTATATTGGGATTTTATTTTACTTAGGTTATTATTATTCTTCTTCATAAAAAAACTACCAATGCATAAACCATAAAGATACAAGAGACAGGTAATACAAGCTATGATCCAGGGAAAAAACCTCTCACTCTTTGAGAGGAAAACCTGAAAAAAATATTCTTATAAAGCTTCCAATTGACGAATACCAAGTCCATGAACCTTGGACTATTTTCCACTCCAAGACTAGGACACAAGTTCTCTTGACAGTCAATCTTTTGCTCCTTTCCTCATCCTGACTCCTCTTCCACTTTGAACTTCTTAGCACCGATAAATTATCACCACTGAGATATTATTTCTGTGGTGGCACTAGTTCCTTCTTACTGTAATGATAGTGAGATATTCTCATTTTAGTTATACTGAATCCTTCTTACTACGATGACACAAAAACCTTACTGTGGAGACAATGATCTATTCTTACTATGGTGGTACTGAAATAAATATTTCACCAAGAATATGGTATCACTGTTAGCATGACTGAGATTGTGGTATGTTGGCACTGAAAGTGTGGTAGCATGTCACTGTGGTAGCACTGAGTCCCTTTCATTGTTGAAATGGCACCCCAAAGGGGATTCTGATTTATTTTTCCCTTAATTAAATTGGAAGAGAAATTGTAATTTCATCTCATGACAACTTGTATTAGTTAACTAAGTCATAATCATTGAGTTAGCTTAGAAAATTTGAGGTTAGAGTCAGAGAGGAGGCACGTAGAGTTCTCCCATGATTTAAGGGGGTCCAATTACAATTATTTGCGAGTTGTAATTAGTTAACTCAAGAAATTGAGTTAAAATCACTTTAACTAGTTCTGAATAAGTGATGAGCTAGTGATAGGTCCAGTGAATTAAATTTTATTTAATTCACAAGTAGCGATCAATTAGTTAAATGATAATTCACTATAAATAGTTGTTGCATTTCAGTTTTAAGGAAGGCCTATTTGACACTGAGGTTAAAGGGATGATAACTATCTGCTCTATAATTAGAAAATTGTACAAGTGAGTTATAGAGTCATGTGGAGGCTAAGCATGTATTACACAATAAATTCAAGGGAATTTAATATTTAATAGGGCGATAATTCCGCTAAGAATATGTGAGAAAGGAAGGCTAAGCAGAGGTTGAGAATTGGTTAAGTAATTGCCTGATTTTGCCTAGATAAAAGTGAGACAATTGGAAGAGTGTCGGAGTTTCTCTGTGAGAGAAAAGAATTGTATTGTTTCGTGATCTTGAATTTATACAATATAAAAATAGTGGGGTTTTAATAATTATGTTTTCCCTAGATACATCTTGTGTTGTGTGATTTATTGTCTCTTTCTCTTACTTGTTATGTGATTGTACGATCGTGTTTTGTTTCCGCAAATTGTAGAAGAATTCAGTATCTTGTTCTAGTACATTACAAGATAAGTTTGAATCTCGTTATTATATTTTATACATGGTATCATAGTGCCAGGAATCAAAATAAGAAGATAATAACAAAGTCTGTTTTGATCAGGTCTGAATTTGTAGATTTATTCTTCAAGATCCAACAAAAGATAAGGATGTCATTCAATGGATTGAGACTCGAGTATGCACTCGAGGCCAATTCAAATTACATTGCATGGAAGGATAGGATGGAGGTAGTGCTCAAGGAAAACAGATTGAAGGATTTCATAGATACTGATGTCCCAGAGCCTACCACAACATATGCTCAACTTCTTGATGCATGGAAGAAGAATGTAGCAAAGGCAAGAAGGATATTTTTAGAGGGAGTTTGAGATCATATTGTCTCGAGTCTCCACAGGAAGGTGACTCCATATGGTATGTGGAAGGCCTTGATAGATCTGTATTAGAATAGGAGCAACCACAGGAAGTTGGCACTAAAATCCAAGCTTAGGCAGATCAAAATGGAGAAGGACAACACGATCCAAAAATACTTGACAAAGTTCACTCAGTATCGAGATGAGCTTGGGAGTGTGGGGATAATTGTTTCCTCGAATGATTTGGTGAGCCTAGATCTTCTAGGACTTCCAAAGAGCTAGAATATCTACCAAGACTCTATGAATGGGAGGGACAAGCTATCGGATTGGGAGCGACTATGGTCTGATCTAGCACAAGAAGAAATTCGGCGGAGCACCAAATATGGATCCTCATCAAAGACTAAAGAAGAGGAGAACTATTCCTTGGTTGGAAAGGAGAAGAAAGGAAAAGGGAAGGTGTCCCATTCCAAATATGTTGAGATTTAGCAAGATGATGAGCTTAGTGAAAATGAGTCACGTTCACTAAGTGGGTTCGCAGGCTATTTTTAGGTGCAAGTCTATTTTTAGACTGTCTATTTTTAGACATGGTGATCATATTTCAGAAGTTGCAGGATGCTATTTGTGGATGGTTGGTCAAGTTGGAAAAATAGATGAAATTCTATTTTTAGAATATTGGGCGAAGTCTATTTATAGATCATTGATCTAAAAATAGAAATGTCGATTATTATTAGCTCTTAATAATAATCCGACAATAAACATCAACTTATTCTCTTGGAGCACTTAATTTCGATGTACATATTTGGAAAACCAGTGGGCTAAAGGAATTACACAATTCCTAGGGTTTACTGGTGGTTCATGCATGGAGGACTCAGTTAGAATTGAAGTGGAAAAGTTATGACGAGTTGGAAGAGTAGTTATAGGAGTTGTTATTCAGTTTACCTCAGTTAATGGAGTTAAACTCAGTTGAGCTAGTTGTATCTAGTCTAACTGAATGATACACTAGTGAGAGTGGAGTGAATTAATTAGTTAATTAATTCACAAATAATAACTGATTAATCAACTAAACAAATACAACAGTTAACTACAGTGCATGTCAGTTCCAGTGGAGACCCAGTGGAGAGATAGGTGAAAGGGCAAGATGGACTATCCGTTGTGACTATAGTGATGCATTGATTGCACCACACACACATTGGAATTTCCAATGAGGATTGCGAAGTGTAAGCAAGGTAGATTAAAATTCATTCAGGGGTCTTATTCATCAGGGATTGCGCAGTGGAGGCAGGCTATCAGGTGGCAAGAAATCAGTGCATGGATTTGCAGATTTCTTCTGATTAGTGTGTGATGATTGATTGTGCTGAGAGCTTGATGTACTAATATTTGTATGAGATTGTTACATGATCTCCATGATATACATTATATGATATTTTGGGTTTTCAGCTTCAGGCTTTCCCGTTAAACAATTGTGTTATGTGCGATTGTTTTTATTGCTTCATGTGTTTGCAATTGAGTTTTTAAATTTCCGCAAAATATTAACAGTGGAAGGATTATGTATCTAGCAAGATGATAAATATTGTTAGATCAGGAGAATATGGATATATACATGCATCTTGTATATACTTTCTTCAAAATATGCGTCTGGCAAGGCAGGAAAGAAACGAGACTTGTCAAAGGTAAAATGTTTCAACTGTCATGAGCATGGAAACTATGCCACAAATTTTCCACAAAATAAGAACAATAAGAAGGCCTTAGGAGGAGGAGCATGTGAAGCATTAGCTTCATATTTCGAGTTGGAATTCACCCTCATCGCATGCATGGTGTCATTCGTGATGGGATATATGTGGTACTTGGATAGTGGAGCTTCATTCCATATGACAAACAAAAAAGAATTCTTCAGTATCTTGGAAGAGAAGGATCTCCAAACGCACATAAAGATGGGTGAAGACAGGAGGTATAGCGCTGCCGATGTAGATACAATTACCTTTCAAAGGGAGTTAGTGTTACACAATATTTTGTCACATCCCTCAGTTCTTGTCCCAAGTGTTGTATTTTATGCCAATCATGTCACAAACATTGCAAAGCGACAAAAGGTGTATAAAATTTTTCATCCTGGACAACTTGCTTAAGATATCCCTGAAGACCTAAAAGAGAAATGCCTTGAAGCTTTTCTGCAGAGTTTGTAAAAAACCTTGTTTTTCAAGCCCTGTGCGTTCCTCCCCTTAATAAGCTTGTGCTTGCCACCCTATCCATATCCTATGAAAAACATTTCCATTGCGGGAATTGAATAGTAAATTCACGTTGGTCCTCTCCAAGCAGGTTCTCCAAAAATGGAGCAAAAGCTTTGGCCTATAAAATTCTCAAGAACAAAGTTTTGGTACTTGTTGGTTGAGGATATGGTCGAATACGCCCATGTTTGGCCCTTGATATGATCTCCAAATATTTTCCCCTTAGATATAAGACCTTTCCCCATCATCAGTGGATCCTTAACCTTCTCAGCTCTATTATAAGAGAGTGCCATGCTAGAGAGTCTTGGTTGGTCATTGTTGGTTTCCTTACTTCTGCCTGATTTCACCCATATGTTGCCGATTAGATGGAGAAGGAGAAGATATTGAAGATCTAGGCTTGGACTTGGATTACACTCTGAAGGAGGCCTTCAACATCAAGGCACTGATTGTAAGCTTTCCTTTGATCATTTTATAATACAAAGTATACTTTTCTTCCCATAAATATGTTAATATTAATTAGTTTAACATGATATTCCTTGATCTATCATGTAGTTTTCTTTGAAACACATGTATTATAAATCTTTCATATTTTGTTCGTGTGATCTTCTTTACAGGTATTTGGACATAGAAAGCATAGCGAAGAACAAGCATGCAAGCAAAAGGATCAATATCGACACATAGTAAATGACTGCATAAGGAGCGAGGTAGGCCAATCTCTCTCTATCACTTTAATTTTTAGTGTTAAACTAGGGACACTTATATCCTTTGTCATGGTTGTTACTAGACCCACTCATTGGGCTAGAGGGATCACTTCTTTACGAAGAAGGGATTTTCCTATGTAAAAAATTGGTGACTCCACTTATGTCATGGGAGCTCTTGTCTCTTCTCTCTTTCATGTGATTTGTTTCCTGCATGAAGGAAGAATCATGAACATTGATCAAATTTCATTCATTTGTCCTAATCTGTCTCCTAATCAACCATCATCCCTTAATGGTCCTTACATGCAAGTGGTATCTTCCCTGCCACAGGTTAATTATGTGGCACCTTGTTCCATGCCCGCATCTGTGGATTATATAGTCAGTGATATAGTGCATCATGTACTTGTTGAATATTGCAACAAGAAATAGTGAAGGATGCATCCTGAAACATATTTCCTGATCCTAGTTGGAAAAGTGATCACCAAAACTAGGTGGGGGCCACATAGGTGATTTTTTGTCGCAAAGTCTATTTTTAGACTATGTCTACTTTTAGACATATGGATCATATTATATGAGTTGCAGGATGCTATTTGTGGATGGTTGGTCAAGTCGGAAAAAATATATGGACTTCTATTTTTAGACATATTGGGCGGAATCTATTTTTAGACTGCCAGTCTAAAAATAGATATGTCAAATATTATTAGCTCTTAATAATATTTGGACTATAAACATTATCTTATCCTCTTGGAGCACTTCAGTTCGAGCTACGGATGTGGCACATGCAGCTGACAGAAGGAATTACATTATTCCTAGGGTTTAGTTGAGCTATTGCATGGTTGACTTCAGTTAGAACTCATGTGGCAGAGTTTGGTGGAGTTGATGAGACAGTTGGTGGAGTTGTGTTCGGTTTAACTTAGGTGAACTAGTTGTATTTAGTCTAACTGATAAATACACTAGTGATGAGTGGTGTGAATTAATTATTAATTAATTCACTAATTATTAACTCATAAATCAACTAAAGAATACATCAGTTAACTGCAATGCATGGATAGTTCAGTGGAGACCAGTGTTATAGGTGGGTGAAAGGGTGAGTCTACTATCAGTTGTGACTATAACTGTGCATGAGATTTGCACACACATTGATTGGGATTGAAAATGAGGATTGCGCAGTACAATCCAAGGGGATTTGAACTTGGATCTCATTCATTCTCATCTTGGATTGCGCACTAGAGGCAGGCAAACAGTGGAGGAGATTTGAACCTGTGACTTGTTCATATGTGAGCTAGTTTGTGTGTAGCATGTGAGATAGTGCTGAGAGCTATGAGGAGCTTTGTGCTATGTATTGTTACATGTTATCTATCATTATAATATACAGATAGTTGGGGTTTTCAGCTGTAAGCTTTCCCCATTACATACTGTGTTATGTGTGCTTGATTATGTTTTAATGTGCGCATGCGACTGCTTCTAATTTCTGCAAATTGCTGATCAATTGTAGAAGAAGTTATGTATTATGCATGAAGCTCAAATAGTGTGTAATCAGGATAATCTCGGTGAATAATTCAGATATTATTCAAATTTCTACAGTACTAGGGTCATTGGATCTTGATTTCCAGAGTGTTGTTTTCCCATCAGATGAGAACCTCTTGTAATCCATGACCTCTTATGGGCCATGAGAAAGGTATTTGGGGCATATTTATTTTTCTTGTGTCAAGCTCATTAAAGAATGAAAAAAGGTGTCTGAAGCATATTTCATTTTCATGTATCAAGCTTGTTAACAAATGAAACATGGTGTCTAGAGTATAGTTCCTTATCTTGTGTCAATATCCTTAAAAAATGAAACAATATGTCATGAGGATAATTCTTTTACTGTGTCAACCTCATTAAAAAATGATCCAACGATCATATTTATTTTACTGTGTCAACCTCGTTAAAAAATGAAACAGGTTCCAATGAGCATAGTTCTTTTACTATGTCAAGCTCGTTAAAAAATAAAACAAATCCCCTTTATAAATCGAGTTCTTTATTATATCTCATAAATTACTAGTTGATTCCTTCACTTGATCTTGTAAATGAACCTTCATTCCATCCACATGTTAGTAACCAGTAGAGTCTGCTTAGTTGAATGAGATGAAGCTTAGGGGGCATGTACCTCGAATTGAGTCATTATGTCGGGGGCATGCAAAATTTCAAGCATAGTTTTTCTTTGTTTCAAGCTTGTGAAAAAATGAAACCAATCCCAAGAAGAGTTTCCCACGTTTTTAGCTTGTGTAAAAATGAAACCATTCCTATATGCCTCTTGTGATTTCCCTTTTATCCGCCTCTTCTACCAGATGAGCCTTGGTTTTATCATTCCATTGTCACCATCTGATTGGTCTATCATACACTCTCACTTGGTTGTTTTACCATATCCAGAGGAACCATTGAGATGAGTGGTATTGTTAGCTAGCCTCTTGACCTTTGTGTGTTTTGATTAGTTCCATCATCACCGGAACTAGTCTCTACCCTTTATACTGCTCGTTCTTCCAAGTGGAGTCATCTTTAAGCTCTGTTGTGACTCTCAAAACATGAAAATATTGTTGAGCACTTGCCCTTTTGAGCTCGATAAATTAAATGAATTTACATCGTCTCAGTATAAGTTTACCCCTTTTTCAGGCCAAGGTTGAATATTTACAAAAAAGGAATACCTTGGTCAAACACAATCAAGAGGTTCTCTCGGATATTGTTTTCTACCTTTTCGGATTCGAGAGGCTATTTACGAAAATGGTCCTTTTGGAGTTTTATTTTCCGTATCTTTTTCAAACTCCATAAACATGAATAAGATACTGTGTTAATCCTACGTTGGACTCGTAAAACTTAAAATATGAATAACTTGTCACCATGAAAAGACCTAGCTACTCCTTCCTAGGGCTTGTTAAACTTACTAGGATGGATTCCTCTAAAGGGTGAAATTATACGCTAAGCATATGGTATCCTCTTCAATATTTCTATCAAAAATAAATAGGTACTTGTTAGAAATATTGAGGGAAAATGGAAGTGAAGTATATTTTGTATTCTGTACCAAAGGCACCATGTCACTCTTGAACATAACATTCATCTACATTTCGTTTCGGGTTGGGGATATCCTTCATTTGTCACTGGCCTTCTTGGGTTTGGGAAATCCATTTTCCTGTCATTCAATCATTGTATGCCATCATCATGACCTTTTATCTAATTTTTTGAGTCAAATTCTTCCAAAATATGAAGTCTTGTCACTGATATGTTCAAGAGAATTCATACCTCTAACAGTCAAACATCTTCTGCTTATTTGACCCTCTATGCAATAATCCTAAATTAGCCCTATCATCTTGAGAATTCATTTTGTTTTGTATAGATGATGTGGAAATCATAATGGTTTTCCTTCAACGAATCACTTCTTGTTGACTTCATCTTATTATCCAGAAAGATGATTTAGAAACTCCTTTTCAGTACCTTGGAGCTTGCATGTCTCAATGGCAAGTTCTTCGCACTCAACGACATGTTCACATCGTTGGCCTTCAATTGGATGATTCTGCAAGTGTTTGACTTCAACTCATTCATTCACACTTGTAGATTGTGTTTTCATACCTTGTGGGCCATTGTCATTATTGGTGGTTTCTCTTGCACCTATTAATGATTTACATCATCGACCGATAATCTGGTAGTTTCCACCATGTTTGACATCAACACATCCATTCACATGGTTAGATTCGTATAATGGGTAGATCGAGATCGATATTAAGACCATGGATCCAATTTTTTATTATCCCAGTTGCGTGGAGTTATTGAGTATTCAAGATTGTACACATGATCCTTTCTATACAAATGGCTATGACCATACCGTGGATCCATTCCCATGATCTCTTTCAGACGGATGAATGCGCCCATATCGTGGGTTCATGTGTTATTTGATGCCTATTCAGAGATATGTTATTAGGCATGTTTATATCATAGATGTCACATATTGTATTATGTTTGATTGATAGGTCTCTTGACAATGGTTTTCCAAAGTCCTTTCCATGGTGGATAAAGCATTTCAACCATCACTCGTGTTTCTACTTTCATGCTTTAAGGGGCATCTGCTACACAATATTTTGTCACATTCCTCAGTTATTATCCCAAGTGTCATATTTTGTGCCAATCATGTCACAAATGTCACAAAGAAACAAAAATTTTATAAACTTACTTATCCTAGACAACATGCTTAAGACATCCCTGAAGACCTAAAAGAGAAATGCCTTGAAGCTTTTTTGCAGAGTTTGTAAAAAACCTTGTTTTTCAAGCCCAGAGTGGTCCTCCCGTTAATAAGCTTATGCTTTTCACCCTATCCCTATCCCGTTAACGTTGCTGCCATCGCGGGAATTTAGTATTAAAGTCGTGCTATTCCTCTTCAGGCAGGTTCTCCAAAAATGGAGCAGAATATTCGACCTCTATAATTCTCAAGAACAGAGTTCTGGTACTTGTTGGTTGAGGATATGGTCGAATAATCCCATGTTTGGCCCTTGATCTTATCTCCAAATATTTTCCCCTTAAATATAAGACCTTTCCCCCACATTAGTGGATCCTTAACCTCCTCAGCTTTTCTATAAGAGAGTACCATGCTAGAGAGTCTTGGTTGGTCATTACTCCTTGCCTTACTTTTGCCTGATTTCACCCATATGCTGCCAATTTGACGAAGAAGGAGAAGGGATTGAAGAGCATGTCTTGGACTTGGATTACCACTATGAAGGAGGCCTTCAACATCAAGGCACCGATTGTAATATTTCCTTTGATCATTTTATAATACAAATTATACTTTTCTTCCCATAAATATGTTAATATTAATTGGTTTAGCATGATACTCCTTGATCTATCATGTAGTTTTATTTGAAACACATGTATTATGTATCTTTCATCTTCTGTCGTGTGATCTTCTTTACAGGTATTCAGACATAGAAATAATAGTGAATAACGAGCCTGGAAGTAAAAGGATTGACATCGACTCCGAGGAAACAACTACATAAGGAGAGAGGTAGGCCAATATCCCTCTCTCACTTTACTTTTCAATGTTAAATTAGGCATGCTTAAATCATTTTTTATGGTTGTTACTAGACCCACTCATTGGGCTAGAGGGATCTCTTCTTTCTGAAGAAGGGATTTTCCTATGTAACAGTCAGGTAATCCACTCACATTAAAATATGTCATGTATGTTCCTGGTTTAAAGAAGAATTTGGTTTCTATTTCTATGTTGGAAGATCATGGCTATGATGTGATCTTCAGTGAAGTAAAGGTGTTCCTTCTTCAAAAAGCCACGCAACAGATGAAAAATATTTTGATTTGAGTAAAGAATCTCTAAAAATTGGATGTGGAAGGCTACATAACGTTGATCACTAAATCAAAGAAGTTGGAAATCCGAGACATCGGTGAGTTACAGCATAGGAGGTTGAGTCCTCTACACTACAATGCTTTGAAGATCATGCAAAAAATTTCTATAGGAATTCCAAAAAGTGCACTTGTGCAGAGAGATATATTCAAAGGTTGTACATTGGGGAAGTATACCAAATCCACCTTTCATGACAAGGAAAGCTGAGCCAAGGCGATCCTTGAGAGATTTCACTCAGACATGTGTGGAACGTTCTCAACATATTCCAGAACAAAGCATAGGTATTATGTGATTTTTGTTGATGATTTTTCAAAAAGTGGTGGATTTTCTTCATGTAGAATAAAGATCAAACATTATCCAAGTTTTGTGATTTCAAGGAACTTGTCGAGAAATATACATGGAATAAGGTGAAGGTTCTGAGGAGAGAAAATGGTGGAGAATAAATATCTAATGAATTAAATAACTTATTTTCCTTAGAAGGAATTCAAAGATAATTGATTGCACCTCATAACCAACAACATAATGGGGTTGCAGAAAGAAGAAAAAAACTATTGTGGGAGAAGCACAAGCTATGTTTCATGGTCAAGGCCTATTGTTGCATATTTGGGAAAAATCATGAAATAAAAGAGTATCTGTGCACAAAAAAGGTCCTCATCAGATACTTGAGATGAGTACACCAGAGGAGACTTTTTCAGGCAAGAGACCATATGTGTCATATTTTAAAATTTTTGGTTCATCTATTTATTTCCATGTAACCAAGTATGCCAGGAAGAATCTAGAGCCAATAAAAGATTTGGGGATATTTTTGGGGTACACTGATACACCGAAAAAATATCGAGTGCACTTGGAAGCACTCAAGATGAAAATGGTCAGAAGAGATGTGAAATTTGATGAATACAAATCCATGTGATTGTCCCTTGAGAGGGAGATCGAGTTACATGTAGTTGAGGAGTTCTTGGCTCCAAAGGATGAACCTCAGTATGTGGAGAAGCCACAAGAAGAGGAACAGAGAGTGGTAGAAACCACTCATGCAGAGACATTTACTAGAGATGGAAGGAAGTGCACCAGAGAGGCTGAAATATTATTGTTGGATGCGAGAGATAATATGGGAGCATCCACATCAAAATGTAAGAAGAGAAGGTCTCCATAGTGGTACACTCAATACATTGCTCTTATGAGCAAAGGTATTGAGATAGAATCATCCTCTTTTGAGGGAGTAGTGCAACAACCAGTGTGGGTTGATGCCATGGTTGAGGATTATGACTCCATCATCAGAAAAAATGCATGGGAATTTGTCCCAAGAATAGTGGGGAAGCTATTCATAGGATCCAGGTGTGTCTACAAGGTGAAGCAAGCAATAGATGGGAGTGAGGAGAAACACAAGGATATATTTTTGGCTTGAGGGTTCTCTCAGGTGGAGGGGATTGAATCTGATGAGACTTTTGCACCAGTCACAAGGTACCCATCTATTAAATCCATCCTTGCACTCTCAGTTCCAATGGGATGGAAGATACATCAGATGGATGTAAAGACTACATAGTATGGATTATGGTATAGGTAGACAGAGGGTGTGAAGCTTCAAGGCTTCACCGATGCAAATTGGGTAGGGAGTCCATCCGACAGGAAGATCAAATCAAGAGGCATCTTCAACATAGGATCAATAGAAGTTTCTTGGTACAACAGGAAACATAATCAATTGCACTTAGTTTAGTAGAGGAAGAGTACACTGTGACTATTTATGTAGCATGCGAGGCCATCTAGATGAGGAAGATACTTGTTGGTTTGTTTGGTCATCAGATGGATCTGAAGGTGATACATTGTGGTAACCAGATTTGCATCAAAATCTCGGTTAATCCAGTATTCCATGATAGGTCCAAGCATATTTATATCCAGTATCACCATCTCAAATATTGTGTTCAGAGGGAGATTATGTCATTAGAGTAAATTCCCACGGAGGAGTAGGATGCAGACATATTGATGAAGGCACTAGCAAGAAATAAATTTGAATTCCACAAAGACATGATTGGGGTAGTAGATAATCCCTTTATTGTTGAGAGGGAGCGTTGAAATGGCACCCCAAAGGGGGCTTCTGATTAAATTTTCCCTTAATTAAATTGGAAGAGAAATTGCAATTTCATCTCATGAAAACTTGTATTAGTTAACTAAGTTAGAATGGCTTTTAAACCTCTGTGGTTATCGTTTATTGTTGCATAATCCAGATTATCTACAATATCATAAAACATTGGTCGAAGTTTCGAATCCCAATGGGGATCCATCATCAGGACGATGGATCCCCGTTGGGATTCGAACCGTCGACCAATGTTTTATGATACTGTGGAAAATACGGATTATGCAACAATTAAGTTAGAATGATTGAGTTAGATTAGGAAATTTAATTTGAGGATCAGAAAAGAGGCATGTAGGGTTCTCCCATGATTTAAGGGGGTATAGTTACAATTATTTGTGAGTTGTAATTAGTTAAATCAAGAAATTGAGTTAAAATCAGTGTAACTAGTTATAACTGAGTGATGAGCTAGTGAGAGCTCTAGTGAATTAAATCCGATTTAATTCACAAGTAGTGATCAATCAGTTAACTGATAATTCACTATAAATAGCTTTTGCATGTCAGTTCTAAGGAATGCCCAGTTGAGACTGAGGTTAAAGGGATGATAACTATCAATTTTATAATTAGAACATTGTACAGGTTAGTTATAGATTCATGTGGAGGAAAATGATGTTTTTCACAATAGATTCAAGGGAATTTCCTATTTAATAGGGAAAAAATTCCTCCAATAATGCGTGAGCAAGGCAGGTTGAGAAAAGGCTAAGAATTGGTTAAGTAATTGACTGATTTTTCCTAGATCACAATGAGACAATTGCGAGGGTGTAGAAGTTTCTATGAGAGAAAAACATTGTATTGTTTCATGATCTTGAATTTATACAATATACAAATAGTGGGGTTTTAGGTGGTGTGCTTTCCCCATATACATCTTGTTCTTTGCGATTGATTGTCTCTTTCTCTTACTTTTTATGTGATTGTGTGATTGTGTTTTGTTTCCAAAAATTGTAGAAGGATTCAATATCTTGTTTTAGTACATTACAAGGTCAGTTTGAATCTTGTTGTTATAGTTTCTACATTCACCGTTGATATCATTGAACCTTCTCATATGAAATAGTATTGAACCGTAATGTGATATATCACTGAAACTCTGTCTATAATCTCCAATGTAATTCGCACTGCAATCTCCATTGTAATCCACATTGTAATCCGCACTGTAATCCACACTATAAGCTTTGCAATTAGTTTGATATTTTATGTGGTTAACTAAAACTCAGATGCTTCTATTTATAGTGGTTTTCCACTAAAATAAGATGACCTGAATAAGGTAAGCTAACATGACTATTAGGAGGAGATAATTAATTCATTTGCATCCGACTTGAAGAGGGATGTATTGTGCTTTTCTTGGAGGGCTACTTGACAATCCTATTGAATCATACATAAGTGTAATATGCACAAGAAGGGTACTTCATACATGACATAGAATCAAATTGATTTTATGACCAATCCTAAGGAATCACAATGGGATTCATACTAAAATAAAAGTCCTTTCTCATGAAACCCATGAGGAAAGGATAATAATAATTTTCTTTTTCTTCTTTGCATATATTAAATAAAATCGCAATTACATTTCATTATGAATACGAAACCTAGTTACTTTTCAACACTCCCTCTTAACTAGGGAGGTATTCATAATAGTACTTGGTCATTCTCAATATGAATAATTTCTCATAAGAAGAATCAGATTGGTAACCCATCTATATAGAATCGTATGAATCAACAATGTCACATACCAAGGCCTTGACTAAAAATTATTCCTCTCCACAAGATCTGAGCATAATGATGGTGTGACCAATGATGTATAGACATCCAAATCATTATCTCTCTCAAAAAATACCCCACCTGAGTTCTTAGGGTATGTTCCATGAGGACTATTATTATCTTGGATTCCCATTCCTCAAAGAATATTGGTCCTCTACAACTACTCTTATCTTAGATCCCCCAATACATCCTCAAAGAGAATCAGATGCCAAGTGCTTACCCAATCCTCCATTCTATCTTCCCAAGTGAAGACAAGAATGATGTGTCTATCTCTCCTTCTTAATTAGGGAGGATGTACCTATTCCAATAAAGGAATGTATCTAAGCTCCCTCTTGGCTTATGAATTTCCAAGTTTATTCTAAGTAAGAAACTTGTTTCTAGGCTCCCTCTTAATTAGGGACCTACAACAACTCCTCATGCAGAAAGTGATCCATTAGTCCATATATGGCCTTCCTTCATGTCGTGTTGCTTTCTTCATGACATGTTTACTTAAGGATATTTTATCCTACTACATGAGCATCGATGGTGGAAGAAATCCATAGATCTTCCCTCAGCATCCCTGCATAAACCCATCTAGATATTTGTTCAAAAATAAAGGAATGAACATTAAAATAAACATTACCTTTGTGATGGTATTTCATCATGACATATTTTAGTTTTAATCAAAATCCTGCATACATATCGACACATCTCTCAAAGACATATATTGTTAAGGGTCTCTTTCTTTTTCAAACTCCATTAGAATCTTCATATCTTTCATGGAGAAATATAGTAAAATATTCTTGATCATTCGGATGTTGATTTCCTTTACCATAGTTTCCTATTCCATGATATCTTCCTTCCTTTAATCATACATCTCATTCCCATGAGCTTCCATTCATAGCTACTCAATTGTTGCAACCACCTCATACTTCATATGAGGATAGATTATGTTGATTTCATCCATTGAATGTGTGACCTATGCATTCCTGCATTCTTTTAAGGGAGGAGATCCTTTCCATTGATCAAACTCTCAAGATAGAGCATTGATCCATGTTACCTACAACCATATGACATGACTTCCACAATATCAAAAGTAAATATACATCCATAATTTTTTCTACGGGTCATCGAGACTTCTTGCAAAAAATTCCTTGATTGAAAGTGTTTCAATCCCTTCATATGCTTTACTTTTATGTCATCATACCATCATCCCATGAGTTCCACAAGATTGGATTACTTGATGAAACACTTGCTTTTCCTCATGATCGGTGAACCTTTCAATGAATATTCCATTATATAATATTGAGGATATAAATCATACCTATCAAAATATGTTTCCTTTTGAAATATGTATCATGGTCCTAGTACTAGATAAACTTTCCACTCATGTTCCCAATGAGATTACCAAGAACTATATCCTAGAATTCATAGGTTTTAACCATATTTCATGATGTCCTGAACTCTTGCTTCCAATGATTCTATGATTCATTTATGCATCAGACCATTTATTGAATCACGATAGACATATCTTACAAAAAAATACTTAGGAATATGAAAAGAACTTAGGTGAGGAAGACTATCTCAGTAATAGAGATCTCTTACTTCCTCTTTCTTGGACTTATTTTCAGATTCCTCCACTTCTATGGCTATATCAGCTTCTTCTCTTCCTCTTTTGTTGTCCTTCTTGATCTTAGGACAATCCCTTTTGTAGTTTCCATATTCTTGACACCCATAGCATTGAATTTTAGACATGTCCCCTTTATTTTTCAAAGAACCATACTTTCCAAATTTTCCCTTTCTTCTTGTTGTTACAGCATAGGATTTATTTTTCTCACCTGATCCCACATCAGATTTAGCCTTTAGTCTAGATTCTTCAACCTTTCTTAGTGACCATAGATCCTGGAATGGAGTAGCTTTTTTCTTCCCATAAATACTTGAAGTAAAGTTACCCCACTCCTCTGGTAGTGCATTTAGTAACATTATATTCATTTCACTATCATACATGACTTCTCCCAGTTTTTTTCGTTGATCCCAGATTTCAGATATCCTCATAAATTATTAGGCTATTCCATATTCCTTTGACATATTTATCTTGTATAGTTCTTTCGTTAATGAGATGACTTCTCCAACAGTTCTTATGGAATATAACTCTATCAGTTTTTCATAGATTTCTTTTGAGGTTTTCAATTTAGATACATATGGGACGAGGGGATCCTTGATGGATTCTATGAGAATCCTTTGAGCCCTAACTTACCCTTTCATATAATTTGAATTATCTTGAGAAGATTCTTCTCTTGGTGTGGTGATAGATCCTTTGACATGTTCCATAACCTTATTTTCAATGAGATTCAAATATGTCCTTTTCTTCCATGCAAGATAGTTTGAAGCCCCAACCAATTTGTTGCTTTCCTTACAAAAATACATTTTGACAGATTCATATGTGGACATAAATATAATTACTTGATAGGATTCTCCTTCTTGCTTCTTCCTTAATGTTGATGATGATATAGAGGATAAAAAACTTCTCCTTGATGAAGATAGTTTTCTTCAAGAATGATCCTTGATCACAGAGATGACACTGCCTTTTGATCTAGATTCCTTTGGATGAATAATATTCAAAACACTTTAAATTGAGTAGATGTATGGTTTTATTCTTCTCCTTCTTGATGATGATCCCAATACTTCTTTGTAGACTTCTTTGATCTAGGATTATGATGCTTCTTTTGACTTCAATATGATCTTCACTTTGATGCATTCCTTGAGATTTTATCCTTGAGTGTCCCTTGATAAGATGCCCTACCTTGACTTAGTCACCTTAGCTCTAATACCATGTTGAGAAATATAGGGCATAGATATTAAGTGATTTATATTCAATTAGTAACTACTTGTGAGTGCTTTTTACTTATTTATATTATGATATTCTTTTACTTAGGTTAATAGTGTTCTTCTTCATCAAAAAACTACCAATGCATAAACCATAAAGAGACAAGAGACACAATATATAGGATATAAACCAAGGCCAAAAAATCTCACTCTTTGGAGGAAAACTCGAAAAATTTCTTCTTATAGAGATTCCAATTGACAAATACCAAGACCACAACACAATTTCTCTTGAAATTCAATCTTTTTTTGTTTTCCTCTTCTCAACTCTTCTTCCACGTCGAACTTCTTATCACCAATAAATTATCACCATTGATATCTTATTTCGGTGGTGGCACTGGTTCCTTCTTACTATGATGAAAGAGAGACCTTATCACTGTATTTATATTGAATCCTTCTTATTGTGATGACAACAAAACCTTACTATGGAGACAATGATCTCTTCTTTCTATGGTGACAATGAAACAAATATTTCTTCCATACTTTGGTAGCACTATTAGCAACGAGACTGTGATATGTTGGCATCAAAACTGTGGTATCATGTCAGTGTGGTAGCATTGAGACCCTTTCACTGTCGATAGCACCAAACCTTCTCATGTGAAATATTATTTTACCATACTATGATATATCACCGAAACTCTGTCTATAATCTCCACTGTTATCCACACTGTAATATCCACTGTAATCTGCACTATAAGCTTTGCAATTAGTTCGAGATTGTATGTGGTTAACATAAATTAGGATGGCTCTATTTATAGTGGTTTTCCACTGAAATAATTCGACATGAAGAAGGTAATATGACATGACTGTTAGGAGGATATAATTAATTCATTTGAATCCAACTTGAAGAGGGATGTATTGTGCTTGTTTTGGAGGGCTACTTTACAATCCTATTGACTCATACATAAGTGTAATATGCCCAAGAAGGGTCCTTCATACATGACATAGAATAAAATTAATTTTATGACCAATATTAAGGACTCACAATGGGATTCATACTAAAATAAAATTCCTTTCTCACGAAACCCATGAGACAAGCATAGTAATAATTTTATTTTTCTAATTTTCATCAATTACATAAAATCACAATTGCATGTCATTATGAAGACCGAACCTAGTTACTTTTCAATACAAGTGAATTGAATAATTAAAAACTTTTCAAAACATAAAATGACCATGGAGTAACCATAGGATTACATACTGTAAGATCTTCAGTAGGCTCCAAAATTCAAGTATGAGAAAAATTTTGGTGTGTGTTGATCACAATGACAACACTTGGTGACACACTAGTACAACTCAAACTTCTTTGTTTAACTTGAATTCTCCAAGTGCAAGGTTTTAGTCTTTCAGGAAGTATTGATTAATCTTGCGGATTAAATTGGATTCTTTACTTAACCTAGTTAGAGATATAGTCCCTTCCATTCCATTACTTGGTTAAAAACATATCAAGGCTTGAAAAATCACAATTTTTTTGATATAGGAAATGGTAATATGCATGCTAATTTTAAGATATTCAAAGTATGAGTTTCATCCTTGGTGTTTCTCTACTGCTAGTAGGCCTGGAAAGTACCTCGACATAGTCACTACAGGATCACAAGCGTTGCTTCACTGCCAGCGAGCCTGGATAGTACCCTGAAAAAATTAATTTATCCACCTCCTTGTGCACAAATCCTTTCTCTTATTTCACCCCTTATTTATTTATTTACAAATTTTTTCTTAGGCGCTTATTTACTTACCGAGGTGGAAGAGGGATCCCAAATTATTGAGAGCAGAGGAGGTTTCCCCTTCAAAGAAGTATTTCTAGACCTCTGATATTGGTTTTCTCGCTTATTGATTTCCCCCTTATCCTTTCTTTACTTGACTAGATTGATAAGGAAAATAATATTTACTTACAATACCAAGTTGAGTAATGAGGATCTTAGAATAGATATAGGATTTTCATTTTGACCAAATTCTTTCCATTCTAGTGGATCGTGTTTTCAATTCAAACATCATTGAATTTAAATATATGCAAACCAAGGATAGAAAAGAGGTAAAAAATTAGCCAAGCATTGTTCGTCATCACAATTTCCCTTTTCAAGTCTTTCCATGTTACCTTTTGAGCCAAACATGAGCACCTTTCATGCAAAGACTTATTGAATAAAGCACAAAGAAAATACATGAAAAAAAATTGCCAAAAGAACCAATAAAATGGAGGAAAAACATAAAAATAACATGTTGAACAAGAAAACAAAGAAATGCAGAGACTTAATGGAGAGTAGGATAGAGGGTCGACACAATGCAAGGGAAATTGAATGCAACTAAGCCTACTCCTAACCTAGCCATCTAGAAGGTTAGGTATAAGTGTAATGATATTTCCAATGTAGCCATCGTCATTCCCAACCTACAACCACAAATATATAATAAATTAAAATCAATAAAAAACAATGTGAAAAATAAAATATAACAACTTGGAAAACTTGCACAATAAACTGAACATCATGATTATTACCAAAAGAATTTGCAATACCGACCAATTTTAACAGTTTCAAGCTTTACCTTGTTTCTTGAAATGTCGATTATACAAACCTTGTAGGCTGCTTGCAGATACACATTCATATGCGCTCTAAATATTTACAAACATTAAGAAAGATAGAAACTTATTATTTGCATAGGATATTGATACGTAAGATTTCTCTAACCATTCAGTGATTGGATCTTGATATTAAAGAAAATTAGTTTGAAGACCTTGAGACTTACGGGAAAAGGAATTTTCAATTAATGTATTCGAATCACAATGAGAATATTTGGTATTATGATCAGATTGGTAGATTAACATACAAGGTTATCGATTCTCTATTAGTTCCCTTTGTATCTGTTGATCATGTTCCCTGCTCTTTAAAATCCTTTCCCTCCGTTGTTCTGGAGCCAATGAGCCTCACTGACTACAAAAAGATGTGCTCCAAGGGCCTTTATTTACCCCTTGTACCTCTGCAGAAATCCTTATTTCACCTCTTCCCCTCTTCCACTATCCCCAACCACTTCCCCACATATGCCCGATACCCAAATTCCAAGCGCTTAATCCTCAAGAGCTAATCACATCGGAGAAATAAAGTGGAATGTTTGAATCCCTTTGCAAGGCTCAAAAAATCCAATGCGATCGCTTTTTGTTGTTAAAGTCCTCCACTGTGTTCCGCACCGTTGATCTACCACATAGATCGGACAGTCCGCGCTAATCGCAAGTCTTCGCAATCACAACACTTATATGTCGTCCCCCGATCGGTCCATCGCAAAAATTTGCGATGCGATTGATCGCATCGCATGTCTTCCACCGATCGCTCCATCGTGACTCATCTCCCGATCCCTCCGATTGAATGTGAGCCGTTGATCTGGTCCCCAGATCCAACGGCCAGCACTCAATCATTCTCCCTGCCTAATCACAATCACAAGTTCCCTCGCGCCTCCCCTTTTCTCCTTGCGATTGCGATTCCCCGACTAAATCCGAGCCGTCCATCCCTCCGCCAGATCTAACGGCCCTAATTCAATTGCATCCTGCCCTCAATCGCAATCAGAACTTCCGAAATGTGCCACCCCGGTCTTCCCACTCCGATTTGTGATTGCGATCTCTGAATTGGGTCCCACCTCATGCGGTCGCGTCGTCACATTCCATTGCATTTCGCTGCATTTCCGTGTATTTCCACGTGTAACCAAAGTTTTGCATTTTACTTTAAAGTCTTATGTCTCATATTCATTACGCCCATTTTCATATATCATTTCACTGTTTAATCCCCGCCGTCGATCTACGCCTCCAGATCTAGATCGAACGGTCCATACGCATTTTTCCGTCAAACCCTATTGTTTGCCATTTACACCATATCATTATGTTTTCCACTGTTATTTCGCATAAAACACTGTTCCACCACCGCCGTGCCAGTGTTCTCCCGTCCTCCACAATCACCCCCGTATGCATGGATTTCATGACCGAGTGCCGTGTTCTGCAAGGTTACCAAGTGGGAAGGGCCGCTATGATTACAAAATCCATATTATAGCGACAAGATTTCATAGACAGAGGTGTAAATGAAGCAGCAGAGAGTTCAATGCACAGATTGAGCAGATGAAAACATTAATGGAGCAGCAGAGGAAGATCAGTAAATGATTGAGGAATTCAGCGTTCGGCGTTGAAGATTTTAAACCTTAATTCAGGATTGGAAAGGCAGAGGGTACAATACACAGAAGACGATGCCCTCAAGGTCTTATTTCAGCAGAATTTTCTCTCCAGGAAAGGACAGACTGCTCATAAGGTTTTTATTTCTCTACCGTGTTCCTAAAGAGACTTTCACTCAGAGCATTCATTTCAGAAAGAAGATCATAAGGTACATACAACATTACAAAGTCATCGAGCAGTATGGGCATGCACGTTTCCGCCATCTTGTCTTTAATAAGCAAATTAATGGTTCATCACCTACTTCATTTATTGAGCTTTCTTGTTCTTCTATAAAGCTCCCAAAGAACAGATGATTAAAGGTTCTAGATTTTATCAGAAAATTACGCAGTGAAAGGCTTTTTGTATACATTCTGTTGAACTTTTGTATGAAGGCTTAGAGCCCATAGGGTCTCAGTGAGGAGGAGTTCCATCTGTTAAAGAGGATTCTGGTCTTTGGTATTTCACAGTCTGTAACTTTCTCTTATGTGTTATTTTAATATATCATTTTCATTTCATCCATCTTTCCTATATCATGTTTTGGAATGCAAGTGGCTCACTAGTTCTTGGTATGGATTTATCCTAGTTGATACCCACACTTGGATTAGTAAAGTGCTTTAAATATGACTCATGCATGATATTCTGTTCCATTATTCATCTAAACCATGTTTCTGCTATATTAGTTTCTTTGGGAGGGTGTTTTTAAAACGCTACTGTTATGTATGGATTCTTAGATTGGTAAGCCCATGCGTGGTGGTATTGTGTATCTGGATATCAGCTCAATGTTAACTAATATCTCCTCTACAATTCATTCACTACATACACCCTCTGATAAATTATTTATGAATCGGCCCGCTTTGCAGTAAGCTGTTTCTGAATTGTCTGTTGCTTTTATATTGGAGTTTTGCATGTTGCCTCTGCAATATCCCTGTCTCTGTGTCAGTTTCTGAAGGTCTTGGTCCCATTCAGATTAATTTTCCTTGTTTTACAAGAGATAGCATGAGAGCTTTTTATTGATAACTTCCTCTGTTATACCGTATGCTCCTTGCTAATATAAGATGTCCTAGGCACTGGTCTATCACAACTCTAGGCTGTTTCTAGGAGCGACAACATCTTTTTGGCGCCGTTGCCGGGGAACAAAGTTAAGAAAATTAGAATCCCTGGGCCTCAACAAAACCTATTCACTCTCTAAGTAGGTGAGCACAGAGAGTTGAGATTTGTAGATCCCTCACCTTGGCGACTCCACAGTTGTAATTAGATAATTTTATTTGCAGTCCTGGCTCCTCGAAAGCCACACCTGAGGTTAGATACGTCTCGGCCAAAGACATCTTCTATGTCTGACCCTGAAAATATCATACATAGAAAGAACTGGAAGGAAAGAAAATCAGTCCGTTCTGAAATCCCCTAATTGTCTATTGAAGACTTTCCATCCTCTTCTTCTCAAGAAGCTCAAGTGCCAGATCTCGACTCCACTGTGGGAGATACTGATTATTATTATTCAGATAGTCCACCCCGAGGAGGTGTCAGAAATAAAGATAATTTTTACCCTACTCCTGAGGTCGAAGAGGTTAAAGAAGTCACTGAAGTATCTATTGTTAACAGACCATTGTTCCCCTCAACACCCCAAGCTGCAGTCGAGTATATTCCTATTTTTATTCATACTCCACTTCCACCTCATCCTCCTCCTCTTACTCATCAAACTATTGCGCTACCTCCACCCCCTCCAATGGAAAATGTTCCAGGCTTCTTGCTAAATAAATATGCTCCTCTGGCATTACCCCAAGTGTTGAATGATATGCCCCAAGATTATCTGAAGATCTTGCCCAGATTCAATGGGGAAAATGAGATTGATGCTCAAAAACATCTTGAGACTTTCTGCTCTTTTGCAGAGAACTTTAATGTGGAACATTTAGATGTGGTCTGAAGACTGTTTGTGCAATATCTTGATGGTGAAGCTCGAAAATGGTTTAAGACTTTGGCAAGTCATTCCATAACCACTTGGGACGAAATGGAAAATAATTTTCTCAGGAAATGGGGGGAAAAGAAAGATCATGGACAATGTCTTACTGAATTCAATACGCTTAAGAAAATACATAATAAAGGAGTGTCAAAATTTATCAAGAGATTTAATAAATTTTATTTGAGCCTTCCTGCTGACGTGAAACCTCATCAAACTGCCGCTAAAGTCATTTTTGTAGCAGCCTTTGATGCAGAATTTGGTTTCTCTCTCAGAGAAAGAAAGCCCGCTACTCTGGACGATGCTCAGGCAGATGCACTAGAGTTGGAAGCAAACTTTGCCTCCACTGGTAAATCAAAAGGAAGATCTGAACAAGACACCAGAAGAAGGGGCAAAGAAGAGGTATCTACCTCTAACCAGGACAGAGACACAGACAGAATGGAAGAGATGACCAAATTGATTAAGAGAGTGGTCAAGCTTGAACTGGAGGCCAAGAATTCAGCCTCCAAGAATTTCTACAATGCTACAAACAGAGGTTATAATCCTCAGTATAGGAAACCACCCCCTCAAATATTTCCAAGGGAAGCAAAGGAGCAACACGATCAAGTACCACACCCATTGTACCTGGAAGGTCTAGTAGATGATTCTACTGAAGATACTGCCTATGGACTGGAGGATGCAAATCTTGCCTTTTCAAATAGTGATGGAGAAGAATGCCCTTTGTAAGAAAATGATGGAGCTGAGTGCTCATTGCAAGAAGAAGAAAAGACTAGAGACACAGAAGAAGCAGAAATTGATTACTGTTGTAAACAATTTGCTGATTTCATGCTAGCACAGTACAATATAAAATATGATCTCAGATCTTCTAGGAAGAGGAATCATACTCAAGACCAAGAAGAAGAAGCACCACTTCAGAAGGATGCACTGGCTCAGAAGGAATCAACAGTGCAGAAAGTCACAGACAAAGATTTTGTTGATGATGGAGGAAATTTGACACCACTTGATAGTCAAAGAAATGAGGAAGGAAATTCGGTGGAATACTTTAATCCATGGAATGAAGAAATCGGATCGCTGGAGATTATGCTGAATAAACATGATTCGATGCAGGAAGAAGAACCTCAATTTATAAAATGGGGATTTCAGGATGTAAAGATACAAGGGAATGAAGACAGTGAAGACTTCTTGGGTCTCGAAAGAGACTTAGGATTTCTGAGGAAAAAATTAGTGACTAAATCATCAAGAAAGACCATTGGGTCTTATGATTTCAAAACTGACAATTCGGCTGTGTTGACAGGTATTGCAGAAGACAATCCATCCTTTGGAGTTGTCTTGGATAGAGGTGAACTGTCACAAAAGAAGGAAGGTGAGGCAATCATACCCCATGGGAAGGAACTTTTTATTACTGATAATGACAAGAATGAGCTGATGTGCCTAATAGACAAAGAGGAGACTGGAGGGAAAAATTTTGGAACTACTACAGTGATAGTAAATCAGAATTCCATTATGATAGAAGACGATAGTGCAAAATCTGAAGAACTTGATTCGATTGCCAGAAGAAATCAAGAGGGTGAAAGACAATTACTGAAGATTTTCGAAGAACAAGAAGAATACGCTAAAACAAATGTGCATCATATTGATGAAATGCTTGAGAATAAATGGCTGATTTGTTTGCTGAAAACTTTTAGAATAGAATGTGAAAGCATAGCAGGAGGCAAGTTGCAGAGCAAAATATGGAAACCTGGAAATGTGCAGTGGAAGAATAATGCAACTGATGGACACCAGCAAAGAAAAGCGGAGGAACTTCCACGGGTTATTCTTCTCATCCCAAGTTCCAAACCCTTGCTTAAGAAAAATTTTCTAGAATTGGTGTTTGAAAGATATGAAGCTGAGATCGGATTTCTAAATTCACAAGAAAGATCATACCAGTTCATAGACCCTAGATCCTTTTGGGAAAGTCTCCCTCCTTTTAAAAAGAAGAGATTCTGCTGCATTTTGAAATACAAGAAGAAGGTGATCAGGCTTTCAAGAGTCACTCTAAATATGCAGTGGAAAATGCAGTAATCAGAACTGCCCAGGACACAGACAGCCTGTCAATCATGGAAGGCCTAAAAGAAGAAAGTGTACACCATTTGTTCATTGATCCTGTGACAGAGTATATGGAGGACCTGATTGGCTCAAATCCTCCAGAATTGATCCTTCACCAGGGCCAGATTCATCAAGAGTGGTCACCACTGATGGTGACTGCATTTTTGAAGAAGCACGTGCAGAGCACCCTATGGTTATCTCTGATAGGCAGCCCGTACTCTTATCCTTTTTTGTTACTACTTGACTGGTTGCACTGGCATTATTGTATCACCTAGAGCATCAAATACTTCTAGGTTAGAGTAGAGTAGGTAGGAAAAGCTCAATAAAGCTCAGTCTGTGAGCATGTAGTTAGTTGTTTTTAATTTCTACAAAGTCTAGCAAGCCAGACAGTCTAATCTTGGCTTGACTGTTTTTCAATTTCTGTCTTAAGAGTGTAGTGAAGAAATCTGCTAGACAGTTTAATCCTAGCAGATGTATTTTAGGTAGAGAAAAATATGAGACCAACAGTTTAATCTGGTCTCATGGAGTAATAAGGGTAGTAGTAGAATAGGTTTATTTCTCCTGTTTGTAAAAATTGATGAATCATGAGGTGAAAAATAGAAATGTCGAAGAGTAGAGTTCATATAGAAGATGATCAGGAGGTCTGCGAAGTTCTCGACATGCTCAGGGATGAACGTGCCATCCCCAGGTGGAGCCAATGTTGATAGTGTTCCCTTCTCTTTAAACTCCTTTCCCTCCGCTGTTCTAGAGCCAATGAGCCTCACTGACTGCAAAAAGTTGTGCTCCAAGGGCCTTTATTTACCCCTTGTACCTCTGCAGAAATCGTTATTTCACCTCTTCCCCTCTTCCACTATCCCCAACCACTTCCCCACATATGCCCGATACCCAAAGTCCAAGCGCTTAAGCCTCAAGAGCTAATTGCATTAGAGAAATAGAGCGGAACGTTTGAATCCCTTTGCAAGGCTCAAAAACTCTGATGCGATCGCTTTTGTTGTTAAAGTCCTCCACTGTGTTCCGCACCGTTGATCTACCACATAGATTGGACAGCCCGCGCTAATAGCAATTCTTTGCAATCGCAACACTTATATGTCATCCCCCGATCGGTCCATCGCAAACATTTGCGATGCGATTGATTGCATCGCATGTCTTCCGTCGATCGCTCCATTGCGACTCATCTCCCGATCCCTCCGATTGAATGTGAGCCATTGATCCGGTCCCCAGATTCGATAGCCATCACTCAATCGCGTTCCCCGCCTAATCGCAATCACAAATTTAGTCGCGCCTCCCCTTTGCTCCTTGCGATTGTGATTCCCCGACTACATCCGAGCCGTCCATCCTTCCGCCAGATCTAACGGCCCTAATTCAATCGTATCCCGCCCTCAATCACAATCAGAACTTCTGAAATGTGCCACCCTGGTCTTCCCACTCTGATTTGCAATTGCGATCTCCGAATTGGGTCCCACCTCATGCGGTCGCGTCATCACATTCCATTGCATTTCGCTGCATTTCCGTGTATTTATGCGTGTAACCAAATTTTTTCATTTTACTTTAAAGTCTTATGTCTCATATTCATTACGCCCATTTTCATATATCATTTCACTGTTTAATCCCTTCCATCGATCTACGCCTCCAGATATAGATTGAACGGTCCATACGCATTTTTCTGTCAAACCCTATTGTTTGCCATTTACACCATATCATTATGTTTTCCACTGTTATTTCGCATAAAACACCGTTCCACCACTGCCGCGCCAGTGTTCTCCCGTCCTCCACAATCACCCCTGTATGCATGGATTTCATGACCGAGTGCCATGTTCTGTAGGGTTACCAGGTGGGAAGGGCCGCCATGATTACACAGTCCATATTACAGCGGCAATATTTCATAGACAGAGGTGTAAATAAAGCAGAAGAGAGTTCAATGCACATATTGAGCAGATGAAAACATTAATGGAGCAGCAGAGGAAGATCAGTGAATGATTGAGGAATTCAGCGTTCGTCGTTGAAGATTTTAAACCTTAATTCAAGATTGGGAAGGCAGAGGGTACAATACACAGAAAACGATGCCCTCAAGGTCTTATTTCAACAGAATTTTCTCTCCAGGAAAGGACAGACTGCTCATAAGGTTTTTATTTCTATACCGTGTTCCTGAAGAGACTTTCACTCAGAGCATTCATTTCAAAAAGAAGATCACAGGGTACATACAGCATTAAAAAGTCATCGAGCAGTATGGGCGTGCACATTTCTGCCATCTTGTCTTTAATAAGAAAATTAATGGTTCATCACCTACTTCATTTATTGAGCTTTCTTGTTCTTCTATAAAGCTCCCAAAGAACAGATGATTAAAGGTTGCAAATTTTATCAGAAAATTACGCAGTGAAAGGCTTTTTGTATACATTCTGTTGAAATTTTGTATGAAGGCTTAGAGCCCATAGGGTCTCAGTGAGTAGGATTTCCATTTGTTAAAGAGGATTCTGGTCTTTGGTATTTCACAGTCTGTAACTTTCTCTTATGTGTTATTTTAATATATCATTTTCATTTCATCCATATTTCCTGTATCATGTTTTGGAATGTGAGTGGCTCACTAATTCTTGGTATGGATTTATCCTAGTTGATACCCACACTTGGATTATTCAAGCGCTTTAAATATGGCTCATGCATGATATTTTGTTCCATTATTCATCTAAACCATGTTTTTGCTATATTAGTTTCTTTGGGAGGGTTTTTTTAAAACGCTACTGTTATGTATGGATTCTTAGATTGGTAAGCCCATGCGTGGTGGTATTGTGTATTTGGATATCAGATCAATGTTAACTAATATCTCCTCTACAATTCATTCACTACATACACTTTCTGATAACTTATTTCTGTGAAGTATTTCTGAATAGGCCCGCTTTGCAGTAAGTTGTCTCTAAATTTTCTGTTGCTTTTATATTGGAGTTTTGCATGTTGCCTCTGCAATATCCCTGTCTCTGTGTCAGTTTCTGAAGTTCTTGGTCCCATTCAGATTAATTTTCCTTGTTTTACAAGAGATATCATGAGAGCTTTTTATTGATAACTTCCTCTGTTATACCGTATGCTCCTTGCTAAGATAAGATGTCCTAGGCACTAGTCTATCACAACTCTAGGCTGTCTCTAGGAGCGACAACAATATCCAATTACATGCAAATTCAACAATAAGAAAACTTAGGGCATTCAAAACAATTGTTAACATTGTGAATCCAAGAAACCAATTAGGATACTGAGGTAACAAAATGTTAGAAACATGTTTCAAATAAAACCCAGTACTAACACAAGGGTTTTGTTCGACTGAATGATTAAAACATTTGAAAACAATCAAGAAGAAATAATGTTCCAGGAAGATGATTAACTTCATGATATGCACAAAATATATAATAATATGATCAGATTTGAAATATTTTAATAGAGAAAAATCCTTCAACCCAAAATGACCTTTACCTTGAAAATAAAAATGACAAGCCTTGAAACCATAAGGATACATGAAATATGTGCTCTCCAACACTTAGTATAGCTCAATGGGTTGCAATGAAAAGGAACTGAATGAACAAGAATTTTTCATCTGATCGGAAATTCTATCTTGAAGGTCAACTTGAAAATATCAGGAGTCCTTTAAGAATGAACTCATAACCAGTGGATGAATGTTAAGGAAAAATTTATGCGAGAAAATATGGATCCAACTTAGTTCAATTATGTAAATAGGATTTTTAAATCCTAACATAACCATTAGCAGGTGTTGAAGTGCCTCGAGTTCTTGAGAGGTCTCAGAACTTTCTGATGGCGGATCATCAAATTTGGGTGGCTTAGAAACATCAAGAGGTAAACATGTACCACTATCATATAATGTATCAATGAAATCACTCTGAATTCCATTGATTCAATTAGCTTTAGGTTTAAGCATGTTAGAATATTGATGGACAGAAAATTGAGATACATCAAATTTAAAAATCCCTTGATAATTTAGAGTTTGAATATATTTCTCGTAACTTACAAAAGATTTGTATTTGAATAAATAATGAATAATAGATTCAAAATTTTCATCCTCTGATTGTAGTATCACACCATCATGTACCTTATTGCAACCATGATCAGTCGAATAAATATCAAAAGGACATAGGGGTGTTGCTGGTGTGAAAATATTATCAAAAATATTTGGGTACAATGAATAGTGCTCTGAGTATGAATAAATATTGAAGGAATCAGGAGAAGGAGAAACACTTGTGATTAAATCATATTTAACTTGAAAGAAAAACGAATCAACTTCATTGTCATTAAATATAAAGGTAAAAGTTAGGCATACCAATATGACAATCATATTTTCCAATATCTTCCGAAGATTCAAGAACTTGACAACGTATCACTTCATATTTTTGATCCAAAGATGTATGAATTAAAGAAGATTTGGGGTCATTTTGAATTAAAAGAGCATCCCCATTCAAAAATGGATATTACAAACTATGAGAAACAAATTTTGAATCGACACCTTGCAAATCCAAGCCCTCAGAAGAGGAGAAGATATCATCATTTATACTTGGATATTCACCACCATATGTGTTAGTGGAAACAAGGATATCACCGTGATAGTTATCCAAAGTCTCAACTTGGATGCGAGGTTTAGAGTCACTTGACAGGTTATCAAGATCAAAATATTGGAGATTAGCTGGAAAGGAAATATTATCATTTTGAAAGAGGGTGAAAGATAATACATATCTTCAACACTTTTCTCCTCTGCATGTGAAATACAACTACCTCATTCTTTATTACCACTTAAAACATCTAGTTGAACATCATTAAAAGTTTAAGTAGGTGAAACAAGTGGATCATGAAACATAGATGGTAGAGCTTTCAAAGTATCCCTAGAAAAAAATGAGTTTTCATTTGGATCATATTCAAGATTGGACTTATGTAAATTAATATGATCTTGAAAACCAAAGGGATCAACTGTCACTTTGAGATCCATGCAATTACTGAACCATTCCAATTTTTCCTCAATAGGATGTGAATCATAATAATTCGATGGAGGTTGAATGGAAAAATCAACAGTTTGATTTTCATATTTCCAAACTTTAATGTCATTACCAAGGGGCACCAAAATTGGTAGTGGAAAGGGAGGAGGACAAGAAATAAAAGGAACAATAGGTTCCTCCTAAGAAGAATGAGGTATATTATGATTAGCAAAAGTTGTGGGAAGTGAATAATTCATGGGTTCAGATTCAAAATATCTCAAGGAGAGTAGAATCAGATTCTAAAATTTTTCCATAATGAAATACAAATCAATGAATCCCTCAAGAAATTCACAAAAAAGGTGAATAAATTGATTAATAAATTCCTATGAAAATGCACTAGGTTCCATTCTAAGCAAATCAATTCTATCACACGCATCTTGATAATCATACCTGCTAAAGTCTTCACGAAGCTCCTTAACAAGTTGATCGAGTGAATAGATAGAAGGAACAGGTAATGTATGCCACCATTTCTTAACTCAGCCTTCAAATGTGAGGGTGAACAACCTGTCCATGACATCCTTAAAATGAATTCCATTAGAGAGACAAAAATGCATAAATTGAAATAAGTCTCCAAGGACATTTTTTTCACTCTCGCCATCGATCTTTAATTGAGACAAGTCATGAATGATTTCCACAAGGATGGTAAAATAAATCTCCTAGGAAAACTGATCTGGATTTATGCAGGAATGAAATAAAATACACATATAACCATAAATACAAATATGCAGCAGAAATAACACTTCATTTCATTAATATCAAATAACCGAAATTTTCTTACAGGCATAATGGAAATAAACTAGCTAGGGTGTTTGTAGCTTATCTCTGAGAAGAGATGTGGCGGTTAAAGGCCTCTAAACTCTATGTTAAAATGAGGCTCGAAGGCCTATATATTATTGAGAAACAATGGAAAACCCTAAACATCCAAAAACCTAACTCTAGGAGATGAAACGTCAGAATATGGGCCCCGTCGGGGTAAATTGGTACAACAATTTCCTGGGGTCATAACTTTGGCATACTATCTCCGTTTGACGCACATGATACATCGTTATAAAGATATATCTAAGGACTACAACTTCTGACCATGAATATATATTTTAGAATGGAATAATATTTTTTGAAAAAGTGATGCCCAAAAAATGTCGTTTAGGGCCTCAAAATGGCTCCAGAAGTTCAAGACCCGAAAAACTGCTAAAATAGTAAGTTGTGCCGAAACTAAAAAACTGAAAGAGATAATGGTGGGGCCCCAAGTGGAATAGGTAGGTGGCCAACAATATCCTCCTGGATAATTCCTCCCCCCTTAGGAAGCAATGGTCCCCATTGCATTGAGTTCCTCCATGAGATGAGGAAAATTCTGCTGAACTTGGTCCCTGGTGAACCACTTGCCTTGGTGCAGGAGTTGGCCAACTTTGACAACACGATACATTTGGATCTTCTGTTGGTGAGTGTTCTTGATTTTCATGTCCATGATACAAACTGTGGTGGCCTATTCCATGCAGTTTGGCTTTAACTCCGTTGGTGTGAGTTGTTTTACAATGTCAGAGGTGTCCAGTAGAGGTGAGAAGTAGGGACAAAGGCGGTTCACATTGAATATTGGGTGTAGACCAAGGAATGGTGGAATACTGAGCTCGAAGGAATTGTTACCTACAACCTTGGTGATGGTGTACGACCCATATTGGAGTAGGTGAATCTTGCAGTGGGGTCCAATGAGGCTCTCCTTCTGCAAATGTAGCCACACTTTGTCGCCCACTTGGAAGTTGTGTGGAACCTAATGTTGATCATATCATTGCTTGTACTTAGCATTGGCTCTATCCAATAAGTCATGAACCTGTTGGTGGATGTGCTGAATGCACTTGATGAATTTTTTTTCTTTGTCAGCTTCAGACTGGACATGAGCCAAATTGGCTTGAGTAGCCGAAAATGGCATGGCTACATCAATGGGACATAGTGGTTGGAATCCCAAGTCCACCTGAAAGGGGTTGTGGCCAGTTGAGCTGTGGAGAGCTCGGTTATAAATCTGTTGTACATAGGGGAGTCTCTCATCCCATGTGCGCGGATGCCTTGAATTATACATGCGCAGAATGTGTACAATCATCCTATTGATGACCTTTGTCTGGCCATTAGTTTGGGGGTGGAAAGCTGTGGACTTGGTGAGCTTGGTGTCCAGCATTGACCAAAGGATGGACCAAAATGTGTTGAGGAACCTACTATCCCGATCTGAGATGATATATTGTGGGATCCCAAATTGCACCCACACTCGTTCAAAGTAGAGTTTAGCAGTGGCTTTTGCTGTGATATTCTTCTTGCAGGCCGCCATAACGGGCATCTTCGAGAATCTGTTGACGACCAAAAAAACACAGTCATTTCCATGCTTAGTAGAAGGAAGGCCCGACATGTAATCCATGGAGATGAATTCCCAATGTCGACTAGGAGTAGGTAGCGAAGTATAGAGGCCTTGCTTCTTGATGGTCGCTTTGGCAATGGCGCAAGCAGTGCAGGATCTGATATACTTCCCAACATCATGTTGAAGGTTTGGCCAAAATAAATACTTCTGCAGTACTACCACTATTTTTTTGACCCTGAAATTCCCATCGAATTGACTGTAGTGTGCTTCCCATATCATCTTGGCACACTCTCTTGAAGGAACACAAAGGTGTCCTAGGTGACATAACAATGCATCTTGGAGGTGAAAATTTGGAATACCCCCCAAGAGTGCCTTGTATGTGTGACAAAATTCTAGATCCCTCTTGTAGAGAAGCATCAAATCAGAAGTCTCACTACTACATTTCGCGGAAATTCCGACACCTGTTTCCGACGCTTTTGACCAAATGTCGGAAATTTTCCCAAATTTTTTCCATCCCGCCCGAAACCGTCGCTATACCGACGTCTATAGAAAAGTGTCGTAACACCGACACTTAAACTAGTGTCGCAATTACGACGTTTAAAGGAAGACGTCGCCATTGCGACACCATGGCCCAAAGCGTCGCTATTGAGACGACTCTAAACGTCGCAACGGCGACACAATGTCTAGGTGTTGCCATTGCGACGTTTGGAGGCACCGTCCTAATAGCGACGCCTTTTCCGCCGTCGGTATAGCGACAGTTATTTTCGCGCTACATAAAAATACCAAACTTATATGGGCGCTACATAAAAATTCGAAACTTATATGCGCGCTACATAAAAATGTTTGGTATTTGTCGCAATAGCTACGTTTGATATCACGCGCGCATTCGCTCTCTGCTCTTGCAGAACAGCATTTGCGGTCGAGTTCAGCTCTTGCAGAACAGCATTTGCCCTCGGCATTCGCCCTCAGCGTTCGCCCTCAGCTCTTGCAGAACAGCATTCGCCCTCAGCGTTCGCCCTCAGCTCTTGCAGAACAGCATTCGCCCTCAGCTCTTGCAAAATGGTAAGTTCTTACTGCAGGCCCTTCCTCCTATAGTAGGGTTGACTCTATTTGGGTTTATTTGGTCAATTCCATTGGATTGTGTTAGGCTGTAGGGTTCTCTCTAGATGTCAAGAATCAAGATTCAATACCCTCTATTATCTTCATCACCCAATACAAGATTTAAATTTTTCCCAAAGAAACGCTTATTAATTTGGCAGCCATTATTTCTCCTCGCTTTAAAAACCCTACATTTAAATGAAAACAAGCATTGCATTTCAACTACAAAAATCTATTAGTGTTCAAATGTACATGTGTGCTACATTAACGTCTCGATGTCACGCGCATTCGCCCTCCGTCCTGCAATACCATTCGCCCTCGCATTCGCCCTCACAAACTTCCGTGCACGCATTCGCCCGCATTCGCCCGAGCTCTTGCAGCGCATTCGCCCTAGCTCTTGCGTACGCATTCGCTCCCCGCCCCCGTGCACGCATTCACCCCCGGACCCCTCGCCCTCTTTCAGAACCGCATTCGCCCCGTATTCGCCCTCACCCCGTGCACGGGGGCCCTTTTGCCCCCCGCATTCGCAATGTATTCGTTCTCCCCGCCCTCTCTCTCGCGAACATTCGCCCTCGGGCCGCCCTTGCCCTTGGCACGAACATTCGCCCTCGCCCAAAATGGTAATTTCTTACTGCTAGTAGGGCTGACTCTATTTGGGTTTTTTTGGTCAATTCCATTGGATTGTGTTAGGCTGTAGGGTTCTCTCTAGATGTCAAGAATCAAGATTCAATACCCTCTATTATCTTCATCACCCAATACAAGATTTAAATTTTTCCCAAAGAAACGCTTATTAATTTGGCAGCCATTATTTCTCCCTACTTTAAAAACCCTACATTTAAATGAAAACAAGTATTGCATTTCAACTACAAAAATCTATTAGTGTTCAAATGTACATGTGTGCATCACTTGTGTAGGGTATTCCTTTTCCACTTTCACATTATCCAAGAATGTGTGCAGTATAGTTCATATTTTTTGTGATTTAGATTGCCTTGAAAAGGAAAGGTAAATTATTTCCCATGGAAAAAGAAGGTTTTCCATTTTTATAGGTTGTTTGGACTTACGTGGAAAAATTTATGGTATGCCTTTCATATTATGTAGTTTAAATTTGAATTAACAGATTATTCTACATGAAAATATAATTACCTATGTGATGTCCTTCATCACTAATTAAAATTATAGGCTTTCAATTTCCTAGATTCTAACTCATCTGATGCTAAATTCTAGGTTCTCATTGGTGGATCACTCTTCCATTGATTTCCTTTCCCTCTGGATCTTGTCATACTTTAAAAGTCATCAATGATACATATATTATTTCAGGTATCCCAAAAGGCTTTATAGTAGAAAATATTGTGAAGTTTTTTTGACACTTGAGGATTCTTTTTAGAACTGCAACGTGGTCTATGCTATCGAGTTATATATCAAGCAACTTGTCCTTAATAACCACACTATGAGGTAGGTTCAACCCGTTTGAACTTGTTGGGACATAGCATATGAAGTTGTGTGATGAGTCCATATCACAGGTCTATTATGGTGAAAAAAGTGAAGACATGTAATGATAGTTATTATGTTAACATTACTAGAAACATTTTCGAATTATCCATGCTATCAAGATGTCAAAATTCCAGGCATTAGGTGTCAATACTCGTAGCTAATAGATAATAATAATAATATAAAAAAATCACAACTTTATTCTTGAAATATGATTGTTACACATTGGTAACCTAGTTCATGAGTTAATATCACCCAAAGACTGCAAAAAAAACTTAAAATATAAATTAAACCAACATGAGAATCCAACTAAGGGTTTCTCGACAAAATCATGCCATAACCTGGCATTTTGAAACCCAAATTTGAATCCATCATAAGTAATACAATGCAAACTCAGATGGATTTTCAATGCATGTTTGCATGCTACACTTATTCTCTGCCTAGATATCATTTTTTAAATGGAACCATTAGTCAAGCCCACAGTCCTTTTTATGTGAAAAATTTCAGCTCTATTTGAGCTCTTTTTTGCTCCACCACCTCCATAAACCAATGTTACACGGGGTCTCGCCCCCCCACCTAGGGGTCTAGATTCTTCGCCCCCTCGTGCTCCGGGGTCTTCGGGACTTCTAGGGGATGTTTCCCTGACGCCCCCTCACGTCCCCTCACCGCCCCTTTTAGTTTATGGTTTCGTGTTAAAAGTTGATGTGCCACTTAGCATATTTGAGAATCCAAGTGATTCTAATTCAGATGGTGACATGGTTGATCTTGATATATTCGTGCAGAAGTTGGATGCAGAGACTAGTGGGGCATTAACTTGAGCATTTATGCTCATTTATCAGTATGATGATATCATTTGATATTCATATGTTATGTTTTATGTTTTATGTTTCAGACATAACCTATTTGCGTTTAAGTTTTATGTTTCAGACTTGAGTTGTAAACTTCAGTTTAAACTCTATTTTGAATCTTGATATAATATGTCATATGATATCTTAAACTTTATTTTCATTGTACATTGTTAGTAGTTACATTAATGATTATATAGTTACAAACATACAAACTTACATGCATTATTGTATGATGTATGTTTTAACTTTTAACTTTTAAATTTGTTTCAATTATATGATTCATCATTCATCGATTTGTAATTTTATCATTTATGATTTATCTTTCATGATGCAAGTGTATGATGACTGTATATACATTCCTTGCAAAAATATAGTTACATTTTAAATATTAAATTTTATAGTTTTTATGACCCCGACGTCCCCCCACGTTTCCTGAAAATTGGTAGGGAGCTTTTGCATAGGCCGCTCCCGCGCTCCCTCGTCCCCTCGCTCCCACCTCCAGGGGACTTTGTGGAACATTGCCATAAACATATGCAAACATATATCATGATCTTGGAATCCATTACATATGTATGTGCCAATGTTCCATAATCTTGCCCCATCATCAATTTAAGAAATTTCCATTGACTATCAAATTATGGAGGGGGGGAACTTTTTGCTGCAACATTTGGCTCAAAATCAGGGACCATCTTCGTATGAGGTGAATGAGAACTATAGATATTTGAAGAAGTAGATTAGTGGCTTTTCCTCTAGCCATGGAGTCATATACAGTCATCCATCACAAAAATTTGTCTTTGTTCATTCTCACCTTGAAAGTTGCAAAAAATCATGCCCTAATTGAAACGACACTAAATTTGAAAGATATAATAAAAATGCAAGCTAGAAGTGCCCTATTAATACAAAGGGAAAACCTTCCTACCTACCCTAACCGAGATAAATTTTGATTGAATAGGAAACATGATATTTCCTATGGAGTTGATCCAACAACTTGTTAAATGTATGGGACTAAATCATGCATTTGATTTCCATGGAAACATGCGCATGAAGAGAAAAAGTGCAGAATTAATGGAAAATCCATACATGCCACTTATAAAAACTACACCGAAAGGTCAAAAAATACTTAAGGCCTTAACTTAATTTGAATCCAAAAATGACAAAATAGGATTAGTGAAAACACGAGAGTGGTGTGGGTGAACAACATAAATAAAAAGTGAAGATACCCTTCCCCAAGATGCCTTTGTCACCGTTGTATGAAAACATGTTTTCCTTTCCCTTTATACATGCAAGTGAATGCATTATAGGTATGGTGTTTTCCAAGAATAGGAGAAGCCTACTTAAATATATCATTTGTGGATTGAATGTTTGGGTGCCTTAATGTGCAATGACATGTTTCCAGGACTGAATTCAATGCAAGGCATATTTGAAACTCTAACTCTGTCTTCCGGTGTCTTATTAGAAATTATTTCAGTTTTCATTTTGTGTTTTCAAGTTAGATATTGTTTTCAAGTTTTTAAATTTATAATTTTATTGCAATGTGGCAGACTGATCAGAGCAGTGCAGGAACAACCCCGAGACAGGATGATCGCGGAAAGAGGCCAGCGGAAGAACATGTAAAGTGCCAGCATTGCTCTATCTTTAGGTATTTTAGTTATTACATAATTGAAATAATATTAATTTTGTTCAAATATGCAGACACCTAGCCATGGTACGCCTGATGATTCCCTCTTTGAGGAAGAGATTTTTTCATCCCTATCTCCAGTGTTGTTGTTGCAAAAAAAGGCACGAGATGCAACGTCGGAATTTAATGCTTTGATAGATGCGCCTCAAACACCTGAAACAGAAGAGAGGATACAACATCTTATGAGGCAGTTAAATAGATATCAGGTAATAATAAAAATTCAAAAGGATATTTTTTTTGTTCTGCATGAGATGAATTGTGATAGTTTGATTTTTAATTTTTACATTGACTAAACTAACAAAAAGTTCTTTTGTATGTAGCGTTTTCTGGCATTTTCTGAACCCGGTGTTGGTGGTAGTGGGACACAAGGGCAAGAGATTGCCCAGCAACCCTCTCGTACACCTTCTACTCCTTTAGGTGTTAGCCAAGAAACACACCCTGCCCAAGCAGACACCCAGCCAACCGCTGAACGTGTTGGCAATGATGAGGCCGATATGGCCAACTACATTATTGCGTTTCCTGGAGCTACACGTGTCAGCTCCACAGGGACCATTAATGGCACGTTGTTGGTGAACGATGAGGGTGTCCCTATAAAGCATGTACAACTCCCAGGTAAATTTTAATATTTTAACTATTTCATGTACTTTATCTAAAACATATTTATCATGATTTTTATTTTTAAATTAATGATAATATCTTCTTTTTCTTTTGGTTTTATTCTGTGTAGGAAACAATGAGTTCTACAGGATTCTGGAGAGCCATGCATTGGTAATTTTTGGCCCAACCATACGTACAGGGTGGAATTCCCAGAATTCCAACCTGAAAAAAGAACTTTTAGATTATCTAGAAGCCCTTTTTGGGGTCGGCACATTTGACAGAAAAGCGGTGGCTTAGGTAGCCGGCAAATATTTGAAATATAACAGGGACACCTATAGGACGCAATTGCAATTTAACCCTAGATATGAGCGTCCTCTCGCAGTTTCAGAGAGTGAGTGGAGAGCACTCATCCATGACGGAAAAGAGAAAAGGGCAAAGAAAGAAGAAAAAATGCCAACTGGACCCGCAAGGTAAATTACAACTTTAATTCAATAGCTTTAATTTTCTTTATGTCTAAAATAAAAGTGTGCTATGTCATATCTGACTTCAATCTTTTGATGCTAGGTTGCCTGAAACCTCAAAGGCAACCAAATCTAGGATAGAGAAAAAGGGCCATCACAAGCTCGGCCAGGGTGGCTACTTGAAATTAGCTGCAAGAATTGTAATTAAGTAGCTAAACATCTTATAATTAATTGTATCGCCTTCCAACGTTTTTGTAATCCTATCAGATATGATTAAAAATACACAATCATATATAATGTAGTGTGATGACTTTGGAACAATAACTACAGAGGAAGATAAAAATATTGCTTTCCGTTTTGGCTATCAAGCTGTAGTTGAACGTCGCAGAAGCTTGGGGCAGGTCCCAAGATCTACAATGCCCGATAAGGTAAAACATTAACCTTTCAATATTTTTGTTTTCGTCCATAAATTTAATGTCTAACAACTTTGTTTAAATCAGGGGAGCAACACTACCGACGAGGTAAATAACCCAGTTTTAGAGCCATATGTAGATGATCCTCTCGTGCAACCTGATCATTGTAGTGGGGACCAGGCCGACAATGTTGCTATCAGTGAGGGCCGTGACGGTAATTAATTTCCACTTATAATTTTTTCTAATTATACCTTGATGGTTGTCCTTATAACGTTTTTTGTTTATATGACAGAGAATGTTTCCCTTGAGGATCTTACCACCAGAGAGGAAGACAGGGCAACAGTCCCAACGGCGACAACTGGTGCACCAGGTAAATAATCTCATTGCAATTTTTTATTAATATTACCGAACTAGTTCAATGATATTTAAAAACTGACAATTAAAATTTAATATTATCTGTTTTTGTAGGCGATGCCCCGTCACTGGATGAGACCAGACATCGTGACAATGCAACTAGGTTAGCGGCGACAACTGGTGCACCAGGTAAATAATCTCATTGCAATTTTTTTTATTAATATTACCGAACTAGTTCAATGATATTTAAAAACTGACAATTAAAATTTAATATTATCTGTTTTTGTAGGCGATGCCCCGTCACTGGATGAGCCCAGACATCGTGAATACACAACTAGGTTAGCAGTGCAGGTTGAAAGGCACGAAACAGGAGCAGAGCACGATGATATCGATGATGTAATTAGGAGCTTTAAAAATAGGAAGAAGAAAAAGAAAATTTGACAATGTAAAATATTGTATTATTATAAGACAAACGTTACCGTACTTGGAACATTTTTTTGCGTTATATAAAAAACTCATTTATCATACTATTTTTATGTCAAGCATTAATTGCAATGTTTCCTTGCGTACTTTTTGTTGAATTGCTTTTTTACTAGTTATTGAATATTTTTTTTTATGCTCATGAAAGTAAAAATTGAAATATAGATTGGGTATTGGGGAATTGAGAGTGATGTGAGGGGGGAGGAGGGGCCATAAGAGCTTCCACCTTCACGTGGTTGGCCCTGTTTAGTAGAGAATAATTTATTGGAGCGATTTAATCTTGGAGCAAACCTCCCTTGATCCAGCGTAGCAACAAAAAAGTCACTGTTGACTTAGTTGCTACTCTTTGAGATCGTGGGAGGCTTGTTCCAAGTTCATGTGACTCCAATAAATTGTTCTTGAAACGAAGAGGAGCTTCTTCAGGTATGTTTTGACATTTTCAACATATGTTCTAACATTATCATAAGAATGCATCTTAGAGTAAAAAATACTACATCAATTACTTGTATTTATTGTATATATAATGATGGATTTTGATTGACTTGGCAGTGCAGGTACAAATCCTCTTGCATCATGAGCAATACAACTTGTCAACCAGGGTCATGTCCAAGATATTTTTGCTTGTGCGCTTGACATTTTGTAAGTTCCTTTACAGTTCATAATTCAATATTAAGCTTGTGCACGATTATTATCTAGGTTTTTTGTATGTTTTTTTTCATCTATTTGATTGTAAGCAACTATGCATGTTTCCTGTTGTTCACTATGATTTCTCCCATTACCACTCCTAGGATGAATCCGACTTTATTGTTACATAGGTTACTTTATTGTTACTATGATTTCTCCATTTACGATTTCATAGGTTACATCATGTAAAGTTGTTAATCTCAGGTTGGTGATGAGCTTTAGTTCTCCAGATTTGGGGCTTTTCTGATATTTTCTCCCTCATGTCATTCCTGCATCACCTCGTTGTTTGAGCATGCCAATTGTCTACCACTTGTACCAATTGGCACATGTCAATCTCTGAGTGGTGCCACATTTCACCTATTTTCAGTGAGAGTTTAGGGTTTCTCTAACATAGCTTCAGAAATCCGATTCAATGCCTGCTTGAATATTGTCACATAATACTTATGGTTTGGATTGATGAGCATGTTCTGAATGGTTGGTTGATTCATAAGAACCACCCATAAATCTCCCTTCCTCTAACACAGAGAAAATAAAAATTTCTTTGACAGGAGACAGAGTTTCAATACTTTGAAAACAAACTTCTATTCCCTTCAATAACTCAAAAAAAAAAACTATTACACTTCTTCCTCACTGAGAGGGATTACAAAATTATGACTGCTACAAAACGCAGTGCATAAAACCAACTCACTGTCTGTTCAAAACAAACATACTCTGTCTCTAAAACACTCTGTTGTGTTTTTCCCTTTCGCACTGCTGTGCATACACACTTAAAAAGTTACACTCAATTTTTCAATTTTTACACACTGCTATGTAATAAAAAATTTACGTACTGTCTATAAAAAAAACTACCAAGCTTTTTCGACCTTTTTATTTTTATATGCCGGAACATATAAAACATATTATAATAAAACCTCTTTTAAAAAAAATAAAATTAAAACTAAATTCTATGGCCCACCTTTCATTTCGCATATGATATATATATAACATATGTATATATTAAACTATCAAAACATTAAAGAACCCTTTCCGTCGGACTTCAAAAGTCTAAATAGATTGATTTTCAAACCAAATTCGCGTTCCAAAATGGGATGCTGACGTCTGCCTAATTTTAACTCGAATTCTCAATCCAATGTGCCCTATAAAAAATTCGGGTCCGGTTTTCAGGTTTTCAGATTCCCTTCAATTTCATGCGATCCAATATTAATGCTCCACGTGTCCTCCTTTTGAATTTACAAAACTATCGGGTAAATTTATGTTTGTTTAATTTCTGGTTGGTGAATTGCGTTAATGCTGGTTGTTGTGTTTAAATACAATCCTGTACAGAAATATGGCTGCGGCCGTCTACAAAAAAAACTTGCAGGAATTTTAAATGCTGAATTAAATTTCTGGATGGAATGCAAGCAACCTCCAAAAAAAAATGTTGCTGCTGCATCCGTCCTTCTGCTGCAGCAGTTGAAGTTAAAATTCAACAGCACAGGGTTTAATAAGTGAGGGTGTAAAGGTAACCTTTTGTCGATGGTACTGGATTAAGATCATCTATTCATTTTTGTAGGGTCTTATGGTGTTTGGTTTTTTAGTTTTGGGTTGGGTTTATTGAGTCTAAGATAGTTTTTGAGTGAAAAAATTGCTATCATGTATTAAAAAATTTTGGTTCTTTTGTCAAAATTTATGAGCTTGTTAGGAAATACAAAACTGACAATGGTTGTATCTTAAATTTGTGGAAAATAATTTGAAATGAAACCTTTTTGTTTAGGTTGTTGCAGCAGGTGCAAACCCCATTCAAATTACTAGGGGAATTGACAAGACAATAAAGGCCCTTGTTTCGGAACTCAAAATTTGTCAAAGGAGGTAAACGCTTGCCTTTTGAGTAGGCTGGTTTTCCTTTTTGCTGATGGTTTGGTGTATCTAATTGAATTAGTTGCCTAAGGTATTTTTGGTTGCAAACTCCTTTTCATTTTTCATACAGTATTGGCCTTGTGGAATACATTTGATTGTGTGGTCTTTTTAGATCTACAACATTTGTAGTTGTTTAGTCTTATGGCCGAGGTGCACTTTTATTATGGAAATAGTTGATGCAATATTGTCATTTAATCCTTACTGCAGGGTAGCATGTTGAGAAGTTTCTTGTGAAACATTTGGTATTCAAAATGACACTTGATCCTATACAAGATCATGCACTTGACTTCAAAATTCATATTCAAAGTGTGCCAGACAATTCTTGCAAAATTTCAAATATTTATGTTGTTTTAAACCATTATCTTTTTCATGTATTGGATGCTGAAAATGTGAAAAAGACTTTCGTATGAAACCAACTGGTCAATAATTTCTAGCACAACAACCACTTCCAAGACATGATTTAGAAGTAGAACAAACGTGCTTATGAAGCATAGAAAGATATCCTTGATGCATTGTCAATGTTTGGCTAGGGTTATTTTTGGAGAAAATAACTCCTTATTCCTAGAATAGTGATCTTCAATACAAGTAAATGCCAGAGAAGAGAGATCATCGTGTGACGCAACAAAACTGAAATTGGACCCCCAAGGAGAGCTGGTGTGTCTACAATCGCCGTGTCAGCATTTTCCCTTGGTGTACCCCGTTCTTTTCCTCCAGCCTGAGTCTTAATTGACTTCTTCTTTCTTCGGGTTTATTTATCAAATTTGTAGAATTTGATAAATAAATACTATCCACAATGGTTGGACTTTAATTTATATTCCCGACTTTATATTATCTCCAATCCTTATAACCAATGTTTAACTTTCAACACTTTGTATTTATACTCCACGTTTCCTTTTAAATAAATAACTTGTAGTGAACTTTCGGCTCTATATTTCACCACCCAACCTTACAACAATCACCCTCCAGACTTATGCTAATTATCCGCCAATCGTTTAATTAAACAATTTCATTATACTCCGGCCCCACCTATATATATCAATAACCAATCAAACACTCGTATCGTACCCGGCTATCCTCCGCACACCTTAGTTAACCTCCGGGCAAGTTCAACGTGCGACCACCGTCCGATGGCCCTTCTCCAAATCAACGACTCTTGGCAATTTCGCTCGGCTTCCAACGTCGGGCTTTAACGTGCGATGGCGTGGGTTAAACGGTTGTTTTCTGGGGTCACTTCGCCACGTGTCGCATTCCCTATGGAATCACTCGCGAATAGGAAATACCGCCTACTCCGCAAAAGCGGTGCGATATGGGCAACCCGCTTTTGTGATTCCTCTCGTGGTTTTGGTAGAGGGCTTGACCACGGGTGCATGTCTGGTTCCGATATCCTTTTGTTTGTTAACTCATGTCCAATCCTCGGGTCAGGTTCCGAAAGCACAACAATTTTGTCTCTTTATTAAGCGGGATTTTAATATGTGTATTATCAAAGAAAACCAACACAAATTTTATAAGAAAATTGTTCAAAAGTCGAGCCCGCCGGACTTCAAACGGCGATAAACCATAATTCAAACCAAATTCGCGTTCCAAAATAGCCTGCTGACGTCGGCCAATTTTGTGACGCGAATTTCTTATCAAATTCTCCCTAATAATTTACGGGTCCGGATTTCCACTGCGCGAGCGGCCCAAACAAAGATCCGCTCCAATCAATTTTTGCCACGTGTCCTCAATAAAAACTTGCCCTGCTCCCGGCTGCGGGTGCATTCGATGGCGTTTAAGGTGATGGGACATGGATATGGTGATTTCATATCATTCGCATTAACATTTAACGCTGTTGAATTAAGTTTTCACATCAAATCTAGATTAATTAATTTTTAACACTGTTCAAGATCGGACCTCCACTCCTCTGAGCGATTCCGCACGCTCCAATTTGATCCGGCCTTCGGCTCTCATTATTAATGATCAGAGATTCATTATGACAGCCATCCTTTGATTGCATTGCAGACGGGTCGACATAAAAAATGGCGTTTAGCCATGGTTTTTCAGACAAGCCGGTTGCTGGATTACACTGTCTGGTAACTGTGACTATAAAGAGAAGTGGCCAGTGGAACTTCTGCCTAGACTTTGCTGCATATTTCCATTTCTCTCGGTTCTGTCTCTGTCTGTCTTCCTCTGTTAATTGGAATTCTTCTTCTTCGTCTCTTGTGCCCACTGCGATTGCACCCATGCCTCGCGTGCGTCATAGGATGCGTTGCCGCAAGGGGAGCACTAGAGGTCAATCCCGGCGCGCTCCCTCCAGCACCTCAACAGAGGCTAGTTCACCTTCTCCCACTACGCGCACTGCGCAATTTTCCTTTGATTGCACTCTCAACCGCCCGCGAATCACAGCTGTAGTCATTGTGGTCTTCCGCGAGGAGGCCCAAACGCAGGAAGAATGCACCCGTCCGGCGGGTCTGAGCGGGTTTTAATTTGTTTTTCTTGCTTAGCAGGCCCAGTTAATTGGGTTGCTTTTAGTTTATTTTACTGTGCTGGACCTTTAAGTAATATTTTTGAATTCTGTAAATTAAACGTTCAAGACTGGTTTCCCCGTATGAGGGCAGTCTTCTTAATTTTTTGATTTTTTGATGACAAATTTGCCATGAGTATGGCCAGGCAATGTTTTTGACTTCGGTAATTTTATTCGCAATGTTAATAGATTAACTTTACTTTGAATTCTCACATGATTAGCGTTTTTCTTGATCTGTTCAAGGATTTTGGGTACTTTAATTTGTATTTGGAACAATGGACGCAGGTACTCTATCTGTTGCTTTACTGTTCTACATACTACTATTTCACTTTCTTATAGATGCCTCGGGAATATTTGAATGCTTTCTCAGATTGTCGATAATCTCCATGTGGACCGTTACTGGATTTTATATCATGTCCCTGTATGTGACATGGGGTATTTTTCTATCATTGTCTGGGGTGGGACTTCCACTTTTCTCGATGGATATTTGGGTTCCAATCTTCAGATGTGAAAATGTAATGACTTCATGGACTGTTTTACTTCATATAATATATTCAAAACAACGTTTTTTCTCTTGTGAAAAAAAAAATGATTAATGTTTATCACTCTGCCTTCAAAACTAGCGATGCGGGTCTATGTTGCTGGTTTATTGATATGGTCTGATGGTATTTTTATATTTTGGACATATCACACTCCTCACATGATTAGCGTTTTTCTCTGTTCAAGGATTTTGGGTACTTTAATTTGTATTTGGAACAATGGACGTCGGTACTCTATCTGTTGCTTTACTATTCTACATACTGCAATTTCACTTTCTTATAGATGCCTTGGGCATATTTGGATGCTTTCTCAGATTGTCGATAATCTCCATGTGGACCGTTACTGGGTTTTATATCAAGTCACTGTATGTGACATGGGGTATTTTTCTATCATTGTCTGGGGTGGGACTTCCACTTTTCTGGATGGATCTTTGGGTTCCAATCTTAAGATGTGAAAATGTAATGACTTCATGGACTGTTTTACTTCATACAATATATTGAAAACATCGTTTTTTCTCTTGTGAAAAAAAAAATGATTAATGTTTATCACTCTGCCTTCAAAACTAGCGATGCTGGTCTATGTTGCCGGTTTATTGATATGGTCCGATAGTCTTTTTATATTTTGGACATATAACACTCCTCACATGATTAGCGTTTTTCTCTGTTGCAGGATTTTGGGTACTTTAATTTGTATTTGGAACAATGGACGTCGGTACTCTATCTGTTGCTTTACTATTCTACATACTGCTATTTCACTTTCTTATAGATGCCTCGTGCATATTTGGATGCTTTCTCAGATTGTCGATAATCTCCATGTGGACCGTTACTGGGTTTTATATCAAGTCCCCGTATGTGACATGGGGTATTTTTCTATCACTGTCTGGGGTGGGACTTCCACTTTTCTGGATGGATATTTGGGTTCCAATCTTCAGATGTGAAAATATAATGATTTCATGGACTGTTTTACTTCATATAATATATTCAAAACAACGTTTTTTCTCTTGTGAAAAAAAAAATGATTAATGTTTATCACTCGGCCTTCAAAACTAGCGATGCTGGTCTATGTTGCTGGTTTATTGATATGGTCTGATGGTCTTTTTATATTTTGGACATATCACACTCCTCACATGATTAGCATTTTTCTCTTTTCAAGGATTTTGGGTACTTTAATTTGTATTTGGAACAATGGACGTCGATACTCTATCTGTTGCTTTACTATTCTACATACTGCTATTTCACTTTCATGGACTGTTTTACTTCATATAATATCTTCACTTTCATGGACTGTTTTACTTCACTGTTGTAGGGTCTTGGGTACTTTAATTTGTATTTGGAACAATGGACGTCGGTACTCTATCTGTTGCTTTACTATTCTACATACTGCTATTTCACTTTCATGGACTGTTTTACTTCACCGTTGTAGGGTTTTGGGTACTTTAATTTGTATTTGGAACAATGGACGTCAGTACTCTATCTGTTGCTTTACTATTCTACATACTGCTATTTCACTTTCATGGACTGTTTTACTTCATATAATATCTTCACTTTCATGGACTGTTTTATTTCATATAATATCTTCACTTTCATGGACTGTTTTACTTAATTCATATAATATCTTCACTTTCATGGACTGTTTTACTTCACTATTGCAGGGTTTTGGGTACTTTAATTTATATTTGGAACAATGGACGTCGGTACTCTATCTGTTGCTTTACTATTCTACATACTGCTATTTCACTTTCATGGACTGTTTTACTTCATATAATATCTTCAAAACAGCGTTTCTCGTCTTTTAAAATTTTAAATTTTTTTTTTAAAATTGAACCCTCCGTCGGTCTACCGACGCCTTGTAGATGTCGGAACTGCGACAATCCAGAAACGTCGGACGAGAGACAGTATGAAAACGTCGGAAGCGCGACGTGCTAAACGTCGGAACTGCGACAACTCAGAAACGTCGGAAGAGAGACAGTATGAAAACGTTTAAGCGCCGAACACGCCCAAACGCCGACTCACATATCGCCGTGGAATTTAATATCTTCCGTGACGTCGAAGGACGCTCAAAAACGCTCTGACCACGCGACGGAATTGCGACGCTTACGTTACCGAAGAGCCGACGTACCAAAACGCTTCGGACCACGCTTAGCTCCGAATCGACTGCTTAATGAGCCGCCGAAGAACCACGCGAAAACGTTTTGAGGCCGCCAATTTATTTGTGAGACGCCGGCGAGTGACGCATTGCTCGGAACGCGAAAAAGTGGTCGAGGAAAAGCGACACTTTGCTTTATGCGCTCGAACGGCGACGGCATGAGAAACCACGGTTTGTCCGCCCTTGAACTGTCGCTCTTGCGACGAATATGTGTCGGAATAACGACGAATTGACCGTCGGAATTTCCGCCAAATTCTCTAGTGCTTCAACATGCTGAACCAAGATGAGAGAATGGAACTCCCGCATGAGTATCCCTTGCACTAAACAGTGTAGCAAACCCAGCTAAATAGCTGAAGCATGCAAGAAGTCATAAGACTGAAACATAAAAAATATTCTGAATGAATCTTATGGTTGCCATCCCTTCCTTTTTATCCTTGGTGAGTCTTCTCACCCTAGACCCCACTCATTCATGAGATTGTTTCTTTGCAAAGAGTCCTCCATCAAAACTGTGTTGTCTCCATTGGTTTTCCTTCCCTTTTACAGTGCTGTTGACTGGGTCAACAAGGATCTAATCTCCACAGATTGCCTCCTTTCACACCGAGGTGGCTTTATTTTTCCTTCCTACAAATATCCCCTTTCACATTGGGACTGACTTATTCCTACTAAAGATATTTAAGGGTCCATCTACCCCATTTATTCTCTAAGCTGCAAAATAGAGTAACATATAGTATTCCAACTAGTAGTAGCTAATTGGGAATATTACACAGATACACATATTTTTTGATATATATATGAGAGATCATTTTGCGGCTCTACATGGTGTGCTATCTATTTCGGTTTATATATTTTGTGTTATGCTAATGGATGTCTATGTTTTTCGTTTTTTATGTATGATGGTTTATTCGTGATTCATTCCAGTCTAGGATATTGTTAACTATGCAATCAGCTACTTGGTTTTGATTCCTTGATACATGTGAAAATGTAATGTAATCATATTGTCTGCTTAATCTTTTGGCACGCAAATATTTTCTAAACAGGTGTATGTATCTAGTCTCAAATGTTTGGTTCAACTGTGATACTACTAACTGGGAATGTAGACATGCATATGGCGGATGCCCTAATGGAGGGCCTCGCACATAAGTCCGATGACGACATCATATTCAGCCTGATTGTTTATTGTTGATCCGATGCACACGCCATTTGAACACAGTGGTGATCGATCAAGGTGGTAGATGACCCAGGTGGCTGCAGCTAAGTTTTGAGACCATCGCGATGCTCCATCAGCAAATATAAAATAGGGTTCAAGTTGGTGATCCATGGTGGCACTTTGAGCGCATTTTCTACATAAGTTGAAGCGAAAAAGTTCCTTCTCAAGCTTAAATACTCCAGAACACTTGGAATACAAAGATATCCACGAGGATACAAATATTATATTATAAAAGATATGAGATAGATAGATAGATGATAAAATTTTACAATGAGGCCCTACTTATATACCTATGCATGTGACCTTTCATGACTGGGCATGTCTCTTAGACATGCCCTTTCACTAACTTAATGACTACTTACATAATCTTTAATTGACTTTTAATAATTATATTTGTTATATTTGTTATGAATTATATTCATAACATTGCCCATTCCTTCAAAAGATTTGTCCTCAAAGCTTATAGTTGACACTTTTCTTCAGTTCAATGACGCACCATTTTCTTCATTTGCTTTCATCACAATTTAATATATCAACTTTTATTTATTTATTTGTTATGAATTGGCCCTTCCTTCAAAACTTTGTCCTCAAAGTTTTATGGATAGTCATTTCTTCATCTTGTATTTGTTAAAATACTATAATTTTCAGGAAATCTTCCTTCTTTCCTTTCCTAATTGGATTTAATTTCCTTTTCATCAATGATTGATTTCATTTTGTCTGTTGAATTGAGTTTTTAGGGTTTTTAAGGTAACCCTTCCTAATTTTCTCTTCTTCTTTTTAATGAGGTTATTATTCCTTCAATTTTTTAATTTATTTTTAATAATTTAATTAATTAAATAATTTTAATTAATTAAATTAATATATATATATTCTTTTAACAATTGCTTTTTTTTTAACTCTTTTTTTTGTTGAAAGGTTACAACCCTAGTGAAACGTGGCTATTCACATATATTCACCTATAAAATATATGTCCACTTATGTGTATTTCTCCTCGTAAAAGTAAAATTACCATTCACAATAGTTTTTTTATTCCTTTACTTCTTATTTTACCTTGCAAATACCATGGGATTCCAAAACCATGAGCTTGTAAACCACTGAAAGAATAATCGAAATAACCTTACCTGCTCTTCCTTATTTCTTTTTCTTTTTAATTTTAATTTGTCTTGGTATGTACGTATATGTACTTATTTATATGTATCTTTTTTTTTTTTGCTTTTTAATATACTTTGACTTTCATTCTCTCTTTTAATTTTTTTAATATAAATTCTTCCTTTTTTAATATTTCTTCAATTTTTTTATATAAATTATTCTCCCCTTTTTTTATATATTTATTTTCAAGTTTCTCTGGTTTGTTTTTCCCTTTTTTTAATTATGGCCAAAGGCCTAGTAGCGGAAGTGGAGAAACTCCAATATTGATAGCAAAACGCTTCAGTCACGACGGCAACAAGGTTGACGATTTTTACGGTCAAAGACCTGGATCAAGAAGCGTAGATCTGTGCAGCGATGAGCAGCCAGAATATTGACTGCTTTGATACCAAATGAAGTGAACAAAGTTCCTTCTCAAGCTAAAATACTCCAGAACACTTGGAATACAAAGATATCCATGAGGATACAAATATTATATTATAAAAGATGTGAGATAGATAGATAGATGATAAAATGTTACAATGAGGCCCTGCTTATATACCTACGTAGGTGACATTTCATGACTGGGCATGTCTCTTAGACATGCCCTTTCACTAACTTAATGACTACTTACATAATCCTTAATTTACTATTAATAATTATATTTGTTATATTCGTTATGAATTATATTCATAACATAAGTCTTTGGGTCAAAAATATTTTGGTGTTGGGGTTTTTCTGTACTCTAACTCTAGGGGACAAGGGCTTCTGGGGCCCTTATGGGTAGAAATTCTTGAGGTAAAGGTCATTGATTGGGTTAGTGAGGTAAGTACCATCCAGTTCCGTCAAGATGTATGCCCCTTGTCGGAGGCAATGTTTGATGATATAGGGTCCTTTCCACAAGGTTTCGAATTTTCCTGGCCCTAAGGCCTCTTTTGCGACATCGTAGCGAAGGAATAACTCTCCCTCGGTAGACGAGCGAGGGGTGATATGGTGGTCGAATGATGCTTTCAACCTTTTCTTATGGGCCTCATTGTGTTGCAGTGATTGTCGTCGACTTTCGTCCACTAGCTCTAGTTGTACTAGGCATTGTTCTAGAGGCTGGGTGTCATCAAGGAGTTCGATGGCAGCGTGCAAGTTTGGGATGTCGCGTTCTCTGGGAATCACGACTTCAATCCCATATACTAAGTGGAAGGGAGTAAAACCAGTGGAAGTCTTAATAGCCGTGCGGTATGCCCATACGGCGGAGAAGAGCATGTGGTGCCAGTTGGTTTTGTGGTTATTCACCATGCATTGTAACAAAGTTTTGAGTACTTTGTTAATGGATTCTACTTGTCCATTGGACTGGGGGTAGTATGGTGAAGCGAAATCATGGGTGAATCTAAGATGATGAGATAGCTCCTCGAAGACTTCGTTTTTGAAGTGTTTTCCATGGTCAGAAACTAACTCTTTGGGGATGCTGAATTGGGTGATCACATGGTTGAACAGAAATCGAGCGACAATTTCTGCTGTGTTGTCGTATGTGGGCATGGCCTCGGTCCACTTGGTGAAATAATCGACAACCACGATGATGTATTTATGGTTTCCTGACGAGGCTGGGTTACGAATCATGAAGTCAATTCCCCATTTACAGAAGGGGCCGACTACAATGACAGGGTGCAGAGGGGTGGGAAGTGCTCTTACTTTGTGGGCGAAGCGCTGACACCGCTCGCATATTTTTGACTGCCATGATATAGTCACGAAATAGGGAAGGCCAAAATATCCTACCCGTAGGACTTTTTGGGAGGTAGCCATTCCGGATAGGTGGCCGCTGCAAGCACCTGCGTGGCAGTCGTTTAGTGCTTGCTCTACTTGCTTGTGAGTGAGACATTGATGCAAAATTGTATCGATGCCTCTTCTGTATAAGATATCTCCCATGAGGAGGTATCTAGGGGATTTCTGGCATATGCGCCGACGGTCATCTCATGTGAGGTGAGGTCGAAACTTTTGGGTTCACAGGAATAAGAGAATATCCCCATACCAAGGGTCATCGGTTGCTACAAATAAGAGATGTTCATCTAGTAGCGAATCGTTTATTGGTGATCCTTTGGAATCTCCTAGGAGGTCGGTAATGAACTCTGCTAGGGAAAGTGCCTTTTTTCTTTTGGGAGAGCGAAAATACAAGTTGTATTCCTGGAGAATGACTATCCAGTGGGCATACTTGTGGTGTTAGCCACCTATAAATTCTGATATACATAGTGGTGGAAAAATTTGTTTTCAAGCCTTCAAGAGATATATTTCCTTTGAAAATTCATCATATTTGAAGTCTTATGATGATTCCTTATCCTCTGGATTAATCTTCACTGCTTTTTCACTGTAAGCCCTCAAGGACCTGCTATTTACCAAAAGAAAAAACTGCTTCCAAAACTCCTTTTTCCACCATTCACTTCTCCATTTGACTCCCACAAAATCTCCATTTTTCATCCTTGTTTCCCCCATGAAATCCCTCAAAACCCCTTCATTTCACCTCCAAATCATTTCAAAATCCCCTTTAAACCTTATATTTCCCTTTATCTGGTTTAAAAATCCTTCCTTTCATCTACTCGAACCCCCATTTTGGCTTAAAAATCCTTGTTTTGGCCTAAAAACCAGTATTTTGTATTATAAGTTATTTTAAGCCCCCGAGGGCATATATCTTCCAACCCTCCACCTCATACGTCTGAAGCCCCGCAATCGGGCGCTTAAAGTGTCAAACCCCCATGCAAAAACCCTTTTCTCCTTCTATTTTTCTATTTTTCGACGTTTTGGTCCAAGAAAATCTAGAGTGTTGATCTACATAGATCAACGGCCGTCGGGCTACTCATTCTCCGCATTAACATCTGCTTTGTCTATTGTCTTTTCGACATTCTCGTCTCCTCCTTAAATCTCCACCGTTCATTTATGTAGATCCGACGGCTCACACTAAACCTGCCGTTCACCCCACGAGAAAGAAGATCACGTCTCCTCCTGGGTCTACAGCCCGTTCCACCTGCACATCTTACCTCCATCGCGCTTTCCTCAGAACTTTCCGATCTGACACCCCAGATCTGACGGCCAGCGCGTGATTTCGTGTAATTTTGCGCCCAAGCGTTAATGTTTCAAAATTACGCGATATGGGTGGTTTTAGAAATACACGCGTCACTCACTGAGTGGAATCATGTTCCAAATGCAAATACCACCTCCCCCCCTTTTGGTCGCGCGAAAACCATTTCCGGTTTCCACCATACCGCCTACCCCCCACAACGTCATTTTCACTTTAAATCACAACTGTTGATCTCCGAGATCAAACGGCCCACCTTATATCACGATATCATTTCATTGTTTCTCGTCTGTTCTCCCAATGACTCCATCGAGTGATATCCACCATAGATCATCCTGATCTAACGATCCATGTTCATCCTTGCACCCAAAACTCCATTGACCTGGTTAGTTGCTCTGCCAAGGTTTTTTCCAATTTTCTGCTACAATCACATTCTTCCTCATTGCTCCTCCACCACCCCAAAGCCTCTGCAAGAAGTCCAAACAAAGCCCTCAGGTTTTTATAATAGTTTGTCATGTGTTTGCAAGTTTTTTATGGCCGATGAAGGATAAATGTTTTACAGTCACAGAGGTGACACAAAAGCTCATATGGAAATCTCAGGGCCACGAAAAAACATCAAAAGGAATCAGAACAAAAGGCGAGGTCGTGTCTAGCAATGGATAAGATCCATGAACCCTCAGTGACCTTCCAGGTCAGTGAAACCCTCCACCTATACACTGAACACTCAGAAATGGTGGAGATCACATATCCAGTGGCAGAAACAGAGTTCAAAGATTAAATGAACAATCAAGGGCATAACACGTTGAAGAACAAATATTCATCAATACAGAAGCAGATCGATCAATCAGCAAGGATAAAGCATAAACAAGGTTAAAACATGTTAAGGTACAAAGAGACAGAGCAGTTATTGATGTAGAAGCTGAATGACATAGACATTACCCATATCCATGCATACAAGCCTACCAAGCAGTTATTACACCAAGGAAGCTACTACAAACTATCAGAAGCATTTACTTAGAAGTATGGGAGTCCTCATAGCCCATTCTTCACTTAACTCACACCTAAGAAGATAAAAATACCATTGCAGATAGTATTTCTTCCCAAAGGACACTCTGTAAGGTGTTTTATGTCATATCAAAATGGTCTCAACAAGCTACAAAGTTATTGATCCTGTCTAGAATTTAATGTAATGTTTATAACACAGGATGGGGCATTCGAAGGCCCTATTCTATATCCGGTGATCATTAAAACCTTCTTCACCTACTTTTCCTCATTTTTCCTATAAATACTCTTTGAAGTCTCATTGTAAAAGGTTGGTATTTGGTGATTTCTAAAGTAATACATATTGCTGCTTTGAAGAAGCATTGGTTTTCTAAAGGAGTGTGGAAGTCTCTGTTCTCTCTGTTGAATGAAGGAGGCTGGACCATTGGATCCCTGAGCCTGGTTTTGGTGAAGTAATCTCTCATTGTTAATGTTATTCCTTGTTTATCACTTTGTTCCATTATGCTTTGAATTACAGTAGGATGAAAATTTTAGGTAGAGAAATGTATCTTAAAAGCACCTCTGATCTGTTTATCCTTCACTGTTTATATGTTTTCCACTACTAAAAATGATAGGGTAGTCTAATAGCTCTCTTGAATATTCAGTTTGTTTTATTTCAGAAATGGTAAATTCGGTTGTGTTAAAGACTGTATAGGCGTTCCCTCTTTCTTTGCCACTGAATATTGTATTTGAAATCTCCCTTTAAGTATTAATGCTTGCAGTTTGACAGAGAGGCTTGTTTCAATCATACCCTTTGTTTCTTACTGTAATTATTGTGTTGAAGGTCCCTATAATTGCAGTCCTAGATGTCTAAAGTGTTCCCTCTTCTTTGAATGCAATTGTATGTCTTTGTTGATTAAGCTCTCAACAGTGAACTTATAGGAGGAAATAGGGCGTTCCCCGAATCCTATAATTCATTAAGATGGTTTAGTCTACATTTCTCCTTTATTTGAGTGTTTATATTGATTAAGTCCATAACAATGAGCTTATTGGAGGAAATAGGGCGTTCCCCAAATCCCTTAAGTCATTGAGAAGGGTTTAGTTTGCTTTTTCACTCTTAGTCCTTAATGTTCATCCCATTTCACCTATATTATTCAACAGATCCTTGACCAAGTTAGATTTTCCTTCTGGTTTCCCTCCCTTCTCATTAGAACTATTTGGACTTTCACATGACTCCATTGCCCAATGGCTTGTAGATTCCCATGCTCTATCTATACTACATGAAACATACTTGTCCAACCAAACAAAACAAACAACCATACACTTCATGACTAGCCTAAAACCAACTACTAAATATTTCAAGACACATCCTTATAAACATATTGAGAGATCCCTCTCTGAGACTAGGAGGGCTAGATCCTAGAGCTCTAAAGATTGGTTTTGATGTTGCCTTGTCTTTTGGTTAGCCAATCTACCAAAACACAGGACCCCAACATGTGGTTCATTAGCTGGCACGTGAGCAGGTACTTGATGGGATTAGTATATGCTATGACCGTGGTAGTTTTCAAGATGATGTAGTGGCGAAGTTTCTGGATTGCATGGATTAATGTTAGGGAGGTTCTTTCTTCGGGCTCATATCTCAATGCTCGGGCTAATAAGGTTTTGATGACGTAATAGATTACGTGCTCCCTCCCATATGGGCCCTCCTGAACCAATACTCCGGCCAATGTGGAGTCGGAGGCTGACAGGTACAGGATATAATATTTGTTGTAGTCTGAGGGACTGATAAGTGGTGCTGAAGATAATTTTTCTGTTAGTGCATCGAATTCTTGTTGGGCATGATCATCCCATTTAAACGGGATGTCTTGGTGGAGGAGGCGCAAGAACCCTTGAGCATAGGTGGCATAATATGGGACAAAGCATCTTAGAAAATTGGCCTTTCCTTGCAGGCTTTGGAGCTTCCTGAGGGTTCGAGGTGGGGGGACTTCTTTAATGGCTTGGACTTTTAAAGGGTTGAATCGAATCCCTTGTTGGGACACAATAAAACCTAGTAGTCTCCCTGCGTTGACACAGAAGATGCACTTAAGAGGGTTTACGCGCAGGTTGTATTGGCGTCATCTTTGGAATACCAATCGCAGATCCTCGAGATGGTTGGAGCGCTTCTTGGAGCGTACCGTAAGGTCGTCCAAGTAGGCGAGGATGAGGTGTGCCAAGTCATGAAATATGTAATTCATGGCCCTTTTGAAGGTGGCTCCGGTGTTTTTTAGGCCAAATGGCATTACCTTGTATGCGAATGTGCCCCAGGAAGTGGTGAACACAATTTTGTACCGATTTGTATGGTGTATCTGTATTTGATTGTAGCCGGAGAACCCATCCATAAAGGATAGGGCCTCGTGGCCGGTACAAGCATTGATAACTTGGTTGATGAACGGGGTGGGATAGTTGTCTTTAGGAAAAGCTTTGTTCAAATGCTAAAAATCGGTGCAAACACGTATTGTGCCCTCTTTTTTCATGACGGGAACAGGGTTAGGAACCCAAGACGTATAAGCGATGGGGTAGATAAACCCGGATTTGTGAAGCTTGTCGATTTCTTGTTTTATTGCTTCTGCCTTGGATGGGTGAAGTTGACGTTGCTTCTGGCAGACTGGGATTATGTCTGGCTAAGTGTCAATATGGTGCTCTACGATAGTAGGACTAAGCCCAGACATTTCTGAGTAGTCCCATGCGAAGATATCTCTATACTCTTGTAATAGCTTGGTATAAGAGGTTACCTCTTCTCGGGAACATGCTGCCCCCATCGAGATTTCTTCGACCTTTGTCGGATTTTGAGATATGTTTACCTTGATGGTGGGAAAAATATTCGACATATTTCCCTCCTCAAATGCATCCGACTGTAATATTCCAAAATTTGCCTACAACAAATTGGAATATTAATTTTTTCTGATTTCACTTAGGAGTTGAATAATTGGGTGAGGAGGCCCATACATAATAAAAACATGGATAAAATCCCTCATAGTATGAAAGGGGATAATCATGGGAGCTGGATTTCACACCCTCATGTGTGAAAGAGGACATTTTCAGGTGGACAAGGTCAAGTTTGACCAAGTCAACAACGCAGGGATAGGAAGTGGAGAGCATCTTGTGGGACAACAAAGTGAAAGAGGGAGGAAGATTCCTTGATGGAGGAAACCCTAATGAGTGGGACCCATGGTGAGAGGGTTTTCACTTGTTTAAAAGGAGGGAAAGGCAGTCATTGTGATTCATGTTGATGATTATTGATTTCATTGTCTATTTAGACTTTGTGCATTCTCCTACTGTTTAGCAGAGTTGCAGTGCTGCTTAGCACAAGGATTTCCTGTTTAGGAATTCCTTCTCCTTCCAAGAGAGGCCTCTTGAAGGATATTTCTCTTCATTTCTCCACATTCAGGCTTAAGGCCAAGCCACTTCCTTCATCTACAACGTTATTTCTGCTGAAGTACAACGTTGTGTTGCAGCGTGTTGTAGTGGAGGTTCCACAACACCATTCATTGGCTTATTTTTCAGAGGAGGAAGCTTTCTTCCCTTTGGGAGATCATTATGGGAGATATCTGGGCATATTTAACCATATTTGGCAGCAGACCAACCATTTCCATGATCTACAGCGTAGTCCCTCTCTTAGACTGCATTATTTTCAGTGTGTATCTGCAGTGAGGGTTGCAGTGTTTGTGTCGAGGGAGAGATCTTCAGTGTTAGGATCAACCTTTCACTTGGAAGATCCATTGGAGGAGATCTATTCAGCTTGTGTACCATCTACATCTATCTCCATCTAGTTCTTGAGTTGCAGCTGCTACTCAGCCCTGCTACTCCGACATTTTTTCCATTTTTTATATTTCAGCCAATCCTTCTAGGATTGACTTGATATTGTTTTCCAGGGGTTAAAGCTTTGCTCCCCACTTTATTTGAGCCATGCATTTCCATATCTATGTATTGAAATTATTTCTGTAGTAGTGCCTCCTATAAACTGCATATTCATAGCCTTGGGCTTTCTATATGTAGCAGTGTTCTTCATTTTCTTGTACATGTTCTATTAAGGCTTACATTGCCTAGCTTGAGTGATTGTTTCCTCAAGGATTTGTACTCTTTTCTTCTATGAGATCAATATGATGGCTATATGATTCTTCTCATGTCTTATGTATTGATTCATCACTACTATTCCATTATGTGTTCTTACATTGCTACATCTCCAACTTTAGAATATCTTAAGATATTCTTATTGTTGTAGAAATACCCTATTTTGGGATAGTACAGTGGTATCAAAGCATCCATCTTCGCTCAACCTGTGAGTTTCAGCCAAAGAAGATAGAAGAAGATCAGAAGGATGAGATTACTCTCATCACTTTTCAGACTTAAGAAGAACCTCTCCAAAGAAGAGAAGCAAATAGAAGAGGAAGGTCCATGCACTTCCTATTCTCATGAAGAAGAAGAAAGCAAGCATGAGAGATACTTGGATCATCAAATTCTAATTATATACCTTGTTGAGTAAAAATATCAACCTAGGGCCTTCAAGGAGAATCTAGCTCTCCCACAATTCATTCAGTTGAAGGAGGAGAGGAGGCCCTGCAGCAGAAAGGAAATCCAAGGTAATAGATTCCTATTGTCTACATTTGATGGGTCATCTACAACAAGAGCTTGGGCAAAGAAGCTTGAGGCATTCTTCCTACTACATCCAGTGGTAGAGAGGGAGGCAATAGAGTTGCAGCTCTGCACTTGGAGGGTGAAGCCAATGTTTTGTGGTTCAGCCACTTGAGCCATGCAAGGGTGAATACTTTTGCAGATTTCTCTCAAAGGTTGATTAGAACCTTTGATAGAGAGAGATTAGTGGAGAAAAATCCCACACCACCATGGGAGGAGACTTGTACCAGTGCTATCACAACCTTGGAAGAGCAGCCTTCTACATCTGCAAAGGGGGCAACCATTTCATTGGAGGAAGGAACTATTGTAGCCATACAAGGAGATCCCAAGTTCCATCAAGGTATGAATGAAGTTCCACTTTCTATTTCAGCAAATATTTTGGAGGATTGTGGGAATTCATATTTATATGACCAAGAATCAACACACATTGCTAATGTAGAGAAACAAGATTGCACTGGGCTGTGCAACATTGAAACATTCAAGGAAGAAATAAACCATCATCCTCATGAACCATTTTTGGAATGCATACCACACTTAAGGTTGGGGTTTGAAGACTTGAAGAGAAGGATGAAAGATAGTAGACATATTGAAGTGAGAAACCCTTTATCCTTTCTAGATGACCCTTTCTCAATGAGCACCTCTCAACTTAAAGAGAAACTTCTACTTTCAGCATATCCAAGACCTCATTGGTTTTGGAGGGCTATTGATGAGAGGGAGATCTCATGGAGAGATTTCATTGGAGGTGCACTCCAACACATCACAGGGTGTAAAGTTTGTCAACAGTTTGAGGAGGTTCTTCCCTTCTCACACTTCGATCTTTATGGATTCAAGGAGGAGCAGATAGATGACGGAGGACATCTTAGGATGGATAACATATCTCATTTTTGTGTTGGACACTTCTTAAGCCCTACACATCATGATGGGAGGTTTTTTCCTCCCACCTATTTGGGTCCTTATGGGTTCAACTTGATCCTTGAGAATATTGCATTTCAATGTCCCATGCAATGCAAAAACAGAAATCTGATTTGGGAGGATGGTAGCCCTCATGGGAGGAGTACCAAGATGGAGAATGGAAGGAGACATCCACAAGTGGTTGAGTCTATGTGGATGGAGAGCAAGAAGCTGGTGAGCTACTTAAAAATTTATGATACTGGGCAGCAGGAGGCTTGCCTACACTGGTTACTCTTGAAGGAATTTGGCCATCACTTGGCATATACTCTTTCTAAGGGTAAGTGGATGGAGAAGATGTGGTAGGATACTTGCATCTTTGAGCAGCAAGGACTATGGATGCATGGTGTTGATGTGATATTCACATCATTCATTATGTTTTCAACACATGATTTGTATGATGAAAGTATGAAGAGGCAGAAAAATATTTTGTTGCTTTGGTTGTTCTTGGGAGAGCAAGAGCATATTTTCTCTCACACTTTGCATGATGTTGCAGGAGTAGGAGATGGCACTATCATGGTGCAAAGGGGCTACTCGTTGGCATTAGATGATCAAGAAGTACTTCCACTTTGGTATGTGTAGCAACATTATGGGATATGTCTTTGACAAAGAACATTTCAAAGAATGGAGCTATGAGTTGGCAGGAGCTTATTTGCATGGGCCAACAATGCTGTCACTTGAAAGCATGGATTTATTGATGGAGTATCCCCAGGATCACTTCACATTTGATGCACTTGGTGGAAAATGAGGAGGTGAGATTGATGGAGTAGTGGATGGAAACATATATTACATGGGTATGATATTCTTTGCTATGATATTCTTGATTTGGATTTCCAAGTATAAGAAGGGTGATCTTCAGGCAACATATGGTTCATTCCTCTTCATGGGAGTGTGTCATACCACTATGGAGGAATTATTCATATACATATGCATCATCTTACTCTCAACAAATGTTAAGAACTTTGTTTGTATATCCATTGATAGTCTAACACAGTATTTTCCCATTCTTACCATTCTTATTCAGTGCATTGCTCCACAAGAGGGCAAGCTTTTCATTGAGCTCCATGGTCAACATTTGGCCAAATTGTATGATGGAGACATCCATATCTTGTATGGCCATGGGAAAGTGTTTTCTTTCATGTATGTTCAGTTGATGTACTCAACAATTTTTTGTTTATTAGTTGTTGTCATGACATACATAATTATCCATGTAACAAAAAACAACTTTCCATGTAATTTTCTGAAGCAACAGTTTGGGAAACTGCGTTGTCACTATTGGAAAAACTGTTGATACCTTCTTGCACTACATGAAACCTTCAAAATTTTCCTCATTTTGATGCTGATATTGATCTTATATGTGTTGAAAGCATGATTGGGAGAGAGACACATGAGTTGGATGTGTCCTTTGGGGAAAAGGATTCCCACACTTTTTGCATTAAATGTTCTAATGGGAGCATGAGAGGAGATATGGCCACCACAGCCAAACACTTGTTTTATTTTGTTGAGGTGGGCCGTGTGATTGATGGGATGCCATATGGTGATGATTTCCTATCCATCACATTTGGGATGATTTAGGCCAGCTTGATTCACAACGTTGGAGAGGAGATCTTTGGAGATCTAGTCTTCATCTTGCCCCTTGAGGGAAATTATTTTGTAGCCCAGGATCAACATCTTCTCTACACTTATCATAAGTGGAGAGGAGGACAACGTGGGGTAGGCTCCTATGTCTATCATGTTTAGGTTTTCAGCCCACCTACATTGCATGAGCCCAAGGTAGAGGAGCATTTTCAAGAGTTTCCATGTTGGAAGGTGACTCATTTTGTATGGATGATTGCTTGGGGATGGAGGATCCACTATGGGGAAGATGTTTTCCAAATAATTTTTAGTCTCCATGCCTTGGGAGGCAACTTATCATTTCTATCCTTGTAGTTTCTTGAGGACAAGCAACATTTTGGAGGGGAGGACTGTAATATTCCAAAATTTTCCTACAACAAATTGGAATATTAAATTTTGCTGATTTCACTTAGGAGTTGAATAATTGGGTGAGAAGGCCGATACATAATAAATAGATAAAATCCCTCATAGTATGAAAGGGGATAATCATGGGAGCTAGATTTCACACCCTCATGTGTGAAAGAGGACATTTGCAGGTGGACAAGGTCAAGTTTGACCAAGTCAACAACGCAGGGATAGGAGGTGGAGAGCATATTGTGGGATAGCGCAGTGAAAGAGGGAGGAAGATTCCTTGATGGAGGAAACCCTAATGAGTGGGACCCATGGTGAGAGGGTTTTCACTTTTTTAAAAGGAGGGAAAGGAAACCATTGTGATTCATGTTGATGATTATTGATTTCATTGTCTGTTTAGACTTTGTGCATTCTCCTGCTGTTTAGCAGAGTTGTAGTGTTGCTTAGCACAAGGATTTCCTATTTAGGAATTCCTTCTCCTTCCAAGAGAGGCCTCTTGAAGGATATTGTTCTTCATTTCTCCACATTCAGGCTCAAGGCTAAGCCACTTCCTTCATCTACAACATTATTTATGTTGAAGTACAAGAGCATGTTGCAGTGGAGGTTCCACAACACCATTCCTTGGATTATTTTTCAGAGGAGGAAGATTTCTTCAATTTGGGAGATCAGTCTGGGAGATCTCTAGGCATATTTCACCATATTTGGTAGTAGGCCAACCATTTCCATGATCTACAGCGTAGTCCCTCTCTTAGAATGCATTATTTTCAGTGTGTATCTGTAGTGAGGGTTGCAGTGTTTGTGTGGAGGGAGAGATCTTCAGTGTTAGGATCATCATTTCATTTGGAAGATCCATTAGAGGAGCTCTATTCAACTTGTGTATCATATATAGCTATCTCCATCCAATTCTTGAGTTGCAGCTGCTACTCAGCCCTGCTACTTCGGCATTTTTTCCATTTTGTATATTTCAGCCAATCCTTCTAGGAGTGACCTTATATTGTTTTCTAGGGGTTAGAGCTTTTCTCCCCACTTTATTTGAGCCATACATTTCCATATCTATGTATTGAAATTATTTATGTTGCAGTGCCTCCTATAAATTGCACAGTCATAGCCTTGGGCTTTCTATATGTAGCAATGTTATTCATTTTTTTGTACATGTTCTATTAAGGCTTGCATTGTCTAGCTTGAGTGATTGTTTCCTCAAGGATTTTTACTCTTTGCTGCTATGAGATCAATATGATGGCTATATGATTATTCTCATGTCTTATGTACTGATTCATCACTACTACCCCATTATGTGTTCTTACATTGCTGCATCTCCAACTTTAGAATATCTTAAGATATTCTTATTGTTGTAGAAATGCCCTATTTTGGGATATTACACCGGCACTGGGATGGGGTTTTTGAACCAGTCGACCTTTCCTGATGGTAGGAAGTCTTTCGATTCGATCGCATAGATCCCTGGTTCATTTGTCTTGTCAGTACTAACTGTTTTCTTAGGGAGAATCAGTGAGCGGTGATTCATTGCATCCCATGGGTAATTAGGTTCCATCATGGTTTCTAGGATATCCTCATCCGAATGAAACAAGGTCCCAAAGGGGGATTGTTCCTTTGTAGGTTTATACTGAATGGGGGTGATCCAGGTGGAGCTAGTTAAAAAGCATGACAAATATTTCATCGTGGACGTGGTGGAACCAGACGCGGTCAACAGAGTGCAGATAGGTTGGGTCTGTACTGTCATAGGGACAACTACTCTTGTAGCTGCAGCTATCTTGACACCTATGGTAGATGAGAAGATAGCTCTGTTAGAGTCGGTATCTTCATCCCTCCATCAGAGATCAAATTTCTCTTGTTGCATTTCATTTTAGGTGTCTCACTCAATTCAGTCAGCTGCATTCCATTAGGAGCATGGATCATCTAATGGTAGGGTCTTGTCACTCATATCCCTCATGTCATGTACCTGCTGGTCTGTGTCTGTTCATCAAAATCATTTACAGTCATTTTTGGTCTCCTGGTTAGAAAAGAGTCATTTTAGGGTTTTTAGTATCATTAGGTCTAGGGTTTCATTAATTTAGTCTTCAAAATGACTAATAATATCAGCAGGCACATGAGGGAGGTTCGAAATAGGTTTTCATTGCAAAAAATTTCATCATCATAATGCTTGATAATGATTTTTCTTCAAAAATCTGTTTTGAAGAAAAATCGTCTATTTCATCTTTTGCAATAAATGAAATGTAATTTTCAAAGTTTATTTAGTTGTAAAGTACTCCATGCGCAACCCTGGTCACCTTTTCCAAACCCCATGCTAGCTATCCCTGCAAAGACATACAAGAAGCTCATCATCAGTCCAAAAAGCACAAAGGAAACAAAACAAAGTTTATTTAAAAAAGTGTCAAAGTCTGCAACATTAGAAAGTGTGTTTGCCCAAATGAAAAATAAAATTCTTTGATATATAAGATATTTTCATATTCAAATCCCATTTACATGATAAAGACAAGAGTTAAACCAAGAAAAATCGTGGAGGAGCGACGCAGTGTTTGGAGGGAAAAATGTGTGTAATTTTTTGAGCGCGATGCACTGTGCGGTGGTCACGGCGCACTGGCTGAGCACGACGCATAGGGCTGCTCACCTCTGTGTATTTTTGAACTGTCACGGCGCATACAAGGGTCGCGATGCACTGGGCCACTGTCGCGGCGCACAGGGAAGACAATTATATTTTTGTCATTGCTCCACAAAAATTCAAATCGATTCGGTCCTATTTGCTCCAAGTAAGTTTATGTGACTTTGTAATTTCCATTAACCTATGTTTTGTATTGTTTGAGTTTGAATATGAGAGTTGGAATGCCAAAACTATAAACCCTATCATCTTGTTGAAGTGCCTCCTTAGGGTTTTGAAATTGAAGTTTTAAAATTGATTTTGGTGCCAAATACTTCATTCCTCACTTGTTTATTCCTCCCTCTCACTGTTATACTATCATTACAGTCCTTCACCTATTCCCTTATATCCCAAGTCACTCATTCCTAAGCCCCATTTCCCTACCCCAAGTCATTTCATTTCCTATCATTTACACTTTCCCATCTCACTTGTAAAAACTCCCAAACCCCAACTTTCCCAAACAGTTAATTGGTTGTCCTTACACTTGAGTTATCACTTGATTGAGGTCCATTGTTCCTACTGCCCTATTTTTCCTACAGTCCCTCCCTTTTGACACATATTTGGAAACTAAAACAAAAGCACCAAATTCTCATTTTCCTCTCATATAAGCCAATATACACCTTGCATGGACATCATGGAGACAGATACTGACACATCATATGACCGAGATAATGATTCTACTACTGAGCTACATGCACCTAGAAGGCCTCGTAAAGGGGGCAAACATGTGAGAGAAGAGCCCACGACATTGACTCAATTGCAGGCTTGTCCACTTGCCATGGCATGTTTTCGAGAATAGTCATGCTATCAGTATTGTGAAATGATTTCTAGGATCCATCATCATCAGGATTTGGCTCGTTTGTTTATGTTGCATTTACATGATGGTCAGGTAACTCTTGCTGGTGTAAATTTCACTTTGACACCGTAAACCATTTCTCAAGCAACCAGAATACCGAATGTGGGTGAACAGTGGAACAAAAGACAGTAGGTGGACAAAGTGCATTATGAACCATACATCAGGCCTAGCTTTGTGAGGCAGCTCAGCAGGGTGTTCCCATTCCAGTTCCTAAAGGAATCCTATGTGCCTCTGATGAAACTCATTATCAGATATTTCAGTTGTGAGGGCCGGTTTTCACGCCTCTATGCATACCACATCAGGTTATTGATGCATTTCACCAGAGTGAGGATGATGAACATACCTTATTTCATGTGTCGGAACATCGAGAGAATGACCACTCTTGTGCAGAAGAAAACTCCCGAGCAGCAGTACAATAGTATTTATCACTATGCACTCATGAAGATCGTGGTTGTACATCAGCTTGGATTGCAGGGCATTTCATGGGAGGATTTCATTTCTCATGATTTCTTCACAGCTCCTCAGGTTCCTTCGGAGGTTGTTCATGATGCAGGTGAAATTTCACATCAGTATGGAGGTCAGGGGGCAGAGACTACTAGTGTGCAGATGTATATCACTTATCAGAGAGGCACTAGAGGATTATTTGCAGCAGCCTGGCGAGTACTATCTCCACCTGGGGTGGAAGGGGTCTTGTTGCCGTCATCAGAAACACTGGTATAGGTACAGGACAAAGGTAAGAGGCCTATGTAGGATGAGGGCCCTTCAGGAGGCCAGGATACTAATTTTGTACTCATTGATGAGGATTCGAGCTCTCCAAGCTCAAAGTTGAGAGAGACTATTCAGGAGCAGAAGGCGGAGATTGACACATTGACCGTCAAATTGAAGAGAGCCCAATGGATCATAAATTACCTGGAGCAGTGAAACCAATAGTTGGAATATCAGCAAACAATCATGGAGTTGCAAAACATCCGTGAGAACCGGCACGCTGCTCAAAGAAGCCAAATAGAGATGACACCCATTGAGCGGGAGATTGAGGTTGATAGAGAGACTTGGCTTGAGAGGGTCAATATTCATCTTGAGAAGCTATTGGAGAAGGAAAAAAATGAAAATAACATGCTCAGGCACATGAGGAACCATTATTGGGCGCGAAATCATGTTTGCAAAGCGAGGATCAAGATCCTGAAAGCAAGACTAAAAAGGGCACTAAAGCATCGCAAACGGCATGATAGACTCCAAATTTTGGCTGAAGCTTCTTTGGCCCAGCATAGTGCTTGATGGTGGACATTCAGCCCAAATTTAAAGAAATTTGGGAAACTTTTTTTCAATTTTGAATTTTTTGGCCTTAACACAGATGTTTTTGCCCAACGCGTAGCGCCACTTGGCGCGCACATATAATTGGCAGCTCCTTTTGAGGAAAAATTTGCATTTCTAGATTTTTCGTCAAAAATTATGCATGCCTACCCATTACCTAAGGATTTTGACAAGTTTTGAGTTGCCTAAAGGGTCAAAAACACCTCAAAAATGGCCTTTCTGCCACTTTTTGGACACACAGGAAGTAGTGTTGGGCGATTTGATTTTTGGAGGGGAAACTGGCAACCAAATTCAAAAATTCCACTTGGGTGGGAAAGTATACAGGTAGAGCTTTCCAAAGAGCTATCCTGCACTCAATTTTGACTTCGGTAAGGCCCTCAAAATCAGCCTCAAAGTGGCGCTACGCATAGAGATTTCAAGCGCGACGCATTGGGAAATTTGGCCTATTTTTCACTCAACAGCTCAGTTTTTCGCCTAGTTTTGGCCAGTTTGACTTTTTCATGTAAATATTGATGTAACTTGATGTAATTTCATGACTATGATGTAATTTTTGCACATTTTTACTCATCCAAGTAGATTCATTCACCAAAAAGTGAAATGTAAGTGAATGAATCAATTTCCTATCATATAGAGGCAAGTTGTTTCATTGCCTATTTTCCAGTTCTTAGTTTAGATATGGTTGAAATAGCTCCTAGAATGGTGAGCTCGACCCCTAGTGGCATGGGGATGAGTTAGGCTTGTCTATATCTCGTAGTTCTTCAGTCATTTTCAGGGTTGGACACTTGGGATTGCTTGGCACTTCATTGTACATTTCATCTCTGCAATTTTGGCAAAGGAATAGACCAAGGTTTGCAACACTCTTTGGGATCCATATGGCTCTATGTTTTGATGGTGTGTTTCTCTATGTGATTGTAAGTTTATTGAATTTTATGTGTATCATTTCCCTTCTCCTTTCTTCTTAAATTAAACAAATGAGTTATAAAGGTGGAATTCATTAGATAGATTTGCTCTGCCTTGAGTTTTGTTTAATTTTCCATAACATAGTGGCGACCATAATGGGCATAAAAAAATGGTTTTCTTGTTAGTGTTATTCTTTTTATAGACTACAGACGGAGCCTAAAGTTATGCCAGGTAGCCTTCGAAACGCTCTTGCTTTGCATTAGCGAAAGTAGATAAACGCTGCTTCAGTCAATCTCCGGTCTAGTTTGTAAACGTAACATCTGACTTGCTAATTGCCCCAGTACATGTATCGAGTTAGATATGATGGTTGATGGTGGAAAACGATCAGACATAAGAAGGCTGAAATAATTCACCTAGCGACTCCAGTGTCGAAGAATCTGTTGTAACCTTTACAACACCCTCCAAAAAGACTACCATTTCAAAATTTTTCTTTTTTTGGAGCCCCTGAGAACTAAAGAGGAATTGTTAAGTCTCTAGGTCGCAAAAGTAAACATTTATGTAAATTGCGACCTTGCGACCTAGCGACCTCAGGTCGCCAGGTCGCCAGGTCGCATATCTCCGGAACTGATGAAAATTGCGACCCAGCGATCCAGCGACCCCAAGTCGCCAGGTCGCCAGGTCGCACATCCGAGTAATTGATGAAAACTGCGACCTTGCGACCTAGCGACCCCAGGTCGCCAGGTCGCAAGGTCGCCAGGTCGCAAAATCCGAAGTTTGACGAATCTGCGACCCAACGACCCGCATTAATGGCCCACACGTGCGACTTTCTATAAAAGGGAGGTCGCAGGTCGCATTTTTCACATTCAGCGATTTGTAAGGAAAACGCCTCTGACAGCTCAACTGACGAGTTTTTTCCCGGGTAAGTTGCCATTTCTTCCTGCTGTTTCCGTTTTAATGATTTTCTTACTAAACCCATCTCCCCTGTAACCTTTAAATTGTCTTTTGACCGTGCTTAATTGTTTTCTGAGGTTTTTGCAAATTACATGTTGCATAAATTGCCCAAAACCTCACTGTTTGCTGTTTCACCCCATGGCATCATCCCTTTTCCTTTAAAAACATGCCACAGCTCCCCCTGGGCCCAGAAACCTTGCAATTTCCAAAGAGAGAGGGGGAAAAAGAGTTAAAGGCCGCGCGCGCAAAACCCCCGGCAAGCCAATCTGCGACCTGCGACCCAGCGACCTAGTCGCGAGGTCGCAGAGTCGCATTTTCCCCCATTTTCCGGGATTTGCGACCTTGCGACCCAGCGACCTAGTCGCCAGGTCGCTAGGTCGCGTTTTCCCATTTTTCGCAGATCTGCGACCTAGCGACCCAGCGACCCCAGGTCGCCAGGTCGCAAGGTCGCAAGGTCGCGCCCGGGCCCTGTTTGTGTGATCCGCGACCCAGTGACTCATCAGTCCAGTTTTTGCATTAGCGCAGTTAGATTTCATCACTAAATTGTAACTAGATTTTATCACCATGTCGTTCTTATCGTGGGACTCCTTTCTGAATTTGACAGGTGAAGACATAGAGTGCATACCTGTGCTCTCAGATTCTAGTGACATGGCGCCCCCGCTATCTCGGAGAAGGGACAAGAAAATAGTGGAAGAGGTTGATGAGCTGGTGGTGGTGTCCCCACCCCCAATATACCGAGATACACTATGTAATTTTTCAAAAGACGACAGCATGAGATGGTACCAGATTTATCAGGAGTTCGCCAAACTGGAAGAAGAATTTCCAGAAGAGCTCCCAGACCGGGAAGTATACTTGGCGGTAAAGAGATCCAAACTCCATCTGGCAGGGGCGCATCCAGCCATATTCCCATGTCCGGAGATCATAGACTGGATTATACAGAAGACAGACCCCGAGAAATTTGTGATCAGGGATTACCAAGGCAGAGCTTTCACTACGCTGGTAGGCTCGGATGCACACATTTATTATTCACTGCCTCGCCCAAACCAGCATTTCTCTCGAGAATGAGCTGCTGCTCACGCCGTCCCAATAGTTGATACTATTAAACAATGGTGGGAGGAGCCCGAGAAGTTCAAGGTAAAAAAGAACCAGGAATACCCAGTGGCGAGCCTAAGGAAGGTTTACAAATTGGTTGCCGCCATGCTCTGCAGACTTTACGGGCGCCCAGATTGCTCCACTTTCAACGGCAGTTGGGCTACTATTATGGAGTATGTGACAACACAGGGCACCCATTTTAACTGGGCCGGCCTACTGATGACTTCTATGCAGACCAACTTGAACTCGGCATTGGCCCCGGACGAAGGAATGCCTTCTGAATTTTACATGGCCTCATACCTACTAGATGCGGTTTGCGCCCGAGTAGAGTTTGATGGATGGGAGCACAACTGGGACTCCGAGAACACGCGCGCAATTCATCTACAACTCAAGGTATTTTGGGAGTCCAAATACAAACAGGATATAGATCAGATCTCCCAAATATTTGTTCCCTCTCTGTACAGACATTTGTTTGGCCAAGACGCCCCTTGCATGTCGTGGCGGGCCAAGGAGACTCTGGTTAAAGTGGGGCATTGGTTCCCTTTCCCTGGGTACACCTTCATCCGAGTCTTTGGAACTTACAAAGCGCCACATGCTATGCCTCGCTTCGTGACGGAAAAAATGCTGATGCAGGAGGTGTGCTTTCAGATGTCACACGGATTCTCCAACATCCTATCTAAGGGCAAAAAGAAGCCATGGCCCACTCTGCCCCTCACTATTGGTGCATTCACAGTTAAAGACTTCAAGGAAGTACTAGCAGAGGCAGAAGCAATGAGAAGTTATCAGCTGGGGGCACTTGAACACCGAACATATGACCCCGAGAGAATAGTCCCTGAACACTGCCGGAGAGCCAACCTCAAGTGGACTTATCAGCATCTTGAGCGCCCAGCGGAAGATGAGAGAAGAAACTGGTATAATGCTGAAAGACAACTTGCTCCGGGAATTGACGTGGTCCAGGAAGACTCAGATGATCAGAACTTAGAAGACAGAAGATGTCAGTTAGGAGGTGCCTCTTCATCCATACTCAAGAAATCTCGACTCAACACAGGGCCAACCCCATCCATCAGACAAAAGGAAGCAGAGGCAAAAGCCCAACAAGAAAGGGAGAAAAAGCTAAAAGAAGATGAGGAGGCGCGCCAAAAGAGTGCAACAGCAACACAAAAGAAGAAGCTGGCCAAAGAGGCCAGGAAAGAAAAAGAAGACAAAGAGGCGCAAGCTGCAGCGGAATAGGCGCTTAAGGCAGAGCTGGACAAGGCAGAGGCTGAACGCCAAAAGAAAGCCAAGCAGGCTGCTGCAGCTGAACAGAAGAAGAGGGCCGCAATAGAAGCAGCAGCAGAGGCTGAACGCCAAAAGAAAGCCGAGCAGGCTGCTGCAGCTGAACAGAAGAAAAGGGCCGAAATAGAAGCAGCAGCAGAAGCTGAACGGCGGAGGAAGGAAGAAGAAGAGAAGAATACAGAGGAAAAAGAGGATGACGTGCTAGACGATCTTGAGGTAACTCCTCTCGACATACCTCTGGGCCATACAAAACTCTCTGATGTCAGATCGCCCCAGAGACAGGAAGAAGATGTGTTCGACCTGACCAGACTCACATTTGATCAGTTTTCGTTCAAAATCCGTCAAGAGAAGAGGAGGTCGCTGGCACAAAGTCCCTCTGCATCATCCGCAGTGTCAACAGGGAAGGATATAGTTTTGGATACCAGAACTAATCCGGTAATGATAGCGTCAGCAGGTACTGCCTTCGCTGCGGCTACGGAGGAGAATGTAACCCGGATGAGTAGAGAAATAGTATCTCTACAAAACAGACTGCACGCAGCTGAGCAACGCGAAAAGATAGCAGAGCAGGAGAAAGCAGAATTGCAAGCAGAAGTCCAGCGACTTCGAAACCAGGCTCTACCATCAAATGAAGTCTCGCTTGCCATTTTCAAGGAGTGTGAGGTGTTGGAAATGACTATGAGGCAGGTATATGGTGAAATGTTCACCATCAAACAAACAGTCGCTCCTCTGGCAAGAGCACGAATGGAAACCAGGCAAAGACAAGATCAGCTCAAAGAGGCTTCACAGGCGTTGGACAGGATGATGGGTTGGACAATACAGTACCCTCAGGCACCTGAAAATTTGCCTAAGAGGGACTGGATCCACACATAGGATGCAAAAGTTCAACTCCGCATGGCGATGCAATCTGGAGACAAATTGTCTAAAGACCTGGACAAAGTGATGTCCTCGTACGACCACCTGATTAGTGGTATCGATTCAATGCATACGCTGCATCACATCCCGTTGCTTGGAGCATTAGAAGAGGAGAAAACCTGGGAACAAGTAAACCAGGACATTCAATCGTTCTTGCAACCTATCAAGCAGGCCGTAGCTGATCCAGAGCCCTCCGCATCTCAAGAGCATCTCAGTCAATTCATCGCCGCTCCAGCGCGAATTTATACCAAGCTTGCGTCGCTCTCCAATCAGATCGGACAGAAAAGGGAGACCTTAGTACCAAACGCTTTGGAATGTGTGCATAGGCTGAAGGAGGGGGTACCTCTGGTGTCTCCCATAGCGGTAGAATACCAGGCATGGCAGGATTTCCTCAGAGAGCAACAGGTTGACATCCCCGACATTAACATTTCACGTCCCGGCAGCAACAAGTCCTGAGCAGCAAGTAGAACCAGGTCGCAAGTCGCACCAACAGGACAGGTCGCAGGTCGCATCTCCTACCTAGGTCGCGGGTCCCATCACCTGCCCAGGCCGCGGAAGGCAAACAGTCAAGGAAACCCAACGGAAAATTTTTGGCATTATAAATACTCCTACGGGACATTGTAAAAAGGGCTTTTCTTTTTTGGAAAACTCAGGAGCTACAGGCATTGTATTTAAAGATCTGACACTTGAGCATATGAATATAGAATCTTGTTAAAATACCCTATGGTTATGATGTGTTTTGCTGTATGAACACTTTGTGTATTTCTTTCAACAGTTTCAGAATATCCTATGATTAATGAATCTGTTCTTTTCATGATATCGTTTATACGTCATGGCTATCCATGTTGTATCAATGATGTTTATCTTATTATCTGTTGTATTAATGAATGTTAATAAACTAGATTGTTAGCATTTCGTTTCATCTTTCAGGAAGTGCAGAGGTATCTTATCATCAAGAACTATTTTTTGTGTGATCAGACCACTGTACAAGCAATTACCCCACAAAAGATGTGTTGCTAATGACATCTCGTGAGGTGTATGTGCTTTATCTATAATCTTGCTACACATAGTGTTTGATTCATGTTTAACACGTTAATCTCGTATTCTATATCAGGTGAATAAGTGTATGTTCTCAGGTTCAAGCAGGTTCTTTTGAGACCGAAGAGAAGTCATCTTAAGTGGTAGCCGGACCCACACTCCGGACGGGATCCCTACTCCAAACGGTTTAAGGTCTAATTGGGACTTTCTACCGGGGAGATCCCCTACTGTTGGTCGTACAAATTTACCCGTCAACAGAATTGGCGCTAGAAGGAGGGCCTGAATGGCAGCCTCCCAGCACACAACAAACATCCCATCACAAACTCCCCAAGGGGAGGTCACAAACAATGAAACTAACCCTCCTCTTCCAGAAGATATTCCAGGGAGGGAGCTTCGATATTATGAAATCACTAGGGAGCAGCTGAGAGCCTTACCCCCAACTGCTCGAGATCTTGTCAACCAGTTACGGTTCACTCCAATCATGGAATACCTTGCCCATACTAGGACCCCGCCCGAGCACATCACCCGTAACGGTGCCATTGCAAGTACTATACCCGAGCTCGTAAATCTCATGTTGGAAGACCTCGCAAATGCGGTTGAGGAAAATGATCCTGTTCTCCAAGAGGGTGAAGAGTTTGCTGACACCGGGCCTTTCCCCGACTCCCAGCCTAACCAGACTCGACAAAACAACAACCAGGCACGCCCCCCACCCGGGGATGGTGAAGGTGGCATAGGCCGAGGAAATGTAGACAGGGGGAATAGGGCTCGTAGAAATGAAGGAGAAAGGAATAGAGGTCGAGGAGCCGGAGGCAGAGGGGATAGAGGCCGAGGTCAAGGAAATCAAGCTCGCAATCGTCAACCAAACCCAATGAGGCCACCTGCCCACAACTTGGGATATCTTAGAGATTTTCTGCACCGTGGGAGACACCAAGACGAAAATTCCCGTCATGAGTCAGAAGCATCTGTCTCAGGTTCGGGAGACGAATCTGAACATGAGTTTAGGCAACACCAGCCGGCTAGGAGAGTGCAACCCCTAGCTTGGATGGCTCAATCCCCTTTAAATCTTCAGGGCCCACTCCAAGATTTGCCTAGGCATCCGGAGAAGCATCTACCCAAGTTCGACCCTGAAAAGGGTACCCTGGCTGAAGATCATATTAGCAGCTTCTATTTGTCTCTGCAAATCATGAGAGTCCAGTCTGATGATGTCGCATGTCGACTGTTTCCCCATACCCTCGAAAACAAAGCAGCCACATGGTACCGCTCCCTCCCCAGTGCCTCTATCACTTCATGGGAACATTTCCGTCGCGCGTTCCTGCATAAGTTTTCAGAAGATAAAACTCCTTCAATGCTTCTCACTGAATTGAGCACCATCAAGTGTCATAAAAAGGAAAAAGTGAAGGACTTCAACCAACGCTTCGCCACTATACTACAGAAATTCCCTCCGAACCTAGCATTGGATGACTCAATCACTATTGACTACTATACCAAATCCTTACCTAGAGACATTGCTGTGTTCGTTAAACGCGAAGCCCGCGCTACTCTTACGGCTAATTATGAGGCTGCTCTCGCCGTGGAGAAAGACATGCTTTCGATAGGAGCCATCGATCATGAAGGGAGAGATGATCACAAGCCTAACACAAAAAGAGGTCAGTCCTCCACTCCTAAGACTACTGATAGGGACAGAGATGCTTTTGATTTTGAAAGCATGGCCAAAACGCTAAAGCATTTAACAAACGAAGTTACTGACCTAAGGAGAAAAGGCACAGAAGCTACAACTAGCACTAGACCACCCAAGCCTTTTTTCAGAAGAAGTAATCCCAACACTAACAAACCTCCGTCAAACACAAATGCCGCTCTCAATGTGGAGGAGATCGGGAAAGACAACTTCTGCTCATTTCACCAAGCTGCCCACTCTGAAAAAACATGCCCTCAATGGATTGGCAGCATGACAGCAGTAGTTAATCAACTTTTAGATGACCAAACTCCAGGAGATGTCACGGAGGATGATGTTTCAGAGCATGATGAGGATCCAACCCCTAACGAAGAATCAGGATCTTCTATCCTTACTTTTGACATAATCCGAGGTGGAGAGAACCTTACCCCCATTGATATCTACATGGCAGATGTTCCCAAAGATCAGCCCGTACGGAATTATAGTCTCAGAAGCAAAGGACCTGTTCCTGAACAGTCTTATGAAGACAAGAAAAGGGCATTTCTAAGGAAAATCCTGCCCCCGGGTAACGGAAAACAATCTGCCACGGAGAAACACCCAAATAACACTACCCGAGTGAGTCAAAAGAATAAACTTCCGTCAGAATCCTCTAAGACTTCTGCCGAGCCTAGCCCTCAACCAGAGCCCAGCTATAACATTGTTGAAGATATGAAGAAAACAAGAGCAAACATTTCTCTCTATGAGCTGGCCCGTATTACTAACCAAAAGGAGCTCATTCTTAAGGCTTTCGCAAACACTTCAGCTACGAAGACTGTAAGCAACACGTCTGCGCAAGCTGGACCAGAGGTACAATCCATAGTAAACGCCATCAATACAAACTCAAGAGGATCCACACCTCCCTTCCTTTTGTCTTTCGAGATTTTTAACTTCAATGTCCACAACTGTCTAGTCGACTCCGGTGCCTCTACAAATGTCATGCCTTTATCTGTTTGTAAGAAACTCAACATCCGCCCGGAGAAGACTGATGCAAAAATCATACAGCTCGATAGATCACAAGTACCCGCCGTAGGAGAATTGAACAATGTCATTATCCGCTTGTCATCAGACTCTAGGGTCCATCAGTGCATCGACATTGTGGTTGTCGATATTCCAGAAGCGTATGGCCTATTGCTCAGTAGAGATTGGTCCAGCAAACTACAAGGCTACTTCGCCACCGACTGGTCCCACTTGTGGCTTCCTTACAAGGGGCGGAATAATCAAATCAGGGTAGAAAGTGAACCTTATATGAAACACACCGTTACTGATCTGGACGCTGTTAATGAACCAATCAGCTTTGCACAAGAAGAGCTCGGCATGTGTCTTCTGGAGTCCATATTTGGATGCTACCAACCCCCCCAGTCTCCTATAGGCCCCGAGGTTCAATCTGAAGTAGCCTTTGTCACTGAAGAGCAAGTAATTCCTGACTTAACACCAGCAGAGACCCCATCACAACCCAGTGCCCTGAAGGAGCCAGAAAGTGACCTATGGACCTTGTATTATGATGGATCCAAGACTAATGACGGAGCTGGTGCTGGTTGCATATTGCTTGACCCGCACAAGAATAAATACTTGATCTCATGCCGGCTAGAGTTCAGTGCACCAACAACTCTGCTGAGTACAAGGCATTAATCCTCGGACTTAAAAAGGCACTGGACTTGAAGGTAAAATGTTTGCAGGTCATTGGAGATTCCGAGATCATCACCCGCCAGGTACGCAACACTATTCACTGTTTATCTCCACATTTAAAGGCGTATCAACAAGAGGTATGGCGTTTGATTTCTGGTTTTGATGCATTTGGAATCAAATCTGTCCTTAGGATGCACAACGCAGCAGCAGATACTCTGGCCAATGCTGCTGCTAGATTCACTCCTTTGAGGGACGGTTTTTCTATTGAAATTGTATATAGGCCCTCTGTGCCAGACAATATTTCTAATTTACGCGTTTTTAACGATGATCAACAGATTTTGGACTTTATGTGCAATACTGAAGTATTCAAGGACGCGGAAATCGATGAGGAAGAACATGAGCACGCGTTACAGAAAAAGAATGATGAACACAAAGAGAACATTATGCCCAAGGGGGTGGTATCACTAGAAAAGATGTTTGATTTGCAAAACCGATTCCGCAGGCCTCCGAACACCAAAGTGCAAAGTTCCATATTGGCACATCGGCAAGTCAACTTGGGGTCAGATGAGAACCCTAAGTTCGTTAACCTTGGCAAAGACTGTAGTGATGAAGAGGCACGGGCTTTCACTCAGTTATTCCGGAAATATCGTGATGTATTTGCCTGGACATATGAAGATCTACATACATACGATACTCGTATCATTCAACATGTAATACCCATGAGGGAAGGCGTTAAACCCTTCCAACAGAAACTCAGAAAAGTGCATCCAGCTTTAGAGCCAATGATTCTAAAAGAACTTAAGAAGCTTTTAGATGCGCGAATTATTTTCAAAGTTCGTCACTCCACTTGGGTGTCAAATCTGGTCCCTGTGCGAAAGAAGTCTGGTGAGATTCGCTTGTGTGTAGATTTCCGCAATCTGAATCGGTCCTCAAACAAAAACAACTACCCGGTGCCCCCCATGGAACAGATATTACAAGCTGTGTCTGGATCTGAGATGTTCTCTCTATTGGACGGCTTCTTCGGTTATAACCAAGTGCTGGTAGCTGAACCGGACAGACTGAAAACCACATTCCGGACAAAATGGGGAACCTTCGCTTTCAGACGCATGCCCTTTGGATTGATCAATGCAGGGGCAACCTTTCAACGAGCTATGGACATAGCCTTCCGGGGTTTAATAGGGCAGAGCATGGTGGTTTATTTGGACGATGTTACTGTATTCTCAAAACGCCGGGGCGATCATTTACGCCACCTCAAGCAAATCTTCGAGAGGTGCAGGAGGTATGGAATATCGCTCAATCCTAAAAAGAGCGTTTTTGCTGTGGCAGAAGGAAACTTGCTAGGTCACATTATCACTAAACAGGGCATTGTGGTTGATCCGGAACGGGCTAAAGCCATCGCTCAGATTCCTCCCCCAAACAACAAGAAAGCAATGCAATCCTTCCTGGGGAAGATTAATTTTGTCCGTAAATTCATTTCAGATTTCGCGCAGATAGTTAGACCACTGCAGGGAATGATTAAAAAGAATGCTGCATTCCAATGGAATCCCCCAGAGAAAGAGGCCTTCGATAAAATCAAAAGGGCTATAGCTGAAACTCCTTCCCTTCAAAGTCCAGATTTTGATAAAGGTTTCATCCTATACACTTTCGCTTCAGATTCCTCACTTGCAGCTGTCCTCACGCAGAAAGATAATAACAACGATGAACGGCCCATTTCTTTTATGAGCACCGGTCTACAGGGAGCTGAATTAAACTATCTGGAAATTGACAAGCAAGCCTATGTGGTTTACAAGGCCGTAAAACATTTTAGGCCCTACATCTTGAAAAATCACGTCACAGTTTTTGTACCGCACCCAGCAGTCCGCTCACTCTTCGTACAGCAAGAACTAGGCGAAAGGCGGGGCAACTGGATGGCATGTTTACAAGAATACGATTTAGAGTTCAAACCAGCACATACCGTTAAAGGACAGGGCTTATGTCAAATGGCCGCAGAGGCTGCAAGTGCTCGTGAGATGGAAGAAGAATGTTGGGAACAAGAGATCGATATGTATCAGAGCGACCATGTGCCTCAGCAAAATAGTCCTTCTTGGTATTCTGACATTTCAAGATATCTGACCCAAGGCACGATGGACCCTACTCTTACTGCCCGACAGAAACGCGCAATAAGACTAAAAGCCGCATCTCACCAACTGATCCAAGGTAAGTTGTTCAAGAAACACCACGATGGGGTCCTGTTACGCTGCTTGGAAACTGACGAAGCACAGAAAATCTTAACCGAGTTGCATGACGGACCAGCTGGAGGTCATTTTTCCGGAGATACCACTGCCCATAAGATAATGCGTGCAGGATACTATTGGCCTACTCTTTTCAGAGACGCGCATGCATATGTTCGGAAATGCATTCAGTGCCAGAAGTTCGCCAACCGAGAAGCACGGCCAGCCGCACCACTACTATCAGTAGCAGTAGAGGAACCTTTCCAACAATGGGGTTTGGATGTAATTGGGGAAATCATACCTCACTCTTCTAAACAACATCGGTATATCCTTACGGCCACTGATTACTTCACCAGGTGGGTTGAGGCAACACCGTTACGCCGAATCAACGATCAAGAGGTAATAGAATTTTTCACGCATTTCATCATGACCAGGTTTGGCGTTCCGACTTCTTTAGTTTTTGATAATGCGACTTATTTCTCATCTTTTAAGTTATATGATTTTGCGCTGGTAAATGGAATTATTCTAAAACATTCTGCAAACTACTACCCTCAGGGAAATGGTTTAGCTGAGTCCACTAACAAGAACCTTATCCGTATTATTAAGAAGACTCTCCTATCCCACCAGCGAAATTGGCACATTGCCCTTCACAATGCACTATGGGCTGACCGTATTACTCCCAAGTCCTCTTTAGGCACCTCCCCATTTTTTCTCGTGTATGGAAAAGAATCTGTCCTCCCTTCTCATCTATCCCTCCCGGCCCTCCAACTGTCCCAAGAATGTCACGGTACTCCGTGTCCCACCTTGCAAAACCGAATCGACACCTTGCTGAAATTGGAGGAAGAAAGGCAAAAGACCCGGGAAAAGTTTGCCATACATCAGAGCCGAATCAAAAAATGGTTTGATAAAAAGTCCGCGGGAAACAAAAATTTTGAGGTAGGAGACCTGGTCCTTAAGTGGGATAAAGCCCATGAGGAAAAGGGGAAGCATGCAAAGTTCCAAGCACTTTGGACAGGCCCGTTCCAAATTAAGGAAAAGATAGGATCACACACATTCAGATTGCAAACCCTTGATGGACGAGTCGAGGTCCTCCCGGTAAACGGGCACGACCTCAAACACTATTTCACTTAGCAGCCCTTGGAAGGCTGTCTCGTTGTACCATATGTTCTTGTCTCTTTTGTTAAAAAAAAAAAAAAAAAAATAATAATAATAATAATAATAATATATATATATATATATATATATAATAAAAAATAAAAAATATAACAACAATAAGTAAATAGAATAATAGCCTAGCGAAGGATGTGTTAGGGTCACACAGATTGGCATACTGCCGCAGGTTCTCCGCTGATGGAAAGATTTTTCCGATAAACTCAAAGGTGGCAAAAGCTTGCTTGTTCTCCGCACCTAAAAGTAGCACATTACCGAGCTCAAGTCATCAAGCAGGAAAGCTTACCTCGCCAGTCTGAGAGGGTGTCCACAAAATAAAATGCAGTGTAAATGGTAACCGGACTAGAAGGGAAGAGAGATACTCTATGCTATGTCAGGGTGTCTGGGAAAAACCAAAGTCCTCATATTAGACCAGGAACAACCTCTCTGCAAGCAAAATAAGTCGGGATCCCTCATCCGCCCAGGATAAATTGCCATTTCAAATAAGTGCCATAAGCACATCTAAATAAGTGCCTCAGGCACATTCAAAATAAGTGAAATAGCATACAAATAAAGGGTAAAGGATTGAGAAAGGCTTCCTGCGCAGAGAGGTGACGTAACGACTCCGCCGGGGTACTGACCAGGCTCGCTGGCAGCGGAGCAACGTTCACGATTCCTAGGCAGTGACTCCGCCGGGATCGAGAGGTTCGCTGGCAGCGGAGCAACACAATGAGGAAAAAATAATCGTACCAGACCCTGTGGCCGCCTGGAGCTCTCAAATCCTTCCAGTCCGGAGACCTGAAGAAAGAATTTGTTTGAGTGGCGCCCAACCGGACCAGCAGGTTGGGCAACCCAGCTGGATGACTGAAGGCTAGGAAATGGAAACCACGAGGTAAATGAGGATAGTTAGCATAAGCCCCTCCCTCCCCCCACTAAGACTAACCATCAGCAGAGACTCTGAGTCCGTCCAGTGAATCGCCATTTGTTGTAACCTTTACAACACCCTCCAAAAAGACTACCATTTCAAAATTTTTCTTTTTTTGGAGCCCCTGAGAACTAAAGAGAAATTGTTAAGTCTCTAGGTCGCAAAAGTAAACATTCACGAAAATTGCGACCTTGCGACCTAGCGACCTCGGGTCGTCAGGTCGCCAGGTCGCATATCTCCGGAACTGATGAAAATTGCGACCTTGCGACCTAGCGACCCCAGGTCGCCAGGTCGCCAGGTCACATATCCCAGTAACTGATGAAAATTGCGACCTTGCGACCTAGCGACCCCAGGTCACCAGGTCGCCAGGTCACATATCCCAGTAACTGATGAAAATTGCGACCTTGCGACCTAGCGACCCCAGGTCGCCAGGTCGCAAGGTCGCCAGGTCGCAAAACTCAAAGTTTGACGAATCTGCGACCCAGCGACCCGCATTAATGGCCCGCACGTGCGACTTTCTATAAAAGGGAGGTCGCAGGTCGCATTTTTCACATTCAGCGATTTGTAAGGAAAACGCCTCTGACAGCTCAACTGACGAGTTTTTTCCCGGGTAAGTTGCCATTTCTTCCTGCTGTTTCCGTTTTAATGATTTTCTTACTAAACCCATCTCCCCTGTAACCTTTAAATTGTCTTTTGACCGTGCTTAATTGTTTTCTGAGGTTTTTGCAAATTACATGTTGCATAAATTGCCCAAAACCTCACTGTTTGCTGTTTCACCCCATGGCATCATCCATTTGCCTTTAAAAACATGCCACAGCTCCCCCTGGGCCCAGAAACCTTGCAATTTCCCAAGAGAGAGGGGGCAAAAGAGTTAAAGGCCGCGCGCGCAAAACCCCCGGCAAGCCAATCTGCGACCTGCGACCCAGCGACCTAGTCGCGAGGTCGCAGAGTCGCATTTTCCCCCATTTTCCGGGATTTGCGACCTTGCGACCCAGCGACCTAGTCGCCAGGTCGCTCGGTCGCGTTTTCCCATTTTTCGCAGATCTGCGACCTAGCGACCCAGCGACCCCAGGTCGCCAGGTCGCAAGGTCGCAAGGTCGCGCCCGGGCCCTGTTTGTGTGATCCGCGACCCAGCGACTCATCAGTCCAGTTTTTGCATTAGCGCAGTTAGATTTCATCACTAAATTGTAACTGGATTTTATCACCATGTCGTTCTTATCATGGGACTCCTTTCTGAATTTGACAGGTGAAGACATAGAGTGCATACCTATGCTCTCAGATTCTAGTGACATGGCGCCCCCGCTATCTCGGAGAAGGGACAAGAAAATAGTGGAAGAGGTTGATGAGCTGGTGGTGGTGTCCCCACCCCCAATATACCGAGATACACTATGTACTTTTTCAAAAGACGACAGCATGAGATGGTACTAGATTTATCAGGAGTTCGCCAAACTGGAAGAAGAATTTCCAGAAGAGCTCCCAGACCGGGAAGTATACTTGGCGGTAAAGAGATCCAAACTCCATCTGGCAGGGGCGCATCCAGCCATATTCCCATGTCCGGAAATCATAGACTGGATTATACAAAAGACAGACCCCGAGAAATTTGTGATCAGGGATTACCAAGGCAGAGCTTTCACTACGCTGGTAGGCTCGGATGCACACATTTATTATTCACTGCCCCGCCCAAACCAGCATTTCACTCGAGAATGGGCTGCTACTCACGCCGTCCCAATAGTTGATACTATTAAACAATGGTGGGAGGAGCCTGAGAATTTCAAGGTAAAAAAGAACCAGGAATACCCAGTGGCGAGCCTAAGGAAGGTTTACAAATTGGTTGTCGCCATGCTCTGCAGACTTTACGGGCGCCCAGATTGCTCCACTTTCAACGGCAGTTGGGCTACTATTATGGAGTATGTGACAACACAGGGCACCCGTTTTAACTGGGTCGGCATACTGATGACTTCTATGCAGACCAACTTGAACTCGGCATTGGCCCCGGACGAAGGAATGCCTTCTGAATTTTACATGGCCTCATACCTACTAGATGCGGTTTGCGCCCGAGTAGAGTTTGATGGATGGGAGCACAACTGGGACTCCGAGAACACGCGCGCAATTCATCTACAACTCAAGGTATTTTGGGAGTCCAAATACAAACAGGATATAGATCAGATCTCCCAAATATTTGTTCCCTCTCTGTACAGACATTTGTTTGGCCAAGACGCCCCTTGCATGTCGTGGCGGGCCAAGGAGACTCTGGTTAAAGTGGGGCATTGGTTCCCTTTCCCTGGGTACACCTTCATCCGAGTCTTTGGAACTTACAAAGCGCCACATGCTATGCCTCGCTTCGTGACGGAAAAAATGCTGATGCAGGAGGTGTGCTTTCAGATGTCACACGGATTCTCCAACATCCTATCTAAGGGCAAAAAGAAGCCATGGCCCACTCTGCCCCTCACTATTGGTGCATTCACAGTTAAAGACTTCAAGGAAGTACTAGCAGAGGCAGAAGCAATGAGAAGTTATCAGCTGGGGGCACTTGAACACCGAACATATGACCCCGAGAGAATAGTCCCTGAACACTGCCGGAGAGCCAACCTCAAGTGGACTTATCAGCATCTTGAGCGCCCAGCGGAAGATGCGAGAAGAAACTGGTATAATGCTGAAAGACAACTTGCTCCGGGAATTGACGAGGTCCAAGAAGACTCAGATGATCAGAACTTAGAAGACAGAAGACGTCAGTTAGGAGGTGCCTCTTCATCCATACTCAAGAAATCTCGACTCAACACAGGGCCAACCCCATCCATCAAACAAAAGGAAGCAGAGGCAAAATCTCAGCAAGAAAAGGAGAAAAAGCTCAAAGAGGATGAGGAGGCGCGCCAAAAGAGTGCAACAGCAACACAAAAGAAGAAGCTGACCAAAGAGGCCAGGAAAGAAAAAGAAGACAAAGAGGCGCAAGCTGCAGCGAAACAGGCGCTTAAGGCAGAGCTGGACAAGGCAGAGGCTGAACGCCAAAAGAAAGCCGAGCAGGCTGCTACAGCTGAACAGAAGAAGAGGGCCGCAATAGAAGCAGCAGCAGAGGCTGAACGCCAAAAGAAAGCCGAGCAGGCTGCTGCAGCTGAACAAAAGAAAAGGGCCGAAATAGAAGCAGCAGCAGAAGCTGAACGGCGGAGGAAGGAAGAAGAAGAGAAGAATACAGAGGAAAAAGAGAATGACGTGCTAGACGATCTTGAGGTAACTCCTCTCGACATACCTCTGGGCCATACAAAACTCTCTGATGTCAGATCGCCCCAGAGACAGGAAGAAGATGTGTTCGACCTGACTAGACTCACATTTGATCAGTTTTCGTTCAAAATACGTCAAGAGAAGAGGAGGTCGCTGGCACAAAGTCCCTCTGCATCATCCGCAGTGTCAACAGGGAAGGATATAGTTTTGGATACCAGAACTAATCCGGTAATGATAGCGTCAGAAGGTACTGCCTTCGCTGCGGCTACGGAGGAGAATGTAACCCGGATAAGTAGAGAAATAGTATCTCTACAAAACAGACTGCACGCAACTGAGCAACGCGAAAAGATAGCAGAGCAGGAGAAAGAAGAATTGCAAGCAGAAGTCCAGCGACTTCGAAACCAGGCTCTACCATCAAATGAAGTCTCGCTTGCCATTTTCAAGGAGTGTGAGGTGTTGGAAATGACTATGAGGCAGGTATATGGTGAAATGTTCACCATCAAACAAACAGTCGCTCCTCTGGCAAGAGCACGAATGGAAACCAGGCAAAGACAAGATCAGCTCAAAGAGGCTTCACAGGCGTTGGACAGGATGATGGGTTGGACAATACAGTACCCTCAGGCACCTGAAAATTTGCCTAAGAGGGACTGGATCCACACACACGATGCAAAAGTTCAACTCCGCATGGCGATGCAATCTGGAGACAAATTGTCTAAAGACCTGGACAAAGTGATGTCCTCGTACGACCACCTGATTAGTGGTATCGACTCAATGCATACGCTGCATCACATCCCGTCGCTTGGAGCATTAGAAGAGGAGAAAACCTGGGAACAAGTAAACCAGGACATTCAATCGTTCTTGCAACCTATCAAGCAGGCCGCAGCTGATCCAGAGCCCTCCGCATCTCAAGAGCATCTCAGTCAATTCATCGCCGCTCCAGCGCGAATTTATACCAAGCTTGCGTCGCTCTCCAATCAGATCGGACAGAAAAGGGAGACCTTAGTACCAAACGCTTTGGAATGTGTGCATAGGCTGAAGGAGGGGGTACCTCTGGTGTCTCCCATAGCGGCAGAATACCAGGCATGGCAGGATTTCCTCAGAGAGCAACAGGTTGACATCCCCGACATTAACATTTCGCGTCCCGGCAGCAGCAAGTCCTGAGCAGCAAGTAGAACCAGGTCGCAAGTCGCACCAACAGGACAGGTCGCAGGTCGCATCTCCTACCTAGGTCGCAGGTCGCATCACCTGCCCAGGCCGCGGAAGGCGAACAGTCAAGGAAACCCAACGGACAATTTTTGGCATTATAAATACTCCTACGGGACATTGTAAAAAGGGCTTTTCTTTTTTGGAAAACTCAGGAGCTACATGCATTGTATTTAAAGATCTGACACTTGAGCATATGAATATAGAATCTTGTTAAAATACCCTATGGTTATGATGTGTTTTGCTGTATAACACTTTGTGTATTTCCTTCAACAGTTTCAGAATATCCTATGATTAATGAAGCTGCTCTTTTTATGACATCGTTTATACATCTTGGCTATCTGTGTTGTATCAATGATGTTCATTTTACTATCTGTTCTATTAATGAATGTTAATGAACTATTTTGTTAGCATTTCGTTTCATCTTTTAAGAAGTGAAGAGGTATCTTATCATAAAGAACTATTTCTTTTGTGATCAGACTACCATGCAAGCATTACCCCACAAAAGATGTGTTGCTAATGACATCTCTTGAGGTGTATGTGCTTTATCTATAATCTTGCTACACATAGTGTTTGATTCATGTTTTAACACATTAATCTCGTATTCTATATCAGGTGAATAAGTATATGTCCGCAGGTTCAAACAGGTTCTTTTGAGACCGAAGAGAAGTCATCTTAAGTGGTAGCCGGACCCACACTCCGGACGGGATCCCTATTCCAAACGGCGAAGGTCTAATTGGGACTTTCACCGGGAGATCCTACCTGGTCGACAAATTTTCCTTCACAATTTAATCCTCAAGTTCTTTGACTTTTATGGCGACTCTACTCTTCAAGAATCAGTAGCCTGAGGAATTTATTGGTGAAGTCATTGTTATCGAAATGGTTTCGCTGGATCGAAGGTATGCTCCCATGAGCCGAGATCACATTCCAGGTTTTCCAAATAAAATTCCTAAGGTAGATTGGCAAAGGAATTTGCCTACGTTTAAAGATGATGATAGGAAGGATGCTGCTTTACATCTGGTTAGATTTCATATACATATTCGCAAGTTGAAGGTTGATTTTCCTGAAGACTGCTTGATGAAGATATTCATGGCCACTCTGGAAGGTGAAGCCCGATCTTGGTATGAAATTTTGTCACCTGCTTGTATTTACCGTTTAAAGGATTTTCATACCATGTTCTTTGAAAGGTATAAAGAATCTTATCCATCCTTAACTTTAGTTCAGAACTTTTATAGCCATGTTCATATTTTTATTGAAAATATTGAAAATTTTCATGAAGATGATGACTTCATGGACGATGAGATCATGGAGGCTCTGTACGAAAATCCATTTCAGCAGCATAAAGAGAACTTAGAGGATACCCTTCAAGATGCTCAGGAAACTTTGCTGCAGGATCAAGATCTTAGTACAATGGAAAATGATGAAAGAGAAGGTTTTGTTTCAGATCTATCCATAGAAGAAGAAAATATGCAGGAAAGTCAAGTTTCAATTTCAGAATGTGATAAATTCAAGTCAGCTATTTCAGATCTAGATTCAGATCATGATGATCAAGAATACCTTGTGCTGAATCCCATGAAGGAGAGCTCTGCTATTGAGATCATCTGGAATGAAGAAGACAGAGTTATTGATCCAAATGTTCTCATTTCATTAGAACAAAGCCTTCATGAGAAGGTAATCCAATCATTTCATGAAAAACAAGATGAGATTTTTGTTCAAGTAAGTGAAAAATCTTCTTTCAATAACTCAGTGATAAATGACAATTTGATTTCCATGTCATATGAAGATGATCAAAAATATTTTCAAATTTCAGAAGATCAGGGAATCAAGGACTGTCATTCAGGTTTTTCATGTTTTAAAATGTTATTTCATGAAGACAATCACTGTTTGAGCAAAAGAAAACAAAAAGTATTATCTCCTCTGTCTAAAGATGAGATAGATCAACTCCTGAAAGGTCATGTTACAGCCCAAGCTAAAGCAGATTTGCAGTGCCCATATGGTCAAGAAAGTGTTGGTGAAACTTCTTTTGAAAATGATGACGGTCTTGTGATTAGCTTTATAGATCAACAAACATATAATATTTTCTTTCATGAAGATGATAAGGCTGTCATATTTGATGATCTTGAAGATTGTTTTCTGTTTAAGAATGACCTAGACCATGAAGTTGAGGAATATGAGCTTGAGAGAGACAATATGCCAGAATTTCTCATGGTCAAGGAACTTACATCTAACACTCAGATGGCAGAAGATTATACCTCTCCGTGCCTTCCTATCACTCAGCAATCAATTGTTCTTTTAGATCAGAATGAAGCGAGTAGTTGTAATTTTGCTGCTGAATCTCAAGACCAACTATTGCTTCAGGATTTTCAAGATCCTTTCAGCATTCTTTTGCAAGCATTAGGAAAGATAAATTTTTCCTAATTCATTATCATAAGCCTTGGTTTCAGTGGTTATTGTGATTTGCCTACATGTACATCGTTCTACCTGCTCGAGAAAAGTGAGAGAAGAATTTTGGTATGTAGCCATCTACTGGATTGGTTACATTGGAAGGCTCACTACACATTATTGTACATATTTCATCAGTAGGCAGTTGGTTTTCATCATGATTTGAAGCCCTCAAATCTCGATGGACTGCTGCCATTAAAAAGCTTTGTAAGTACAAATTTTAGTTAAGTAGGTCTTGAGTCATTTTTGTCAGTTTCAATAGAGTTTCAGAGCAAGTGTGTGCTGTGATATTTTCTTCAGTTTGGGGCCTGAGGTGAAGGCTATAACTCTAAATATTGATTTCATCTTTGATTTGAGTTTTTCAAGTCAGGTCCTTCAGTCATTTTGGTTCCAAGATTGAGTTAGTTTGAGTCAATTTGCAGTCAATAAAATGAGTCAAGAGTCTTGTGTTGATTTGTCGAAGTTATGGATTCCATAGCCCAATGGACGAAGGCACTGCCTACTCTCCTAGAAATATTTAGTTCTTGGCACCTCCAAGGAGCTACCATCCCCATTGGAGCCAATGTTAGAGTCGGTATCTTCATCCCTCCGTCAGAGATCAAATTTCTCTTGTTGCATTTCATTTTAGGTGTCTCACTCAGTTCAGTTAGCTGCATTCCATTAGGAGCATGGATCATCTAACAGTAGGGTCTTGTCACTCATATCCCTCATGTCATGTACTTGCTGTTCCGTGTCTGTTCATCAAAATCATTTACAATCATTTTTGGTCTCCTGGTTAGCAAAGAGTCATTTTAGGGTTTTTATTCTCATTAGGTCTAGGGTTTCGTTAATTTAGTCTTCAAAATGACTAATAATGTCAGCAGGCACATGAGGGAGGTTCAAAATAGGTTTTCATTGCAAAAAAATTCATCATCATAATGCTTGATAATGATTTTTCTTCAAAACTCTGTTTTGAAGAAAAATCGTCTATTTCATATTTTGTAATAAATGCAATGTAATTTTCAAAGTTTCTTCAGTTTTAAATTACTCCATGCGCAGCCCTGGTCACCTTTGCCAAACCCCATGCTAGCTATCCCTGCAAAGACAGACAAGAAGCTCATCATCAGTCCAAAAAGCACAAAGGAAACAAAACAGAGTTTATTTATAAAAGTGTCAAAGTCTGCAACATTAGAAAGTGGGTTTGCCCAAATGAAAAATCAAATTCTTTGATATATATAAGATATTTTAATATTCAAACCCCATTTACATGCTAAAGACAAGAGTGAAACCAAGAAAAATCGTGGAGGAGCGACGCAGTTTTTGGAGGGAAAACTGTGTGTAATTTGTTGAGCGCGACGCACTGGGCCACTGTCGCGGCGCACATGGCAGATAGCTAGATTTTTGTCATTGCTCCACAAAAATTCAAATCGACTCGGTCCTTCTCGCTCCAAGTAAGTTTATGTGACTTTGTAATTGCCATTAACCCATGTTTGGTATTGTTTGAGTTTGAATATGAGAGTTCGAATGCCAAAACTATAAACCCTATCATCTTGTTGAAGTGCCTCCTTAGGGTTTTGAAATTGAAGTTTTAAAATTGATTTTGGTGCCAAATACTTCATTCCTCACTTGTTTATTCCTCCCTCTCACTGTTATACTATAATTACATTCCTTCCCCTATTCCCTTATATCCCAAGTCACTCATTCCTAAGCCCCATTTCCCTATCCCAAGTCATTTCATTTCCTATCATTTACACTTTCCCATCTCACTTGTAAAAACTCCCAAACCCCAACTTTCCCAAACAGTTAATTGGCTGTCCTTACACTTGAGTTATCACTTGATTGAGGTCCATTTTTCATACTGCCCTATTTCTCCTATAGTCCCTCCCCTTTGACATATATTTGGAAACTAAAACAAAAGCACCAAATTCTCATTTTCCTCTAATATAAGCCAATATACACCTTGCATGGACATCATGGAGACAGATACTGACACATCATATGACCGAGATAATGATTCTACTACTGAGCTACATGCACCTAGAAGGCCTCGTAAAGGTGGAAAACATGTGAGAGAAGAGCCCACCTCATTGAATCAATTGCAGGGTTGTCCACTTGCCATGGCATGTTTTCGAGAACATTCATGCTATCAGTATTGTGAAATGATTGCTAGGATCCATCATCATCAGGAGTTGGCTCGTTTGTTTGTGTTGCATTTACATGATGGTCAGGCAGCTCTTTCTGGTGTAAATTTCACTTTGATACCGTAAACCATTTCTCAAGCGACCAGAATACCGAATGTGGGTGAACAGTGGAACAAAAGACAACAGGTGGACAGAGTGCATTATGAACCATACATCAGGCCTAGCTTTGTGAGGCAGCTCAGTAGGGTGTTCCCATTCCGGTTCCTAAAGGAATCCTATGCGCCTCTGATGAAACTCATTATCAAATATTTCAGTTGTGAGGGCCGGATTTCACGCCTCTATGCATACCACATTAGGTTATTGATGCATTTCACCAAAGTGAGGATGATGAACATACCTTATTTCATGTGCCGAAACATCGAGAGAATGACCACTCTTGTGCAGAAGAAAACTCCCGAGCAGCAGTACAACAATATTTATCACTATGCACTCATGAAGATCGTGGTTGTACATCAGCTTGGATTGCAGGGCATTTCATGGGAGGATTTCATTTCCCGTGATTTCTTCATAGCTCCTCAGGTTCCTCCAGAGGATATTCATGATGCAGGTGAACCTTCACATCAGTATGGAGGTCAGGAGGCAGAGACTACTAGTGTGCCAATGTATATCACTTATCAGAGAGGCACTAGAGGATTACTTGCAGCAGCCCGGTGAGTACTATCTCCACCTGGGGTGGAAGGGGTCTTTTTGCCGTCATCAGAAGCACAGGTATAGGTACAGGACAGAGGTAAGAGGCCTATGCAGGATGAGGGCCCTTCAGGAGGCCAGGATACTGATTTTGTACTCATTGATGAGGATTTGAGCTCTCTAAGCTCAAAGTTGAGAGAGACTATTCAGGAGTAGAAGGCGGAGATTGACACATTGAACGTCAAATTGCAGAGATCCCAATGGATCATAAATTATCTGGAGCAGTGAAACAAACAGTTGGAAGATCAACAAAAAATCATGGAGTTGCAAAACATCCGTGAGAACAAGCAAGCTTCTCAAAGAAGCCAAATAGAGATGACACCCATTGAGTGGGAGATTGAGGTTGATAGAGAGACTTGGCTTGAGAGGGTCAATATTCATCTTGAGAAACTGTTGGAGAAGGAAAAAAAGGAAAATAACATGCTCGGGCACATGAAGAACCATTATTGGGCGCGAAATCATGTTTGCAAAGCGAGGATCAAGATCCTGAAAGCAAGACTAAAAAGGGCACTAAAGCGTCGCAAAAGGCATGATAGACTCCAAATTTTGGATGAAGCTTCTTTGGCTCAACATAGTGCTTGATGGTGGACATTCAGCCCAAATTTAAAGAAATTTGGGAAACTTTTTGTCAATTTTGAATTTTTTGGCCTTAACACAGATTTTTCTGCCCAACACGTAGCGCCACTTGGCACACGCTTATAATTGGCAGCTCCTTTTGAGGAAAAATTTGCATTTATATATTTTTCATCAAAAATTAAGCATGCCTACCCATTACCTAAGGATTTTGACAAGTTTTGGGTTGCCTGAAGGGTAAAAAACACCTCAAAAATGGCCTTTCTGCAACGTTTTGGACACACAGGAAGCAGTGTTGGGAGATTTGATTTTTGGAGGGGAAAATGGAAACAAAATTCAGAAATTCGACTTGGGTTGGAAAGTAGACAGGAAGAGCTTTCCAACAAGCTATCATTCACTCAATTTTTACTTCGGGAAGGCCCTCAAAATAAGCCTCAAAGTGGCGCTATGCATAGAGATTTCAGGTGTGACGCATTGGGAAATTTGGCCTATTTTTCACTCAATAGCTCAGTTTTTCGCCTAGTTTTGGCTAGTTTGAATTTTTCATGTAACTCTTGATGTAAATTGATGTAATTTCATGACTCTGATGTAATTTTGGCACTTTTTAACTCATCCAAGTAGATTCATTCACCAAAAAGTGAAATGTAAGTGAATGAATCAGTTTCCTATCATATAGAGGCAAGTTGTTTCATTGCCTATTTTCCAGTTCTTAGTTTAGATATGGTTGAAACAACTCCTAGAATGGTGAGATAGACCCCTAGAGGCATGGGGATGAGTTAGTATTGTCTATATCTTGTAGTTCTTCAGTCATTTTCAGGGTTGGACACTTGGGATTGCTTGGCACTTCATTGTACATTTCATCTCTGCAATTTTGGCAAAGGAATAGACCAGGGTTTGCAGCACTCTTTGGGATCCATGTGGCTCTGTGTTTTGATGGTGTGTTTCTCTATGTGATTGTAATTTTAATTAATTTTATGTTTATCATTTCCCTTCTCCTTTCTTCTTAAATTAAACAAATGAGTTATAAAGGTGGAATTCATTAGATAGCTTTGCTCTGCCTTCAGTTTTGTTTAAATTTCCATGTTTTCATCTGTTTGAAGAGGATTCTTGAAAGCCTATTGCCCTCTTTAGCTCCTCACCGGTCTGAGCTATCCATTCATTCAATCCAAAGCATCAAAACAATTTCCTTCCTTTCCCCATTCAGAACTCTGCAAAAACTAGGCCTCATCCCTGGACCCAAAACTGCCTTTCCCTTTGATTCCAAGAAAAAAACCCCAAAATCAAAATCAAACTCTTTTACTTGTATACCTAGCCTAAAATCAACCTTTATTTCAATTCATATCAAGCCTCACTGATTATTTTTGCTGAGATTGACCCGGAGAGAGCCCTCTCCTGATTTGGAAGGGCTAGCTACCAAACTGAGCGTGGTTTGATGTTACCCTGAACTCTGCCTTCCTTTAGCCTGAGGTAGATTTAGGCAATAAAAAGCTCGAGTCATGGTTCCGATGCACGATGTCATGAACCATATGTGATGTGTCACGTCATCGGCATTTGGTGGGGGACGTATTTCCCTAATTTGTCGTCTTCCAGATGGCCATGACAAAGTGGATGTATTTGTCACATCCTCCTGGGTTGTCGAACTGTCCATGGATTCCCAGTCCGTACCATCTTCTTGGGAGAGGTGGACGATGGTCAGATCGCATACAGGCTAAAGCTGTGAATAATCTTGGCACGTAGTGACAATGACGTATAGTGTGGTTTTCACCACATATATGACATGAATATCGGATGTCCATGTTAGCGCGGTATACTATATGGATTGGGTACCATCATTGGAACATTTCCAAGGCTGGGCAATCAATGATGAAATGATCAAGTTTATCGCAAAGTATGCACCTTTTGACTGGGGAGGTGGTATGGCGAGGGGCCTTTTAGGTGATTGTCGCTCTTCCTGTAGGTATAGGATGATACGAGGCTCATCATTGATAGACTGGAGGGGCAGATCCTCTTGATAGGATCTATCGACCGCGTGTAAGGCATCCCTATATCATAGTATCTCTGGGAAACGATAGGTGTAGTGCCCATAGATGCCACATAGAGAGCATGCATGATTGGTACGCAGCGGTTTGCCTTTATTTTTTGTGACAGGTTCCTTTTTATGGGAACGCGGTGTCGAGGTGTCTGCTTCAGAGCCGAGGAGTGGTTTTAACTCTTCCAACTTCAGACATATGTGGGTAGGGTGTTATATGACATCACATATAGCACAAACTGGTGAATCCCCTTGGATGGTGGGGGTCACCGTTTTATTTCCTCTCTTTGCAGTTTTCTTGGCCGTGATAACCGGTTTCACAATGGGAACTTCTTTTGTGGGGGCAATCTCGACCGTTTCTTGGGTGGGTGGGGGCTCCTCTGGACTGAGGGGATTTAACCCTGTGGCAGTAACGTGGGTGGCGCCTATTCCTATGGGGGGAATGAGGTACCAAGTTGGGAATTCCAATGATATGTTGGGCAATACCAACATTTCCAAAACCTGTTGGGAGACAAATCCAGGAGGTGGTGTAATATTCCTTTTCAAGAATTTCAACAATATCTCCAATGAGGATGTTGTATAAGAAAACCAGTGCAAGAATAACGTAGTCTAGGGCTTGGATCCTCTAAAATATAATTTATTTAGCTTAAATATAGAATGGTATCAGAAACAAATAACTCTAGCTACATTAAACAGATCTCCCCAACTCAAATATGCTAAAAATCATCACAACCCCAGTACATCATAAAATAGAAATGCCAGAGGCAGCAACAACGTTATTTTTATTATGAAAACTATAGTAATAGATGTAATAACATGTATCTGGAGCTTTCATTTATTATAAGATCATAAATGAGAGGATTGACCTCTTTTACAAACACATTAGGACCCCCCCGGCAAGGGTTTCCAGCAAAATAGCAACACAAGATACAACACTATAGAAAATAACGTTGTACCCAACAACTCTGTATTGAAGAAAATATGATATGCTAAAATAGGGACACACGATACAAGAATTGGCTCAAGGCCTCCCTCAATAGAACTCCTGGAGTGGAAATCACCTCCTCCTCTTATGAAATAAGCCCAAATGGATAGATACAACCCCAGCTACTGCAGAAATAATGCACTCACTGGAAGTGATTGCGCTGTCAGGGTTAGAGGATGGATTTCCTCAAGATAGTTGATGAGAATGGAACTCAAGACCTCCTCCTTGAATCTCCCAATCAACTACAAAAATAATGAATCTAGAATTCCCGCATGAGAACTCTTGCACTAAACAGTGTTGCAACTCTGGCTAAACAACTAAAGCTTGCAATCAGTCATAATACTGAAACAAGAAGTATGAATGAATGAATCCTATTGCTGCTATTCCTTCCTTTTTATCCTAAGTGAGCTCCTCCATCCCGGGCCCCACTCATTGGTGATGTAGCTTCCTTGAGAAGTTTCCTCCAAAACTGCGCTGCCCTAGTGGCTTTCCCTCCCTTGTGACAGCGCTGTTGACTTGGTCAACTATAGCTGTCTCCTTGATTTTTCTCCTCTTCGCACTCAAGAGGCTTTATTTTATCCTCCTACCTCAATCCCCTTTCACACTGGGATATATTTTATTATGTTTCTTACTTATTATTTCAAAAATGGAGCAATTATAGTGTTCCAAGTAGCAATGGCTAATTGGGAACATTACAGTCCTCCCCACTCAAAATTTTCTTGCCCACAAGAAATAGTAAAGAAGGATGCTACAAGATCTTCTCTCCCTCCCAAGTGGCATCCTCATCTGGTAGATTCCTCCATCGAATCTGATATTATTTGATGACTCTGTTTCTCAACGGCCTCTCCCTTGTGTCTAAGATTGCTTCTGGCTACAAGATCAAATGACCCTCATCATCAGTAGGAGGAAGTTCCATGTTGGCAACTACATTCCTCCCAATGGCCTTCTTGAGGCAAGATACATGGAAGATATTGTGGATCTTTCTCCCCTTAGGAAGCTCTAGCTCATATGCTACCTTGCTGATACATCTGTTCACCTTGCATGGCCCATAGAACCGTGGTTTGAGATTTTCAGCTCCCTTTACCTTGAGTGTGGACTGTTTGTAAGGTTAAAGGCATAGGTAGACAAGATATCCCACCTCAAACTGTCTCTCTATCCGACCATGGTCTGCATCCATCTTCTGCTGGTTCTGAGCAGTAGCAATGTTATCTTTGAGTGCCCTGAGTATGTCCTGGTTCTCTTGAATCCAATCCCTTGCCCTTGGAGCTTTACTTTCCCCAAAAATAAAATCAGAAAATGAAAGTGCCTCATATCCATACAAGACCTGGAATGGAGTCATGCCAATAGAGATGTGGTGAGTAGTGTTATAACAATACTCCCCCAGGTGGAGCCAACGCAACCAACCTTTCTGCTGCCCTGCCACATAGTTCCTCAAGTAGCCTTCTAGCCACTTGTTCACTATCTCAATATGCTCATCAGTTTGGGGGTGATAGCTGGTGCTGGGGGTCAAATCAGTCCCCACTAATCAGAAAAGTTCCTGCCAAAATCCACCCATGAAGCAGCTGTCCCGATCACTCACTATGGTCCTAGGGAGACCATGGAGTTTAAATACATCTTTGAAGAAGAGCTCGGCTACCTGTGAAGCAGTATAATGTGAAAAAATGGAAAATAAATGAGATTAATTTGTTAGTCTATCAACAACAACAAAGATACAGTCCTTACCCTGCATTGTCGGTAAGCCGGTGATGAAGTCCATAGAGATAATTTCCCACTTCCCATCTGGAATAGGTAGTGGCTGTAACAAACCAGCAGGATAAGTGTGCTCTCCCTTATTCTGTTGGCAAGTGGTGCATTCCTTGACATGTCGGAGCACATCCTCCTTGAGACCCTTCCATGAGATCCTCTCCCTGATAGATCTGTAAGTTTTTGTGAAACCTTGATGCCCTGCAAGTGGTGAATCATGTGAGGCCAATAAGATCTTCTCCTTGAGCTTAGAATTCTTAGCCAAGTAGATCCTATCCTTGTAATATATAACCTCATCCATCACTCTAAATCTCTAATCTGATACCACCCCATCAAGTATCCCACATGCAAAGTCATCTTTGGAGTACTCAACTAAAAGTTGATCCTTCCAATCTGCATCCATGCCCCTCAAGGACAGCGCTGTAGGCCTCTTGGAAAGTGCATCAGCTACTATATTTCTCTTCCCCTTGAAATATTATATGTCAAAGTCATAGGCCTGGATTTTTCTCACCCACTTCTGTTGTCTTACCTGAATCTGCCTCTGTTCAAGAAAGAATCAAAGGCTGTTGTGATCAGTCTTCACCTTGAACCTATTCCCCACCAAATATTGCTAGAATTTGGCTAATGCATGCATGATAGCCAACATTTCTTTATCATAGATAGGGTATAGCCTCTCATGAGGGAGCAACTTCCTGCTCTTAAAGGCTATAGGATTCCCTCCTTGCATCAAGACTGCCCCAATACCTTCACCTAATGCATCACATTCTAGCACAAAAGGTTGAGAAAAGTCAGGTAAAACCAAAATAGGACAACTACTCATTGCCTCTTTGAGCTTATCAAAAGCCCTCTGCGCTGTAGGTGTCCAATGGAAAGCCCCCTTCTTTGTCAAATCTGTAAGTGGTGCTGCTAATTGTGAAAACCCTTTCAAAAACTTCCGGTAATAAGTGCATATGCCCACAAACCCTTTGAGTTCTGTAACATTCCTAGGCTCAGGCCAATCTCAGATAGCTTGAATCTTCTCCTCATGTACCCTCACTCCATCCACTCCTATGATATGCCCCAAATACAACATCTCTGTGAGGAAAAATTCACATTTGGAGAGCTTGGCATAGAATTGCTGCTCCTTGAGGATATGTAAGACTGTCTCAATATGCTGCAAGTGCTCCTCCCAAGTGCAGCTGTAGATCAGAATATCATCAAAGAAGATGAATACAAAATTCTGCAAGTGACCTCAGAAGATATGGTTCATACAGGATTGGAAAGTTGCTGGAGCATTAGTCAATCCAAAGGGCATTACCAGAAACTCAAAATGCCCATAGTGACACCTGAATGCTGTCTTGGGGATATCTTGCTCCCTCACCTTGATTTGATGGTACTCGGACCTCAAATCAATCTTGGAGAAATACTTGGATTCCCTCAACTCATCCATGAGTTCATCGATCCTAGGTATGGGGTATCTATTCTTCAAATTCTTCTTGTTCAAGGCCCTATAATCAATGCACATCCTCAATGTGCCATCTTTCTTCTTTACCAAAACCACTGAGGAAGCAAAAGGACTAGTACTAGGCCGGATGTGCCCTAGTGCTAGCAGCTCTCGGATAGCTCTTTCAATCTCATCCCTATAGGCCTTGGGGTGTCTATAAGGAGTGGTGATCACTGCTTGGATCCCTTGTTCCAACTCAATGGTGTGTTCAAACCCTCGGTCAGGAGGTCTCCCTGGTGGGATATCCCCAAATACTGTAGAATACTGGTCCAAAAGAGATTGAACATCTGGATGCATCGGTAAGTCCTTGCCCTTCACCTCAGATATATGCAACTCTACTACCCATGCAAAATCTCCTCTAGGCAGATTTGCCTCCATCCTTGTGCTGAAACAACCTGAGGGGGATATGTGTTCATACCCTTGATCTTTTGTTGCTGGCCATCCTCCCCTCTAGTCCATTCCATCTCCAAAGTCCTCCAGTTAGTGGTAACTCTCCCAAGAGTGACTAACCACTGGACTCCAAATATGAAATTGGTGTCTGGAATATCTACCACAAAGAAGTGGTCTGTCAAGGTATATGTACCCATAGTAATGGTCAGCGCTGGAACATACTTGGCGCATTGCAGAGTCATGGCTCCTGAGACCAAAACTGAAAATCCCTCAAACTCCTCCATGGGAATTCCTCTCTTGTGTACCAGCTGTGCATCAATAAAATTATGAGTGGCTCCACTATCTATCAATATAGAAACTCTTTGCCCCATGATGGTGCCTCTCACTCTTAAGGTTAGTACTTTGGGACCCCTCTTAACGCTGCAACAGCTCCTCCTCTTGGAGCAAAGTCTTTTATGGGTTGTACAGCACTGGAATCCTTCTTGGAGAAGGTCTTGATAGGATGTGCTTCCCCTATAACAAATTTATCCTCCAATTCTTGAATAGGGATTGTCTCCCTTGGCCTTGATTGGGTCTTCTGCTGTAAAAAGGTTCTTTCCCTGGGCAAGATGTGTTGTAGATCTCTAGCTTTCTCCACAGCTTCAAGGAGTGTAGTTGGTTTGGTAGACTTGACCAACCCTTATAATGGTTCAGCCATACCATTCAAAAACATGCATACCTTCATACTCATATTGATGTTAGATACCATCACTGAAAGTTACAGATACTCAACAATATAATCCTTAATATCTCCCTCTTGCTTGAGCTTGGTTATCTTGGCAAAGTGGGCTTCTGGATCCCTTGGATCAAACATCTCCAATAGATTCTTGGTGAAAGCTGAGTCTGAAGTGATATGATGATGCCCAAGTGTGGTCAGTCCATGAAACCACCAATCTTGAGCTTCCCCTTCCAGGTGTAATGCAAATATCTTGATAGCTTCTATCTTAGAAAACTTGTGGAGCTGGAAGTATGTGTCCAGGTTCTCTACCCATGATTTTGCTGTGTACTTAGGTGTCCCATCAAATGTGGGCAATAAGAACCCTACCATACTGTGCTATAGGGCTGATCCCTACATCAATTTATCCTCCCTTTGATGAGGATCATTCCTCCTCCCATCCTTGATCCGGAAAAAATCTTGAAAGCTCAGGTGCTCCTTGAACCTTTGAGACTAGAGCTCATATTATTCAAAATATTCCCCTAGAGAACTCTCCTTATCTCCTTCAGTTAAAAATGAAGGCGTGGTGGAGCGTTGTGATGTAGTTGAATGTCCCATGCCATTTGCAGTGCTGGTGCTTGCCCTATGGAAAAACCATAAAGAGTCTTCTTCCTGCCTCATCTCCCTGAGATCCCTTGCAATGTTATGCAGGGGTTGAAGTAAGAGCCTTGAGATTTCTTCCTTCTCCATGCTGAATATAAATCTCCCCCCACAAGCTGAGCCAACAACAGAGCTCTGATAGCACTGTAATATTCCTTTTCAGGAATTTCAGCAATATCTCTAATGAGGACGCTGTATAAGAAAACCAATGCAAGAATAATGTAGTCCGGGGATTGGATCATCTAAAATATACTGTATTAAGCTTAAATATAGAATGGCATCAGAAAAAAATAACTCTAGCTACATTAAACAGATCTCCCCAACTCAAATATGCTAAAAAGCATCACAACCCCAGTACATCATAAAATAGAAATGCTGGAGGCAAAAACAAAATTATTTTTATTATGAAAACTACAGTAATAGATGGAATAACATGTATCTTGAGCTTTCATTCATTATAGTATCAGAAATGAGAGGATTGACCTCTTTTACAAACACATTAGGACCCCCAGCAAGGGTTTCTGGCAAAATAGCAACACAAGATACAACACTGCAGAAAATAACGATGTACCCAACAAATATGTAATGAGAAATATCTGATATGCTCAAATAGGGACAGAAAATACAAGAATTAGCTCAAGGACTCCCTCAATAGAACTCTTGGAGTGGAAATCACCTCCTCCTCTTCTGAAATAAGCACAAATGGATAGATACAACCCCAGCTACTGCAACTACTGCAGAAATAACGCACTCATTAGAAGTGATTGTAATGTTAGGGTTAGAGGATGGCTTTCCTCAAGATAGTTGATGAGACTGGAACTCAAGACCTCCTCCTTGGATCTCCCAATCAGCTACAACAATAATGAAACTAGAATTCCCGCATGAGAACTCTTGCACTAAACAGTGCTGCAACTCCGGCTAAACAGCTGAAGCTTACAATCAGTCATAAGAATAAAACAAGAAGTATGAATGAATGAATCCTCTTGGTACTATTCCTTCCTTTTTATCCTAAGTGAGCTCCTCCATCTCGGGCCCCACTCATTGGTGATGTAGCTTCCTTGAGAAGTTTCCTCCTTCAAAACTGCGCTGTCCTAGTGGCTTTCCCTCCCTTGTGACAACACTGTTGACTTGGTAAAATATAGCTAGCTCCTTGCTCTTGCTCCTCTTCACACTCGAGAGTATTTATTTTATCCTCATACCTCAATCCCCTTTCACACTGGGATATATTTTATTGTGTTTCTTACTTATTATTTCAAAAATGGAGCAATTATAATGTTCCAAGTAGCAATGGCTAATTGGGAACATTACAGGTGGGTAGAGGAAAGGGGTCTAGGAGGTGGCATAGGCTAGAGAGGCTACCGTGGCCGATGCCTCGGTGTCGTTACTACTTGAGTCCATGTCCTGACTAACCTCGGTGCTTGATGTGGACATCATGCACACCGGGGTCCTTGTGGCATTGGGTGATACCTCAGGGATAATGGGAGGATCTCCTAGGAATGACCCTAGGATGGATGACGGTTTGAATTGGCTAGGGCCATATTCTTGATACTATGAAAGAATATCTGTGGCTGCATCTACGTAGGGTAGAATTACATCCGTGTTGGTTAGGGGACGCTTTTCGCTGTGCGTCAGCTGGTATACTGTAATGATTCAATCCTCATGGGGGAACATCATAATGCAAAAGACGGAGGATGCTATGGTAGAAATGTCATACATGTAACTCTGCCCGAGGAGTATATTGTAATCCAAGTGAGCGTCCAAGATTTCGATGTCTATGTGGACCGTATTTCCGGCTAAGCACACCGATACATTTTGGAAGAGGCCGATGGGAGTCGAGGGATGACTGTCGTACGCTCTGAGTGTGATGACGAAAGGTTTGAGTTCGGGGGACCCTAACTCTTGCCACACATTTTTTGACATGATGCATGTGGATGCACCCTCGTCTATGACACATCGGTGAATAATGATATTTTGTACCGATACTAGTATCTAGAAGGCGACCATGGATGGAAGCCTAGGGGTGGCTTTGTCTAAGTCAAAAGCCATCATGCATGTATCGGCGGGGTCGATAACATCTAACGTGGAAAGTAGGGCTTTCCGTTGCTTTGGGAATGACTGCAGTACTTCCAATGCATACATAGCAGCAGGTGATTGAGCTAAATTATCCACGATGCTATAATTATGGGCCGCTTTGGAGTAGTTACCTTCTCACCTATTAGGCCCTTTTACCATTTTTGGCAATATTTTCGTAGGAATATTTGGAATGGTCAAAGGTGCATTCGGCGCGCTAGTACTAGCCCCTGACATATTGGTGTCTGGTGGGGTGTCGTAGCTGCGATTCAGAGTCTAGAAAAACATTTCTTCCCCAGTCATATATATCTCATGGCTGTTTTTCCCGGAATTGTTTGGGTTTTGCTGCTGAGTGCTGATCGTCCCTTGATGGGGGAAAGGTTCTTGCATCACCGCAGTTTGCTGGGAAGATCCTCCTTGTCCTTGGTTACTCTGTAGATTTTTAAGCTCAAGGAGTTCGGGACAGTGGTGAGTATAGTGCCCGTACTCACCACATATTGAACAAGAATGGTTTGTTCATAGAGGTGGCCTTTTGCCTTGCCTTGGGGCAGTGCTTGGCTCCTAGTTCTGATTCTGGTTGGTGTTACGTCTAGCCTGGGATCGCGGTGGGTGCTGTTGGTTGCTACCCCCCTATCCAGGGTTCCCTTTGGGCTTTTTTTTTGTCTTTTTCTTAACCACGTTAGGAGGGTAGTTCTCCTGATCATACTGGTTTGGTTGATTTTGGGACAGATGCACAAAGTTCACCTGTGCATTGGTTTGTGTAGGTGGGTTGTGTGCATGGGACTGAGCATAATGTTGTCCTGTGTTTGCACCCAACCATTAGGAAGAGCTCTTTCGTCAGTGTTTCTTCCTGCGTACTGGGTCCCCTCAGCCGGAGGATAAGGTCCTCCTTGGTGATATGCTTGCGCCGTATTAGTCAAATTTTACTGCGGCATATGATGAATTTGAAATCTGGGTTGAGACATAATCTGGGTAGAACTATGTGTGTAACTAAGATATTTACTGCTACTACCTAGGTACCCTTGGTTCATTGACCCAATTAGACCGTCTGTAGAGTTAGATGCACCTGGAAATTCTTGATAAGTTTGCAGGTGCAGGGAGTTAGGCAAGATATTGTAGATGTATCCTGACTGCATATAGATCAGTTCAAGATTTTGGGATTTACCGACTACGTCCTCTTCGGATGTGGGGTTACGTTGCGCCACATCCTTTGAAATCTCCGCCGTCAGAGTTTTCAAGAATATATAAAAGGACTCGGTTGTCGAGTTTAGCTTTGCATAAAAAACGACGCCGCCTTCATTCATGGAGATGATCTGAGATATGGATGGAGGGGGATTGTCTGAAATGAGTCAGTAAATCCATTCCCGAATCATGGTGAATGGGCAACTAAAAGTATGTGAGGAACGCGATAGCGAGGGTGCTAAAGGTTCCATGTCAAGCAGGCGGTTGCTCCACGTACCATTTCGCGGCCACTCTCGTAAGAGTGCGTTTAAATAGCCTCAACTTAATAGTATTGTCAATGATGCTATTTGATGAGCACCACAGGTGAAAGTTCATTACGTGATTACCTGGGTCTTCCGCTTGCTTACCTTCGAACTTTGGTATATCCGAAGGGAGCTCCGTGGGCATGGGAGGCCAATTAGGGTCATGTGCAATGGGGTCATTTGTGAGCTTGGTTAAATTAGGTAGATTCAACACGGCTAAGAAGGGTGACTAAGAGGTTGACGCCATGGCAACGTGTGAAGACACGAAGTTCTGGTTAGAATGAGGGTTAGTCTGTGATGTACCTTGTTGTGAATTCAGCTGGCTTCCCATATGGGATGTGATCCACTGCCCCCTAGGGGACGAGGGGGGAATGGTGTGCGGTGTGGTGTTGGGAGACCGAATAGGGTTCCCAACTAAGGTTGCTCCAAGAAAGGATGAACCAACGACGGTGGCAATGTTTCATCTTTGACGCCTAAATGGCGAAAGACCTGGAACCCCTCCCGGTAATGGGGGAGGTCCAAAAGACACCTGGACCGATGAGGTTCCACTAGGACCGTTTGAATGTCAACCAGGTTAGGTTTTGGAAAAATTTGAGGGGATAGAGTCTATGATCATGAAAAATTTATGGCCACATACACAAAACAAAGTGAAAATGAAATGAATTTTCCCTTTAACTTAATCTATGTGATCAATCAAGAAAAAAATATGGTTTTGTTTGTTTGCACATGATACTCAAAATCCTAGAAGACCTATTACATCCTCACACACTCCAAAGTAACTGGGCCTTGAGAATATTTCTTGTGAGTGCTAGCACAACGTCCCGTAAGAGCTGGAGATTCCCCTAGTCAGCCGAAGAGAATCCACCAAGGTAAGGATGGAGGGTCTGGCGCTTGCCTGCATCGTTGCCTATAGGATAAAGGATGCCCTAGTTTTTGGCCACTAAGAACCACCATCCCACGTGAGCATTCGAGTCTTGGGCTTCTTGGTAGTCAGCTAAAAGTACCGAGTATCAGCCGGTCAGGTAGCCCCAACTGATACCGCACGCACTGCGCCTAAGCCTAACCCCTTATGAATGGGGTCTCTATCGCGCTCGGGTTTTCTTTTCCGTGGGCTGATAGGTGGATTTTTAAAGCTCCCTAAATAAAAAACTTCTATGTTTCAATATGAAGTGTGATCAAGGCGGCTTATTGGATGCCTACACCCTTGATCCTAATTTAATCTATAAATTCTTTTGTGGCCCCTGTGGGGAGAATTTAGTGAGTTGTTTTAAGTTAGTTTTAGGTGGCTTTCTTTGCTTAGTGGGTGAGTGTGTGTGAGCGTATGGTGAACAATCTCATAGTTTGAACATATGGATATCAGTGATCCTTTACAAAAGTCCCCTAGTTAGACTATGTGACGTTGTTTGTTGCTCAAATGGAAAACATTTGCGGATAATGGGCCGCTTCCAAATCTTCCTAGTTAATCTATGCGACTTAACTAAAGGGCGATGGTGAATAAAAAATGTAGAGTATTCATATGCTTGCCTAGGGTCACCAAATGGTGCAAAGGAGGAAAATATTAGTTGCTCTAATTGGTGATTCAATCCTAGTCTCGCAATTTCCTAAATGCAAAAATTGAATTAAGCTAAACAATTTCTACACGAGCTTATGCATGTGTGGTCTTGGGCCACTTACTTGGACTAGTTAAACTAAGTGTGCATACCAGAATTTGCCTAGACATAAATTTTTCAGAAAGCAATGGTCAATTCACCCCGTACTTAAACTATGTGAAGACATTTTTGCAAAAAACGAACTTAAATGAAAACTAACTCTATGCCTACAGAAAGCAACAAAAAATGAGTTCTCAGAAGCTGTGGGGTATCAACACAAGTGCTGGCAAATACATTAGGGGATGCCCAGCACACTTACAAGTAGAAAAATGCAGAATATGTGGAGAAAAATATCAGTATGCAATTTGTGCGCAAAAAGCCTTGACAGGTGCGCCTTCCTACGCGCAAGTCAGTCCTGAACATGCGCAATGCGCCTCTGTGAGGAAAAAATGCACGCAAAAATCCTGCAAGTAAAAATATTAGGAGCTGCCTTCTTCAATCTGTCACTTCAGTGAGTGTAGATACTGTAAGATGGATCAGAGGACTGTCAACTCCACTCCAGCATAAATAAAGGGTCTCCTACAAAAGATGGCACAACCACATAAACTTGGAACACGTCAGTGGAGTCGCCAATCCCATTGTGGTGGATTTGTCGCATGGGTGTACGAAAGCGCCCCAGCTTAAAGAGTGTGGTCTACTCTTTAAACTATTGGTAACAGGTAGAAAGTGGGGGAGCTCAAAAGCATAAAATTTTATAAAAAACACTATGCTAAAGTATGCTCTGGTTAAACTAAAACTAAAACACAGATATACAGAAGGTATAAAGAGAGTCAAAACAATAATAATGCAAACGATAGCTCGATTGCCTCTTCTTATTAAACATTTGAAATGGAGAATAAATTTTACCCACTTGCCAAAGGGCCCCTAGGCAATGGCTCTAGGTCCCGATGCAAGGATGTTTCCTTCCAAGCTCTGCCTCTGATGCAGTCTCCCTCTCTCTCTCTACTGTGGTGGAATAGGATGTTGGGTGGCCAACGATCAAGTCCTCTTTAGCTCCAGCTCTGAGTCACACACTACTGGTGTTGCTTGGGAAAATTTGGCCAGTATAACAATGTGATCACCATTTCTTCATCTCTTGGTGGCTTTATATAGGTGAGTTTAAAATCCTCCTTCCCTCCCTTGGTACATGATGGATAGTGACCCAAGGGAGAGGTATGATTCCATTGTGTGCTCAAATATTCTTTTGTGTGCTCACATAGTTTCTAAGGAGGCGTTGGTGGCTCTCCTTAGGCAGCTTTCACACAAGGAATAATTTTCCTTTGCTTGGTCTGGTCCCGGAAAGCGACTTTTTTCCATTTCTAGGAATGTGCGCTTATCGGGAAGAAAGGCGTGCAGAAGGCGCTCTTCTTGAAGGATAATGCACACAATTCAACATTTATGACTAGTTCAAATTTGATTTTCTCAAAACCTTAAAGATTTTAAATACTTCTTGTTTCCATAATGTGTTCTTTCCCTGTAAATCCTTAGGCTTGACATTAATTGATGTCGTCTTCTGATGTACGATTTTCCAGTGTTAACACCCGTCATTGATGAATTACATGGATCAATTTACTTCACTAAGCTGGATCTTCCTTATGGATATCATCAAATTAGAATGAATACTGAAGGCATTTCGAAAGAAACATTCATAACTCATGAGGGTCCTTATGAATTTTTGGTCATGCCTTTTGACCTTACTAATGCACCTTCCACATTTCAAGGTTTGATGAATTCCATTTTCGAACCCTTCTTTAGAAATTTTGTGTTAGTATTTTTTGATGATATACTAATCTACAACAAGTCTTGGAAGGATCATGTTCAAAATGTTGATAAGGTGCTCAAACTATTGGAGGAGAAACAATTATATGCAAAAACATCCAAAAGTTTATTGGAGTACACGAGGTGGAATATTTGGTTCATATTGTCTCTCATGAGGGTGTTAAGGTAGACCCTAACAAAATTAAATCCATTAAGGAATGGAAAATCCCCACAACCATAAAACATCTTCGAGGATTTTTGGGGTTAACAGGGTATTATCACAAATTTGTTAAGAATATGGGAGAATATCAGTACCTCTAACATCATATTGAAGAAAGATGAATTTTCTTGGACTCTAGAAGCAACTAAGGCCTTTGAACATATTAAAGAGGCAATGTGCCAAGCAACGGTGTTAGCTATGGCAGAGTTCACAAAAACTTTTATTATGGAATGTGATGCCTTAGGAAATGGAATTGGTGTGGTTTTAATGCAAGAAGGAAGACCCATTGCTTTTGAAAGTCGTCCAATCAAAGGAAAGTATTTACATAAACCTATTTATGATAAGGAAATGTTGGCAATACTACATGCACTAAAACAATGGAGACCATACCTAAAGGGAAGACACTTCAAGGTAAAAAAATATCATGATAGTCTTAAATACTTTTTGGAATAAATATTATCTTCAAAAGAGCAACAAAAATGTGCCGCAAAGATGCTGGGTTATGATTTTGAAATCATTTACGAAAAAGGGAAGAAAAATGTTGTTGCAGATGCACTCATAAGAAAGGATGAGGATGTGGAAGCATTGCATTGTGCCATTTCTATTATCCAACCTGAGTGGATAACCGAACCAAGGGATGAATGGAAGAATGATGAAGAAGTGTGGACACTCATTCAAAATTTGCAGCAATATCCTAGTACATCTGAAACATTTAGTTGGAAAATTGATTCATTATGGTACAAAGATCGCTTATATATTTTTAATAATTCCCAAATCAAACAAAATATTCTTTTGGAATTCCACACCTCTCTCTTAGGAGGGAAATCAGGATTTTTAAAAACTTACCACAGGGTTAAGAAATAATTTTTTTGGGATGGCCTTAAATATGATATTCAAAAGTTTGTGGCAGAATGTTTGGTTTTCCAACAAAATAAAGTTGAGACAATTAATACCCCAGTTCTGTTACAACCTTTATCCACTTGAAGTCAACGTTGGGAGGAGGTTTCAATGGATTTTATCACAGGTTTACCCAAGTCCGAAGGAAATACTGTCATCATGGTGGTATTTGACAGACTTACCAAGTATGCACACTTTTGTGCATTATCTCATCCATTTAAAGGCAGTACAATTGCTACTTCATTTATGGAAACAATTGAAAAGCTACATGGAAACCCAAAGATAATTGTAAGCGACAAAGATCCCATTTTTACAGCAAATTTTTGGATGGAATTATTTTTTTACTTTGGGTACTAAATTAGCTCATAGCTCATCATATCATCCTCAATATGATGGGAAAACTGATATAGTGATCAAATGTTTGGAAGGATATCTTCATTGCTTTGTATCTGATAAAAAAACACAATGGGTCAAGTGTTTACCTCTGGTTGAATGGTGGTATAGCACTTCATTCCATACTATAGCAAAAATGACCCAATTTATGGCACTTTGTGGATATCATGCACCGTACATCACATAATCTTTATGAAAAAATTCTAAGGTTCAAGTAGTGGAAGATCACATCAAGCATCAACAACAAGTTCTCCAACTCTTAAAGGATAACCTCACTTTGGTGCATAATCGAATGAAACAAAAGGCAGATCAACATCGCAACGAAAGAAGGTTTGATGTAGGCGACTGGGTATTTTTATGGCTACAACCATAAAAAAAAATGTACCTCAAGAAAGATAAGAAGGATAATAAATTATCACAAAATTATTATGGTCCGTACAAGGTGTTGCAAAATATTGGTACTATGGCATAGAAATTGGAGTTTCCGGCATCTTCCCAAGTGCACCCAGCTTTCCTTGTTTCATGCTTAAATAAGGTTATAGGTGACAAGCTCCAAGTTCAAACAATATTGCTAGAACTTGACAAGGAAGGAAAAAACATATTGGAACTTGAAGTAGTCACGGAAACAAGAACTCGAAAAATATGAAATCGATCAATTTCAGAGTATCTCATCAAGTGGAAGAACTTACTCGCTGAAGATTCCTCAAGGGAGGATGAGAATTTTATACATAAGCATCCATAAATACTCAGGCATTGAGGACAACATTTTTTTGAAGGGGCGGGGCATGTAAGGTCCCTGTAAGACTAGTGTATCCTCTTATTTTTATTGTTAGTGTAGAGCCCTTATTGTTATTGTTGTATAAATTTAGTCCCCATATTGTTATTATTGTGCCCCATAGAAGCCAACTATTGTTATTTTTGTGCCCTCAAATTATTATTGTTATGTCATCTCTTAATATATTATGATCCTTTAGACTCCTATATATAGAAAGGAGGTTTAGTCATTTGAATCATCCAAGAATTTTTCATTTATGTAATGTAAAGGAGGTTTCCCCCTCGAGGAGGCTGATTTCTTAGTTGTGGATCTATATTTTCTTCTATTTTGTGAGCTGGTTGCATAACATACAAACCTTTTAGAGGGAGTCAAGTACTCCTCTCACATTAAAATATGTAATGTATGTTATTGGTTTAACGAAGAATTTGGTTTATTTTTATATGTTGGAAAACCATGGCTATGATGTGATATTCCGTGAAGGAAAGGCATTCATTCATCACAAAGCCACATGACAAGTGAAGAAGATTGGGGTTCGAGTAAATAAACTCTACAAATCGGATGTAGAATAATGTGTTGCCTTGAGCACGAAAGAAAAGAAGGAGGTGAGTCGAGACGTCGGTGAGTTATGGCAGAGGAGGTTGGGACATCTACACCATGGTGTTTTGAAGATCATGGAATATTTTTCCACAGGTCTTCCAAAGGGTTTACTTGAGCATCAAGATACATGCAAAGGGCGTACATTGGGGAGGTATACCAAAGCCACCTTTCACGATAAGGAAAGCTAAGAAAAGGCGATCCTTGAGAGAGTTCACTCAGATGTGTGTGTACTGTTCTCGACATCTTCCACAACAAAACATAGGTATTATGTGATTTTTGTAGATTATTTTTCATGCAAGTGTTGAATTTTCTTCATGGAGAAGAAAAATCAGGCGTTATCAAAGTTTTGTGAGTTGAAGTCACTTGTTGAGAAAGATACAGGGAAGAAGGTGAAGGCTCTGAGGAGCGACAATGGTGGAGAATATGTATCTAACGAATTCAAGAAATTCTGTGCTTAAAAGGGAATTCAAAGGGAATTGATAACACCTCATAACTAATAACAAAATGGGGTTGCAGAAAGGAAGAAAATAACTATTGTGGGAGAAACACGAGCTATGTTTCATGATTAGGGCCTATTGTTGCATCTGTGGGCAGAAACATGCAATACAACTATATTTGTGCAGAAAATAAGTCCTCATAGGATACTTGGGATGAGTACACCAGAGGAAGCATTTTAAGGTAAGAGAATAGATGTGTCTCATTTTAAAATTTTTGGTTCATCAGTTTATTTCAATGTCACCAAATATGCCAGGAATATGCTAGAGCCAACAATTGAGTTGGGGATATTTGTGGGGTACACTGATACATCTCATAACTATCGGTGTACTCGATAACAAAGAGGATGATAGTGGTCAGAAGAGATGTGAAATTCTATTAAGAGAAGGCCATGTGAATTTCCCTTGAGAGGCAGATTTAGTTGCATGCAGTTGAGGATCTCTTAGCTCCAAAAGAAGAACCTCAAGATGTGGAGCAGCCACAAGAATAGGTACAAAGAGTGGAAGCACCCACTCATGCAGAGACATCCCAAGATGGAAGGAAGCGCACTAGAGAGGTTGACAGGTTGGTGCTTGATGCTAAAGAGAATGTGGGAGAATCCACATCATAGTGCAGGTGGAGAAGGTCCCCAGAGCAGTACACTGACTACATGGATCTTATGAGTGAAGGTGTAGAGATAGATCCATCCTCTTTTGAGGAATAAGTGTCGCAACCAATTTGGGTTAATGCCATGGTTGAGGAGTATGACTCAATTATCAAAAAAAATGCATGGGAAGTTGTCCCAAGATAGGAGGGGAAGTCAGTTGTAGGATCCAGGTGGATATACAAGGTGAAGCATGTAACCGATGGGAGTGTGGAGAAGAACAATTCCAGGTTTGTGGCTAGAGGGTTCTCTCAGGTGGAGTGGATTGATTATGATGAGAATTTTTCACCAGTCACAAGGTACTCATCAATCAAATGCATCCTTGCACTCTCAGTGTAGATGGGATGGCAGATACATCATATGGATGTAAATACATTATTACTCAATAGGGTGATTGAGGAAGTGGTGTATATTGAGTATTAGGAAGGTTGTGATATCTTCGACAGAGAGTCGCATGTGTGCAGACTAAATATAACTCCATATGGGCTAAAGCAAGCACCTTGTGCTTGGTACACCTAGATTGACAACTATTTCACTAGGTTGGGCTTCAAAAAGTGTGAAGCAGATGTGAACCTTTATCATATTGTGGTAGAAGGTAAGATTTTGATCATTGTAATTTATGGTGATAATTTGATACAGAAAGGTGATAAGCATCTCATCAAGTCTTGCAAATAGGATATTGCAAGATAATTTGAGATGAAGGAAATGGGGCTCTTGCACTATTTCCTGAGATTGGAAATTTGGAAAAGATATGGGGAGCTATTTGTATATCAGGGAAAGTACGCCAATGAGATTCTCACGAAGTTCCACGTGGAGGGAAACAAACCCATGGAGACTCCTCTAGCAAGAAACTGGAGGAAGGAGGATGTTACTTCATGCAAAGTAGTAGATGCCAATGTTTATAGACAACTTGTTGGTTCACTTATGTATTTGGTGAAAACACAACCAAACATATTCCATGTAGTTAACCAGCTTAGTAAAGTTATGGTTAAGCCTACCAAGCTCTTTTGGAAGGTAGGAAAGCATGTGTTGAGATACCTCAGAGTCACTACAAAGTTTGGATTATGGTACAAAGAGATAGAGGGAGTGAAGCTTTAAGGCTTCAGAGATGCAGATTGGGTGGGGAGTCCATCCGACAGGAAGAGCACATCAGGGGGCATCTTCAACATAGGAGCAACAACAGTTTCCTGGTACAACAGGAAACAAAGATAAGTTACATTCAGTTCAGCAGAGGCAGAGTACATGGCGACCAGTCATGAAACATGTTAGGCCATCTGAATGAGGAAGATACTTGTTGGTTTATTTGGTAGACATATGGATTCGAAGATGATTTATTGTGATAACCATAGTTGCATAAAACTCTCAATTAATCCAGTTTTTCATGATAGGTCCAAACATATTGATATCCGGTATCACCATCTCAGAGTTTATGTGCAGAGGCGGACTATGTCATTAGAGTACATTCCCATGGAGGAGCAAGATGCAGACATCTTGATGAAGGCAATGTCAAGAAGAAAATTCGAGTTCTACAGAAGTAGGATCGAGGTAGAAGATAATCCCTTTCTTGATGAGAGGGAGTGTTGAAATTGGCAACATGAAAGGCCTCTAATTTAATTTTCCCTTAATTGAATTAGAATTAAATTGTAATTCCACATCACATGACAACTTACATGAGTTACCTGAGTCAAGAAGACTTAGTTAGCTCAGTCAATTTGAGTTGGGGGTCAAACTAAGGGCATATAGATCTCTCCCTAATTTTTAGGGGGTACACTTGCTGTTTATTTTGAGTTGTAATTAGTTAAATCAATTATTTGAGTTAAAATTAGTTTAACTAGTTCTAACTAAGAGATGAGCTAGTGATAGGTCTCGTGAATTAAATCTGATTTAATTCACATGAAGTGATCAATGAGATAATTGATAATTCACTATAAATAGTTGTTGCATGTAAGTTCTAAGAAAGGGCTAGTTGAGCTTGGAGTTAAAGGGAAGAGAACTATTAGTTGTATAGTTAAAAATTGTACATGTCATGTATGAGGTCATTAGGATGCCTTGGAAGTATTGCGAAATAAATTGATGGGAATTTACTAATTAATAGGGGCTCAATTAGCCGAGTACTACATGAGAAAGACTTGTCAGTCAGGTGTAGGGAATTGGTTAAGTATTGGTCCAAACTTGCAAGATCAGAGCGACACAACAAGAGATAGTGTAGAGGTTTCTCAGGAATAAAAATAACATTGTATTGTTTCATGTTCTTGAATTAATTCCATATACAGATAGCGGGGTTTTTAGCTGAGGCTTTCCCCAAATACATCTTTGTGTTGTGTGATTTAAATTATTTCTCTTTCTTGTTCATGTGATTATGCGATCATAATTGGTTTCCACAATTTCTAGAATTGATTTAGTATTTTGTTTTAGCATATATATATATTTTTTCTAAATTGTGCTAATTCTATTAAGTAATCATAATATTACAAAACTGCCTCGGTTCAGCTGTGGGAGCTTGAAACCGGGCTTGATGTCCATGCTCTATCAATATGACGAACTGCCTAGAGTGGGAAACCAGTTCTTTTAAAAGCAGTTTCACCGCCCTTGAAAAGGGAAACCGGTGAAAAGTCCATGATGTTCAGCATAAGAAAACTACAAAAATACATCACAGGCATGCAAATTCTACTGCTGTAGGAAACAACAACAAAAAACCCAGTATTTCTAGCTAAGTAGACAAGAGTAGATATCATACTGAGCCAATTCATAGTAGAATCAATAAGTGTGGGCTGGAGATGCCGGCTCCTCCTCAATGCGACACCCGTATTGCTCCTCTGAATCTTCTGCAGCAGCGCTCTGATCTCCATATTTTTCTAAGAGATTTGCGTCCACCTGCATAGAGAGATGGCCCAGGGTGGGAGTGGTAGTAACAAGGGTATCGCCCGGACCAGCAGGAGGCGTTGCATCAGGGTTGGGGCGGGGGTCAAGAGGAGAGGGTGGAGGTTCATGCCACGGGGGAGAGTGAACAGTTGACTCTTCTCGCAGGGCAATAGTAATGTATGCAGTGATGGTGGGGCGATTGAAGGCACAGTCAAAGCAGAGCTCTGCTCTCTACGAGGTTTGCCTCAGAAAATGGCTTCCAGAGGGAAGGGGGACAGAGGGAACAGGGTCTGGAGGCGCGCCAAGATGAGGAGAGGAGGGTTGATGGTCGCGGGCATAGCCAGGAGGGCTATCATGGTTCCATTGATGGAGGGAGTCCTGAGATTTCCGCCTATCAGTATGCTCGGTGAAGTGAGCTTCATCGAGACTGGATGATGGACGTTCGATTGCAGGCCTGCCTCGGGTTGCACCTCGACGGCACCTCATGCGTTGCCTGAGCCTTGGCATGGTAGTCGCTGTAGCTGGAACATGCCAGTGACCAGGGGAATAAGCTTAGACAAGAGCAAGACCACGGAGCGAGCCAGGAGGGATCTGCAAATTGAAATTGGAATGATAGAGGGCGCTATGAGAAAAATGATGCCCAGGAACAGTTTCAATACAGCTGAGCAGCGAGCAGCGTCGGCCAGTGTGTGTGTGGGCACTGGGCGCTACAGAAGCCACAGGACAAGCACTGCAAATAGGTTTCAAAGAGAAAACAGATCCAGAATGATCTAGAGAACCCGAGATTGAATCCATAAAGAATCGACTGAGCAGACCAAGGATGAAGAAGAGCCGTCGTTGGAGAGTTAATGAGCTGCGTGCTTGCGAATTGAAGTCGGAGTTAATGGCACCGCTGGGAGCCATATGGCCACCCCATGCGAAATGCCTTGGGAGTTGGCCAGGGAGGGATGTCCCATCAAGTCTTTTAATCATCCGCATCCGGAATTTGTTTTAGCATATTATAAGATTAGTTGAATCTATTTACATATTTCTACACTTTTAGAGTGAAAAGAGATTTGATCCCTATCTATGCTTGGTAGATCCAAAGTTAAGATGAATCTAGGTTGGTTTTAATGAATATATATATATATATATATATATTCATTAAAACAAATCTAGATCCATCTTAATTTCGGATTTGCCAAGTGTCAAGAGGGATCACATCTCTTTTCACTCTATATATACAATTAAGATCCATATTAACTCCAAATCTACTAGGAGTTGAGAGGGATCAAATATCTTTTCACTCTTAAATTAGTTTGCAACTCAAGAGATTTGATCCCTATGGTTTACATCTCAAGAGATTTTATTCCTCTCGGGTTTGGTAGATATCTTCTTAATTATTAATTATAATTATAATTTTTTCTTTCCTATTTTATTTTAGTTATGTAACTTCATGTTTTATTGAAAATTATTAACTCATTGGAGTAATCTGTGTGAGGCCCAAGATCAAACCTAGTAGCTACCGCTATAACACCAAGACTATATCGAACAACCCGTAAGCCATATATAATAGTAATTTATGACTTGGGATATATATATATATATATATATATATATATATATATATATATATATATATATATATATCTATATATATATATATATATATCTATATATATATATATATATATATATATATATATATATATATATATATATATATATATATATATATATATATATATATATATATATATATATATATATATATATATATATATATATATAAAGGTTTATGGTGAAAACCTAGTAGCTACCGCTATAACACCAAGACTATATCGAACAAACCGTAAGCCAGATATACTAGTAATTTATGACTTGGGATATATATATACATATATATATATAATTAAGAGTTTATGGTGAAAATTACAAGTGAAATGTTTAGGGTTTTTAGTCAATTATGTCAATTTAATTAACACACAAACATGCTTTTAAACTCAGTTTTACAGTAAATAAAGATGGCATCAATACCATAACAGTATACACAAGACAACAAATGATGAAGGAGTTCACCCCTCCTGGGCTACATCTCCTGGTCCAACTTCCAATGTTGGGCCTATTTCATTATGGTAAAAAATATGTGTTTACATCAAGTTAAAATGCTCAAAATGATAAAAAAATGTCTCCAATGGCTCTAGAATAGTAAAAAACCCCTGGCTGGGCTCTTTCTGGACTCAAAAAGGTAAAAAAATGACTGAGTTATGCTCCATAGAAGTTTTATGCTAATTGTCCTCCAATTCGAACCACCTAGCAAACTGTTCTAAAAATTCCTCCTTTTGCGACGACGTGGAGGGACAAATTTTCCCGCACCAGTGAGATTCCTGTCGGTTCGGGTGCAAATTGTTGAACACTTAAATGCACTTGATCGACTATGAACCGATAAAAATGCGCAAAGTGGTGCGATTCCTATCATCGAATTTGTGGTTGGTTTGAAAATATCTCGCCAATTTGTTTGAACCGTGGATGAGGTTGGGTTAGTTTAAAGTTATCGTAGTTAGGTTTGCGGGAACCCCGCCAAAGGCATGTTCCACTCTCATCCACTGGCGCTAACCATAACATCAAACTTGTACATTAATTGTCACATGTGCTTTATAGACCCTAACCGCCGGAGGTAGAAACTATGATATGCTCCAGAATTTGGTTATCATTATAACATATGGTTCGAGCTTTGTATACACCGTCGGTTCACATGGTTTAATCATATGTCTCAAAACTTTGGTATATCCATTTTAATATATGGTTGGGGCAAGGGTTAACCCCAAACCCTGTCTACCCGCCATGTAATGTGGTTGGGTGGACTGGGGTCTAGGGTTAACCCTGATCCCGACCCCCGATTCCACCACCACTAAAATTCATATAGAACTTTTAACACATAGTTGTTAAGAACCAATACATGCGGGCTAGTGGAGGGGTTGGATGGTAGACCGTTGGTCGCAATTTCAATTCCTGTGGAGGCAGTTCAACCTCCAACCAAAATTTTACTTGGTTATTAGGAGGCCATGAGGCAGCCAGGGATTGGCCCACATGGAAACTCTTGATTGGCCCACATCAATGCAATTTGAACTGATAGAAAACCACCAAATCGCACCAATAACGACATGCCACTTGTCCTCATCCCATTGGTTGATGGGAGGCACAATCACCTTGCCTAACCATTTCCCAATCAACGTATGGACTGCTAAATGGGCATCCCCAAAATCTCATTTTAAATTTTTTAGTTGTTTTCCAAATCTATCATAATGCGATATTAGGAGCATTCGATGTCGATTTTAAGTGATAAGAGTTGTGTTGGATTCAGGGTGACGATATATTTTCTTTGGTGTTGGTTTTGAGCCAATCTGAGCACTTTGAATTTTGAGAATTTTGTTGATCCATTGGATAATTCCTCCCCACTGGAAGATTTTGGACCTTAAAATATCACTTTCAGTTAACAAACAGATGAGGGTACTATTCCCTCACCCTCCTAATCTCAATCCATTTGGATTTTCTTGGATTTGTTCCCTTGAGCCCCACGCGAATGTACTCCATGTTCCCTCTTTTTTAAGTCCTTGTTTTTCTATCAAGGATGGTGTCTTGCTGCAATTATTCAATATATTTAGCAGAGAAATATTCAATTGAAGGAATATGAACATTCTCTCCTTGATCTTCAATCAAATGAGGCTCATAAAACCTTAAATTATTAACATTAAGAACTGCATAAATTTTCATATATGAAGGAAAATCCAATCTGAAGGAATGTTGTACTCTTTTTAAATTTGGTGTCCATGAGTCCCCACAATATTGACCAAAATTTCCTGACAAAGCGAGAATATCGATCACTAACAATGGATGTGGGCAACCCAAAATGTACCCATACATTCTGAAAGAATAACTAAGTAGATTGTTCAGTTTCAACCTACTTTTTACGAGGCATCAAAATACACATTTTGTTGAACCTATCCACAACTACAGAAAGATAATCATGACCTGTCCTAGACATGGGTAAACATCCTAAAAAATCCATAGAAACACTCTCCCATGGACGAGAAGGTACTGGAAGTGGTGTATACAATCCCAACTTTCTATTGCTAGGCTTACTAACAGCACATAATGAACATCCTCATACAAATCGTGAGACATTTTAAAGCATACGAGGCCAGTAAAAATACATCTGTAATTGTGCCACTATCTTACCTACACCGAAATGACCAACAATAAGAGAATTATGTGCTTCCATTATGATGTTGACTCACTTGTAGAAATTACACCAATGGATTCAATCCAATAATGCAATGTACTAAAACATGATACTGAATCCTTCTACAATATTTGGGGAATATAAATCACGTTTGCTCAATCTCATGCAAGTAAGAGAAAGAAGTAAATCAATTGCACAACACAATATTTTCCTGGGGAAAGAAACTTCTCAAAACCCCTCCATATTTATTGTATAATCAACCAAGGAATCATGAAACAATACAATGTATTTGTGCTAACCACAACCTCATACACTCTACCAATTGCTTCACACTGATCTAGGAAAAATTGGACAAACACATAGCCAATTATCAGCCTACCCTCAGCCTACCCTGCTTACGAAATCCCTAGAGAAATAAAACCCTATTAAATAGGAAATTCAACCTTCCTTGATTGTGAAATTCATCAAGGGCTTCATGTGGTTATATAACTTCACCTGGGCAGTTTGCTAAAAATACAACTAATAGTTTACTTGCCTTGAACCTTTGTCTCAACTAGGTCTCCACCAGAATTGACATGAATGCAGCTATAAATAGTGAATCATCAGTTACTTGGTAGATAACTACTGGTGAATTAAATATATTTTAATTCACTTGATATTCCACTAGCTCATCAAACAGTTAGAACTAGTTAAACTGATTTTAACTCAGTTAATGTGAGTTAAATGATCCCACTCACACCACATTAGTGCTACAACCGCAACAAGACCCTGTTAATAATAGAATCACTCTACATGCCTATCCTTTGACCCTCAAATAGAAATTATTGAGCCAACTAAGTCTATCAAAATTAATTAACTATTACAAGTTGTTAAGAGATAATATTACGATTAATTTTCCAATTTATTTAAAAAGTGGTTGCACACCTTCTCACTAATGTGTCCCTAGGATCCCTCACTCATGTGTGACCTGTGATCCCACACCAGTGTGTGTGCATTTTTATTTTTGAATTTCAACACTCTCTCTCAACAAGAAAGGGATTATCTTCTACCCCGATCCCACCTCTGTGGTATTCAAATTTTCTCTTCGCAAGCGTCTTCGTCAATATATCTAGATCCTGATCCTCCGTGGGAATGTACTACAACAACATAATTCACCTCTGAACACAATATTTGAGATGGTGGTACCAGATGTCAATATGCTTAGACCTATCATGGAATGCCAGATTAACCGAGAGTTTTATGGAACTTTGGTTATCACAATGTATCACCATCGAATCCATCTGATGACCAAACAAACCAAAAAATATCTTCCTCATCCAGATGGCCTCACATGCAGGCTGACTAGCTGTCATGTACTCTGCCTGAGCTGAACTGAGTGAAACTAATCTATGATTCCTGTTGTACCAAGAAAATGCTGCTGATCTTATGCTGAAGATGCCCTCTGATGTGCTCTTCCTATCTGATGGACTACCTACCTAATCTGCATTGGTGAAGCCTTGAAGCTTCACTCCCTCTATCTGTCTGTACCATAATACATACTCTGTAGTGCCCCTGAGATATCTCAATACATTCTTCCCCACCTTCCAAAAGAGATTGGTAGGCTTACCATAGCTTTACTAAGGTGGTTAACTGCGTAGCATATGTCTGGTCGCATGTTCACCAAATACATAAGTGAACCCACAAGCTTCCTGTAAACAGTAGCATCCACTACCTCACCTGAAGTAGCATCCTCATTCATCTAGTTACCTACAAGAGGAGTCTCCATGGGTTTTCTGCCCTCAATGTGTAACTTCCTCATAATCTCCTTGTCATACTTTCCCTGAGATACAAATAGCTCCCCATTTCCTTCATCTCGAAGTCACTTGCAAGATCCTCTTTGTAAGACATTATGAGTTGCTCATCACTTGTCAGTATAAGATCATCCACATAAAGTAAAATAATCAAAAGCTTACCATCAACCACAATATGATATAGGTTCACATCTGATTCACTCTTTGTAAATCCCAACCTGGTGAAATAGTTGTCGATCTTGGTGTACCAAGCACGAGGTGCTTGCTTTAGCCCATACAATGCTCTCTTGAGTCTGCACACATGCTACTCCTTGTCAATGGTCTCAAAACCTTCTAGATTCTCAATTTAGACTTATTCCTAAATAACTTCGTTGAGAAAGGCTGTCTTTACATCCATCTGATGTATCTGCCACCCCATCTGCACTGAGAGTGCAAGGATGGATCCAATCGATGAGTACCTTGCAACCAGTGAAAAAGTCTCCTCATAGTCAATACCTGCTACCTGTGAGAATCCTCGGGCCACAAATCTATCCTTGTATTTATCCACACTCCCATTTACTGCTTGATTCACCTTGTAGATCCACTCGGATCCAACCACTGACTTCCCCACTATTCTTGGGACCACTTCCCATGCACTGTTTATGATAATGGAGTCATACTCCTCAACCATGGCATCAACCCATGTTGGCTGCTGCACTGCTTCCTCAAAAGAGGATGGTTCTGTCACAATACACTCGTGCATAAGAGCTATGTATCCAGTATACGTATCTGGGTACCTTCTCTGCCCGCGTTGTTATGCAGGTGCACCTACATGCTCTGTCACATCTAGCATCAATCTGTCAACCTCTCTGGTGCTCTTCCTACCATTTATGGTGGATGCATCTGCATGATTAGTTTTTTCCAGTCCATGATCCTCTGCTTGTGGCTGCTCCACATCCTGAGGTTCATCCTTTGGAACTAAGAGTTCCTCATCTGCATGCAAATCAAGCTCCCTCTCAAGGGACAATTGCATGGATTTGTCCTCATCAAATTTAACATCTCTCCTGACAAATGTCATCCTGTTAGCCAGAAAATACACCTGATAGTTGTGGGGAGTATCAGTGTACCCTAAAAATATCCAAACCTCTGATGTTGGTTATAGCTTCTTCCTAGCATCTTTGGTCACATGGCAATAGAAAAATGAGTGAAATTTTTTAAAATATGAAACATCTTTTTCCTTACCTGAAAATGCCTCCTCTGGTGTACTCATGCAAAGTATTTGATGAGGACTAAATTTCTGCACAAATATTGCTATGTTGCATGCCTCTGCCCACAGATGCAATGGTAGGGCCCTGATCATGTAACATATCTTGTGCTGCTCCCAAAATTGTTCTATTCTTTCTTTCTGCAACCCCATTATGTTGTGGGTTATGAGGTGCAATCAATTCTCTTTGAATTCCTTTTTTGGCACAAAAGTTCTTGAATTCATTAGAGATATACTCAACACCATTGTTGCTCCTTAGAGCCTTCACCTTATTTCCTGTGTCTTTCTCTACCAGTGCTTTGAAATCACAAAACTTGGAGAACACTTGATATTTATTTTGCAGAAAGAAATCCAACACTTTCTAGAAAATTCATCAACAAAAATTACATAATACCTGTGCTCTGCTTTGGAAAGTGTAGAGAGTGGTCCACACATGTCTGAGTGAACTCTCTCAAGGATTTCCATTGCTTGGTTCTCCTTCTCATGAAAAGTGGCTTTAGTATAATTCCCCATGGTACATCCCTTGCATGTGTTTATCTGCACAAGGGTACCCTTTGGAAGACATGTAGAAATCTTTTGCATGATCCTCAAAGCACTGTGGTGTAGATGAGCCAATCTCCTGTGCCATAACTCACCTGTATCCCGAATCACCACTTCCATTTCTTTACAACTCAATGCTACACAACCATCTACATCTAGTTTGTAGAGGTTCTTCACACGAACCCCGATATTCTTTAGCTATGTTGTGGCTTTGTGATGAAGGAATGCTTTTCCTTCATTGAAAACCACATCATATCCAAGATATTGCAACATAGCAACTGAAACTAAATTATTTTTAAATCCTGGTACATGCATGACATCTTTTAATATGAAAGTTTTACCTGACTATCTCTGGAAATTAACTGTACCAATCCCAGTAGTGCTATACCTCCCGTCATCACCCATTTTGATGTGCATCTGAAGATCCTTCTCCTCCAATCTACTAAAGAGTTCTTTGTTTCCCATCATGTAGAAAAATTATCCACTATCTAAGTACCACGTAGATCTCGTCACAGTTGATGCCATGCATGCGATGAGAGAGAAGTCCAACTCAAACTGTGAGGCCAAATCTTCACCCGCTGTAGCTCCTGAAGCCTTGTTGTTCTTCTTCTTTTGTGGACAATTTGATGCATAGTGTCCATGATCACGACAGTGAAAATATTTCACCTTTGACATGTCACGCTTCTTGCCTTCTTTTCCAGTCTCAGATTTTGAATAGGACTTCTTCCCCTTCCCCTTATTTTCCTTACCATCCAAGAAACAATTTTCCTCATCATTAGTCTTAGATGAGGATCCATCCCTGGTATTCCCCCGAAAATCTTCTTGTACCAAATCTGACCAAAGTCGCTCCCAATCTGGTAACTTCTCCCTCCCATTCACAAAGTCCTGGTAACTATTCCAACTCTTGGGAAGTCCTAGAAGTGCTAGGCTCACCAAGTCATCATTAGCTACAGTAATCCCAACACTTCCAAGCTCATATCGACATTGAGTGAGCTTGGTCAAGTATTTCTGGATTGTGTCGCCCTTCTCCATTTTGATTTTTCTGAGCTTGTCCTTGAGTGAAAATTTTTTGTGGTCACTGCTGCTTTGAAACATATCTGTCAAGGCCTTCCACGTAGCATATGGATTTTCCTTTCCATGGAGACTCGGGACAATATTATCTCAAACTCCCTCTAATAAGATCCTCCTCGCCTTTGCTACCTTCTTTTTCCATGCATCAATAATTTGGGCATCTGCTACTGCAGGCTTGGGAATATCATTATCTATGAATTCCTTCAACTGATTGTCCTCCAACACTGCCTCCATCCTGTCCTTCCATGCAATATAATTCTAATTTCCCACGAGTTCATATTCAAGTCTCAAGCCATTGAAAGACATCTTGATCCGCTTATAGCTCCAAAGAAAGTACCTACAAATTTGAATATTGTTCAACACAAAGTCAATTTCCACTATTGTGATTCCTAGCGCTCTGATACCATGTAAAAATTACACCAATGGATTCAATCCGATCATGCAATGTACTAAAACAAGATACTGAATCCTTCTACAAAATTTGTGGAATATGAATAAGAGAATGAAGTAAATCAATCATTCAACACAAGATTTTCTTGGGGAACGAAACTACTCAAAACCCCTCCATATTTATTATATAATAAACCAAGGAATCATGAAACAATACAATGTATTTGTGCTCACCACAACCCCATACACTCTACCAATTGATTCACACTTATCTAGGAAAAATTGGACAAACACATAGCCAATTATCAGCCTACCCTCAGCCTACCCTGCTTACATAATCACTAGAGAAATAAACCCCTATTAAATAGGAAATTTAGCCTTCCTTGATTGCGCAATTTATCATGGGCTTCTTGTGGTTATATAACCCCACCTGCACAGTTTGCTAAAAATACAAATGATAGTTTACTTGCCTTAAACCTCTGTCTCAACTGGGTCTCCAAGAGAATTGACGTGCATACATCTATTAATAGTGAATCATCAGTTACTTGGTAGATCACTACTGGTGAATTAAATCGATTTTAATTCACTTGATCTTCCACTAGCTCATCGAACATTTAGAACTAGTTAAAATAATTTTAACTCAATTAATGTGAGTTAACTGATCCCACTCACACCACACTAGTGATACAAATTTAACTGGACCATGTTGATAATAGAATCACTCTGCATGCCTATCCTTTGACCCTCAACTCGAAATTATTGAGCCAAATAAGTCTATCACACTTAGTTAACTATTACAAATTGTTATGAGATAATATTACAATTAATTTTCCAATTTATTTTAAAAGTGGTTGCACACCTTCTCACTAATGTGTCACTAGGATCCCTCACTCATGTGTGACTTGTGATCCCACACCAGTGTGTGTGCATTTTTATTTTTGAATTTCAACATCACTCTCCTCGTGGAATACAAAGATTTCCAAGATGGTACAACAAGTTATCATTCAAATGATAATCCAATTCCTATACTTGGTTACCTTGACACAAAGTCACATATACATCTTTGAAATCATTATCTAAAGCATATTGCTCAAGATAGCTCACATGCATGACAAAATTATGCTTAAGGATAATGGATGCACTAACAATTGGTCTAGAAAGCATATAAAAAACCTTACTATATATACCTTTCTTATACCTTATCACCAAGTGTAATTTTTTAAGAAATCCCATCCATTTGAAGTGCCTCGCTTTTTGCAACTTTCTTTGTGATTACAAGTATTTCAATGGCTGATGATCTGTGTGAATGATTGTTTCCTTACCCATCAATAAATGCTTCCATTTTTTTACACTTTGCACTAATGCATACAATTCCTTGTCATATGTAAGACAGTTAATCACCGCACCATTAAAAGTTTCTAAATGAAAACAGATGGGCTTACTATGTTTCATTAGGAATGTGCCCATGGCATAGTCACTTGCATCAATATGTATCTCAAATGAATGTCTCAAGTTAGGAAGTGAAAGTACAGGAGCCGAACTAATCTTTTCCTTAAATGCATCAAATGACTTTTGTTATTTTCCTCCCCACTAAAAAATCTGCTTCACACTTGTCAATGCATGCAATGGAGCCATGATAGAAGAAAAGTTAGAAATAAACTTTCTTCGATATTGGGCTACTACCAGAAAAATTCTAACCTCTATCACTATCTTGGGCTTTATCCAATTCAAAATGACATCAACATTGGATGGATCTATTCTCAACTCACCTCGTCCAACAATATGACCCAAGTAGACTAAAGAAGTTTTTCTAAATTCACATTTCAACATCTTTAAAAACAACTTCTTTTTCATGAGGAATAGTTTTCAAATTCAACTTTTTGACAATGTTTTCATAAATGGGATTTTCTTGTGAGCCACTATAAAATAAAGTATCAATTTTGTTATGTTTTGAGATGACCCTAATATGGAAAAGCTCTATTCTTTATTTTTCACTTTGAGTTTCATTGTGGCTATTTGAAGAACTGGTGCTAGCAATGGATTCCTTACCTTTCAATCCCATAGATGTGACCTTTGTTTCATCTTCTGAATCAGATCTAAATCATGTTGTGTAGTTGCAGATGTCTTTTGCTTTCCTTTGTTGTTAAACTTTTTGGGTCTCATATCAGCATGAAGTTTCCAACATTGATATTCCTCATGAATGTCCTTTGAAAAATGCTTGCATATTAATTTTTCTCCCTCTTTGAATTCTTGATGGAAGCATTCTTCTTCCCTTTTCCTTTGAATTTACCCTTTCCTTTGTCTCGATCCTTAAATGGATTTTCCTTCCCTCTTGTGGAACATTTTTCCTTCTTTCTTCTAGATGTGTTGCCTATACACAAACCTCATCTAAAATTGTAGGGTTAAACATGAGAATATTGTGTCTCAAGTAGTTATGCAAACCTCCAATGTTTTTGAGTAAAGTGTCTTGAGATGATAAATCTACATCCAAATTAAATTCTCTCCTTCTAAACTCGTAGGTATAACTTTTTACACTTTGACCCTTTAATTGCATAAATGTTTGACAATCCATGATATCTTTTTCCATATATGTGAATGGATAAAATTGTCTTATTATTGCAACAAAAAAATCATTCCAAGAAGATTAAAACTTACCATGTTTCTTCACGTCCTCTTGCGTTTTGGCTTCACACCAAATGACTGCTGCAATTTCCAATCTTAATCAAGCAAGCTGAATCTTGGTCTCATCAGCCTTGATCCTTTGTATCCTGTAATAAAATTCAAGCTGACAAACCCAATTATCTAATCTCTTAGCATTTACCTCTCCATTATACATAGGAAATTCAAACTTTATATCAAGTTTTAACAATGGAGTTTTACCATGTCCCTTTGGATAATGTGGAGGTTTTTTTGAAGTGGTTGATGTAGAAGATGATGATGGTGAAGATGGTGGCGAGGATGGACATGAAGAGAAAGGTAGTTATAATGGTGGTTTGTCACCATTTCCGTTTGGATGCTTGTCCCTGTCTCCTTCATCTTCTTTTTTGAGGTTTATCTCCATCTCCCTTTAGAGGATTGGAGCTCTCACCTTGTTACAAACTTGTACTCCTCTCTTCATAGAGAAATTTCACCAATTGTTTCATGTAAAAGAATTATTTTTTGAAAGCCTTCCCATCCTTGGACATATTTTCAATCTCTTCTTAATGTGTCATGATTGGTGAAGCTTCTGGTGAAACTTGAGGCGAAATTTGTGGTGGACATTGTGGCAAATGTGCTCTCCTTGACCTAACTTGAGGACTTGCAACCACAAGCTTTCCTTATCCTCTTTTGAGCTTCAACCTTGTAAGCATCATAAACACTTGCAACAAAATTAAACCTTCAAAATAACTAAGAACCAAAGCTCTGATACCAAACTCATCTGTCTATGTAAACTTGAGAGTTTATGGTGGAAATTGCAAGTGAAATGTTTAGGGTTTTTAGTCAGTTATGTCAATTTCATTAACACATAAGCATGATTTTAAACTCAATTTTACAAAAAATAATGAAGACATCAATACCATGATAGTATAAACACAACAACGAATAATGAATTAGTCCACCCCTCCTGGGCTACATCTCCTGGTCCAACTTCCAATGTTGGGCCTCTTTCATTATGCTAAAAAATATATGTTTGCATCAATTTAAAGTTCTCATAATGCTAAAACAATGTCTCCAATCGCTCCAGAACAGTAAAAAATCCCTAGCTGGGCTCTTTGTGCACTCAAAAAGGTCAAAAAAGGACTAAGTTATGCTCCATAGAATTTTTTATGCTAACTGTCCTCCAATTCTCACCCACCTGCAAATTGTTCTACAAATTTTTCCTTTTGCGGCCACATGGAGCAACAAATTCACCTCGCATTGGCGAGATTCCCGCCAATTCGGTTGCAAATTGTTGAAAACTTAAATGCACTAAGCCGGTCATGAATCGATAAAAATGTGCCAAGTGGCGCGATTCTCGCCATCAGATTTATGGTTGGGTTGCAAATATCTCGCCGATTTTTTTGAACCAAGGTTGAGGTTGGGTTGGTTTAAATCCACCATAGTTAGTGCTATCCTTAATAAAAAATAGGTTGGTCTAGGTGTGTTTTTTTTTGAGTTAGGTTAGATTATTAGGGTCTAATAAAGTCATGAAATCCATTAAATTTCATGTTTTGTATATAGTTTCAAAAGTTCTAAATGGTCATTGGTCATGTGATTAAGGTCTTGTCAAAGTAAAATTCAAAAAAATCGGCTGTATGGGTTAATAGAGTAATTTTATGACACTTGGCACCTTTTTACTATGTCTGCAACGTTTTTTGTGTAAAACATCTTGTTTTCGATATAGATTTACTTGACAGTTCCATAGCGAATCTCCCCTCACACTAACTGAAATCACTATGAACTCGGGTTTTTCTGCTAATGGTGGGGTGATCATATCCTATCATCATTTCAGTGGTAAAAAATTCTTTTGTCATCATGGTATATAACTGTTATGCGTCATCATTTGTCATATTTCATGCATGGTAATCATCACACCTTACATCATTTCGTTTTCCCTCTCAACTTTCTTTCCTAATTTAGCCTTACATAATTCGAACAACAACGCTTACCTTTCATCCTTGTAAGATGTTTGATCTTTTTGCTAGCAATCTTCACTTTTGTTTCTTGTCTAGTTGCTGTCTTAGTTTAGCTCTTACCTCTATCAAGCAAGTTGTTTGCTATCTTAGATAATTTTTTAGGCCTCAAAATCTTGAAGTTGGTCAACGTTGTATTGGAGGGCATGAATTCACATAAAAATCCCAACAAAGGTGGATTTGTAGTCAGATATGAGCCCATGGACATGAAGCTGGTTGTGAAATACCTAATATTTTCACAAGCTTTCACAAGTGCAGGTTGTTTGAGGTTTTTCCAAAAACTACAGGGATACCATGCACATGTGTCCAAGGATTTCGTTGTCAACTTCATTGGAACAAATTTAAAGGTGGGCAAGTTAAGTTTTACTATTTCTCTTGAGATCATTGCACATGCAACTGAAATTCTGAGTTCTGGAGAAGAGTGGTTCAAGGAAACAAAATTCAAGCTTCAAAACTGTGATGAATTTATGTAGAAAGAGCATATAGGAGTTGACATGACCTCAGGCGTACCCTGGAGTTGCCTCAAAGATAAATATTCAAAGCTGCTTATGGTGATCCAAAAATATTTTACTTGTGAGGGTAGATTTTACATGATCTACTAATATCATTTCAGATTATTACTTCATTTCACAAGTAAACAACTTCTTGATCTTCCATTCTTTCTATTCAAAATTTCAGGCAAGATGGCTGAAAAGGTACATGCCAAAACTTAGAGCAGTGATACATCCATTTTTCATCATGGTTTAATCATATTATTAGTTATGGAAGAGTTGAAGAAATTGAACATGGATTGGGCTACGTTTCTATTTTTGAGTGGATATGATGTAGATGTTCTTACTCCAAGAAGGACATCTAAGTCGAAGAAAAAAAATCCTAAGAAGGATAGGGAACTAAGAGTTGAAGCAGAGGTTGAACCTGAGGTAGAGGTGCAGCCCATGGTGGAGCCCATGGAGGTAGAGATTGATCAGTTGCAGGAGACAATGATACCTCAAGAAACTCCAATGAGCAACAAACTCAAAATTGATACAAGGGCTCATAGAAGAATCACCAAAAGTCAAACAGAGGGTAAAGGAAAACTTGAAGACATATTGCAAGCAATTGATATTAAAGAAACCCATGTTGTAAAGAATGTAGAGGTTAAAGGAACAAAAATGAAGAAGAAGGGTCTTACAACAAAGAAGCTTGATTTTTCTAGTGAATATTTAGGATTTGTCTTTAAGCCTAGGAAACCAATCACTAGGTCACAACTATCAAAGGCAAGCTAGTCTGATAAATTTCATAAAGAAACAGAAAATAATAAGTAGCCAACAAGGGAAGAAATCATAGAGTTGTCCCCAGCTGAAGCAGCAGTCATCAAGACAAAGAAAGGAAAATAAAAGGTTCAAGAAAAGTATGAAGTGGAGCAGAAAACTCAAAATTGATACAAGGGCTCATAGAAGAATCACCAGAAGTCAAACAAAGGGTAAAGGAAAACTTGAAGACATATTGCAAGAAATTGATATTAAAGAAACCCATGTTGTAAAGAATGTAGAGGTTAAAGGAACAAAAATGAAGAAGAAGGGTCTTACAGCAAAGAAGCTTGATTTTTCCAGTGAAGATTTAGGATTTGTCTTTAAGTCTGGGAAACCAATCACTAGGTCACAACTATCAAAGGGAAGCTAGTCTGATAAATTTCATAAAGAAACAAAAAATAAGAAGTAGCCAACAAGGGAAGGAATCATAGAGCTGTCCCCAGATGAAGCAGTAGTCATCAAGACAAAGAAAGGAAAATAAAAGGTTCAAGAAACGTATGAAGTGGAGCTCCTAAGAGAACAACTGAAGGAAGCCAGAGAATAAGTTTTAGAAGCTAAACTAGAGTTAGATGATTTTAAACAAGAAAGGAAGGAGCTCATAGATTTCAAGAAGGAAGTGAGAAAAAAAAATTATTTTTATGATGAAGTTGTAAAAAGGTCAAGAAATATGCTGAGAAGAACACTACCACTACACAAGATGATGAAGCATACCTTGAGGAGAAAAAGGTGGTTGCAGGTAGAGAGGAGGAAGCTACAAGACCAAGTCAAAGAGTTAGAAATCCAAATGGACATGGTGCAAGAAAAAATGAAGAAAAAGGGTTTGAAGATGGTTCTAGTGGATGATCCCACTGCTCCTTGGAAGAGGGAAAGACACATTTTTGGCCAATTTTGTCTTAAGATACTCCATCTAATCAGTTAACATAGATTTGGACAGGTTTTTGGAGGTAAAGAGTGAAATTTTCAAATTATGGAAAAGTGAGGCAACTTCGTAGCGTACTCTAGGCTTAAAGCCAAGTTTTCGCTACGAACTCACTGAAGAATATTTTGAGGTGAAATTTCCCAACTATGTCATAACAGGGGTGAGTTGTAGGAATTATACAAACAATATTCACACCAATGCATTCAATACGATCATGCAATATGCTAAAGCAAGATACCGAATCCTTCTATAAACTAATTGCAGAAAATAAACAAGATCACACAATCACACCAAGTAAAGAAAGAAGCAAATCAATCCACAACACATATATTTTTCCTAGGGAAAGCTTGTTGCTCAAAACCCCTCTATCTTCTATTGTATATTCAACCAAGGAATCATGAAACAATACAATGCACTCTTCTCACAAGAGTCTGCTGCACTCTACCAACTGTCTCACACTGATCCAGACAAAATCAACCAACACTTAGCCAATTTTCTGCCTTCCTTGTGCAATTCCTATAGAATTAATCGCTATTCTTTAGGAATTTCAACCTTCCAAAACTGTGCAATACTCATGGGAAATCCTATGGGTGTATTACTGCATGCGGGTAGTTTGCTAATAAAAACAACTGATAGTTAAAATCCCTTTAACCTCTGTCTCAACTGGGTCTTCATCAGAACTGACATGCATGCAGCTATTAATAGTAAATCACCATTTATTTGAAAGATCATTGCATGTGAATTAAATCTGATTTAATTCACTTCACCTCTCATTAGTGCAACAATCAGTTACAAATAGTTAAACTGATTTTAACTCAATTAATTGAGTTAACTGATTTCCCATGCATTAAACTAATACACTAATTGGAACTTGGACTCAAAAAAAAAAAATAGAATCACTCTGCATGCCTCAAAAACCACCCTCAACTCGAATTTCATGACCTAACTGAGTTTATCACACTCAGTTAACTATTTCAAGTGATTATTAGATAAGATTACAATTTATTGTCCAATTTAATTAAGGGAGAATTAAATTAGACACACATTTCTTGCTAACTTTTCAACACTCCCTCTCAACAAGAAATGGATTATCAGCTACCTCGATCCTGCTTCTGTGGTATTCGAATTTTCTCTTGGCGAGTGCCTTTGTCAGAATATTTGCATCGTGATCCTCCGTGGGTATGTACTGAAGTAACATATGTTGGAAATATTGTCATTGATGGCAAAGAAGGCAGCAGAAGACAACAGGTAATATTTACAGAGAGCAGTTGAGGCAGAGGTCGAGCAACAGAGGCAGAGGCAGCAAATACAGAGGAAGAGATGAAACGGTCATGCAGTAGAGGTAGAGGTTGAGCAACAGAGGTACAACAAAGAAAGTAACAGAGGAAGAAGAAGCAAAGGCAGAAGAAGAAAGGCAGAGGCAGAGGCAGAGCTGTTATTGTAGAAAGGCAGAGGCAGAGGCAGAGCCGTTATTCCGAGAATCGTAACCCAGGCTGGAGGATACATAAACATAAATTCCAAGAATTATTACCATAGCCGGAGGATACATACACATAATTCCGGGAATCTTAACCCAAGCGGCAAAGTATATATATAAACCTTATTCCGAGAATCATTACCCAGCCGGAGGATACACTAAAGGTGGAAGCGGAAGCTTATATATATGCAGTGAGATACATATGATGTGCCTTATATATATAAAGGTCCAAATCATATACATTTATATGTAGCGCGAGATCTAAAGAACCAAAGGTTCTATCAAAGGAAAAGCCTTATATGGTGGGACCCTCATCAATCGCATCGAAAAAAGTTGGTAGCGGATCACATGCAACTAAAAGTTGCGATTGCGATTGAGTTCTGGACCCGATGGGCATATAAACTGCAATTCATATATATTTGAGTTCCGGTAAACAGTGATTGATCGCATCGGAGCATAGTAGTATAAGTATATCAGAACATGCAACTGCAAATTGCGATTGCGATTGAGATCCGGACCCGATTGGCATATAAACTGCAATTCATATATATTTGAGTTCTGGTAAATAGTGATTAATCGCATCGAAGAAAGAGAAAAGTATATGTATATGCACAACACACTATATACGAAGTACCATAAGGTGGGACCCCTCTACAGAAAATTCCGAGAATCATTACCTCGGCTAAAGGTTACATTAAAGCGGGAGCATAAAGCTTATATATATATATATATATATATACAACACGGTACAGATGTTGTGCTTTATATTCAAAGGCTCAAAGCTTATATATATATATATATATATATATATATATATGTTTATATGAAGCACTTTATGGACAAGGGACCAAGGGTATAATCCAAAGCATATGTATTATATCTTTTGGCGCGAGATCAAAAGAACCAAAGGTTTTAACACTTGGTTTTAAAACAAACAAAGTTCTATATGGTGGGACCCTCACCCAATCGCATCGGAGAAAGTTCGCAAGAGGAACATGTTAACAAAGATTTGCGATTGCGATGAAAGACCGGAACCGATGGGTTTATAAAACCATGACTGATATATGTTTGAAGTTTCGTCATAACAGTAAATCATTGGAATCGGAGCATTGAAATAATCGGTACATTCAAATGGAAATTGCGATTGCGATTAATTGCAATCGGAAGAAGTCGAGGAGTGATACATCGCATCGGAAAGATCGGAGAGTGGGCCCGTAAGGGCATTTGATGTACTAAAATAATATCTCAGCAGTACATCACCGGAAGTTACATATGTTATATAAAACGACAGTCTATATGTTAGAATCAATTCTTATCGTGCCAAGAGTTAAATCGTGATGTATGAAAAGGGAAGTTACATAAGTATGGCAGTTACACTGCGACAGTAAGCAGGAAATCAATCAGAACCGAAAGGGCCAAACACAGTCACAAAAAAGACAAGCGCAGTGAACCAAGAGGCTGAATGAGTGAGCTAAAGTTTTCATTATATGTGAATGTAAATATTGTAATTGGTTTTTTATTGTTTGTGATGCATTGGAAAGTCTCCAGAAGAAAACAAAATCCCACTGTAATATTAAAATAAGCACCTACAGTTACATTTTTTTTGAGTGATCTGAAAAAGAAATGAGAAGGCAGAAGACCAAGAAGTATGACTATCCATTTCGAATTCCTAAAGGAAAACAAACAGTCATCAAGAAATCTATATAAATAATATCATCTTGATATGAAAAGAGAGTGAGAGAGAGAGTAAATATAGAGAATGCAGAGTATAGAAGATTGAGGCATAGAAGATAAAGAAAAGAAGAGCAAAAAGAGATGCTACAGATCAGAGCTGATATTTGAGGTAAATCAGCAAACATTCTGGTTGATAAATTGAGGAAGTTGGAGCTTCCCTATCAAGTTTAAGCTTGATAGCTGTCAATTGTAGTTGACTGAGATTGGAGCCTCCTGTAGGTTGGTGCCTGCAGAAAATTGAAGGGAGTTGGAGCTTCCTTGCAAGTTGTAGCTTGCAAAATTGAGGTTGGTGCCTCTTGTAGGTCAGTGCCTGCAGAAAAACAGTGGTGAGAGGGAGTTGGAGCTTGCCTTTGCATCACAACAATAATAATATGTGGTTTTCTCTCTTTATGGGTTTCCACTTAAATCTGCTGTCTCTATTTGTGTTGTCTATGTACTGAGATGATTTACCAAATTTGCTTAATGTTTGCTGCTCTCATAATAAGTTTGAAGTCACATTAATTTAATACTTGCCACATCATATTAAGACTATTCATGTACTAAGGTTTATTATAAAAGTAAGCTGTAAATTAGCTGATGAAAAATTTAAAAAGCTCATATATGTGTTAAACTGATTCACCCCACCCCCCTCTCAGTTTAACTAAGAATTCAACAATTGGTATCAGAGTAGGTTCCTTTGTACCATTTTAACAACTGAAAGGAGATCCTAGGTTCCCAAGATGGCTAGTAAAGAAGGATGCTCAACCAATAAAGCCCCTTTTTTCACTGGTGCAAATTATGCTTTCTGGAAAATCAGAATGAGGACATTCATAATGTCTCTAGGAATAGAAGTCTGGGCTGCTGTGGAATTAGGATATGCCCCAAAGGATACTGACACAGAGAAAGAAACCAAACAAGATTTTGTAGCCAACGCAAAAGCCATGAATGCCATCTTAAATGGATTGTGTGAGGCAGATTTTATCAAAGTAATGCACAAATACACTGCCAAAGAGATGTGGGATACCCTAGAGAATATCCATGAGGGAGACAAGAAGGTAAAAACTGCAAAAATTCAAGTCTATAGAGCCCATTTTGAGAACTTAAAAATGAATGATGATGAAGACATTGACAGTTTCTTCCTAAAAGTTGCAGAAATAGTTAACAATATGAAAGATCTTGGAGAAACCATGCCAGAAAGTATAATTGTGCAAAAGATTCTAAGATCTCTTCCATCTAGGTTTAATCCCAAGGTGTTTGCAGTAGAAGAAACAACTGATTGGGAGACCTTGACCATGAACCAGCTACTTGGAAATTTAACAGCATATGAGATGAGGCTCCCACAGAAGAAGCCAAGTACGAGGGAGGCAACCTTTAAAAAAAAAAAGAATAAAGAAGAAGAGGAAGACATATGCTCTTGCTCAGATGAAGAAGAGGCAACATTTTTCAAGAAATTGGATAGAGGCTCAGGTAAATAAAAAGTTAAACTTCCTTTCAAATGCTTTAACTGTGGAAGAGTTGGACACTATGCTACTAAGTGTCCTCACAAGAAACTAAGGAATCAGGCTAAAGAGTCAGAGAAAAATACATCAAAGAACTGGCAGAAAGGAAAGAAGTTCAGTAGAAAATCCTTCTATGCTCAACAAGACAGTAGTACATCTGAAGATCCAGATGAACTCTCAAGTGAAGAAGGAACCTCTAAATTTTTATTGATGGCCATAGAAGAACTTGAAGGTCTCCTGCTAGAAGATGAAGAAGAAGAAGGTGAAGTCGACCTTGAGGGGGAGCTAAGAAATTCTCTAGAAGATATTGATAGACTCAAGCTGAAATGCAGAAAACAAAAGGACATTCTCCTCAAGTATGTACGAGAAGAACAAAATTCAGAAGTCCTTATACAGCTAAAGATAGAGCTTGAAGAAGCCAAGAAAATAGAGGACATGTTACTTAATCAAATCAAAGAAAAAACTCAGGAACAAGAAAAGTTGGAAGAAGAAGTAGTATGTCTCAGGAAGAAATTAGAAAATGCTCAAAGGAAAGTGGTTATAAAATCTTCTCAAACAACAAGCTCTAGTAAGTTGAATGAAATTCTGGTTGCTCAAAGATCTCCTATGATAAAAACTGGAATAGGCTATGAAGGAGAATCAAGTAAAAGCAAAGAAAAGGAAAACAGAGAGATTATTTTTGTAAAAGCAAAGAAGGATGATGAAGCAACTCAAATAATTCCTACAAAAGAAGAAACTTGTAAGGAGGGAGATAGAACCCAGAAAAATCCTCTAATAACAAAGAATGAAAGAAATACTCAAAAAACAGAAAAATATTCATATACCCCTGAGTATGTAAAATTTGGAAGCCATCAAAGGAGATTCTTCCCTCCTATGAAAAATGCCACCTGTTATGTCTGCCACAAGCTGGGACACATTGTTGCATACTGTCATGCAAGGAGGAGTGATTCAAACCAGCAAAAGATGCAAACAGTGAAGAGACTGTCTCAAGCAAACAAATGGAGAAGACAACCTTACATCAGGTATGCAAATAATTTCTATGGTTACTATTTTTATTGTAAGGAATTTGGCCATAAAATTATTGAATGTAGAAAGTATGGACAAAGATTGATGTTCAACACCTCAAGGAGGTTTATGAATCAAAGAAATTTTGTTCATACTCACAATTCTGCAAAAATTATGATCAAATGCTGTGTATGCAATCAAGTTGGACATATGCCTTCCAAGTGTCCTCTTAAAGGATGTGATTCATCATCTCACAAAAGATACCAAACAACAGGATGCTTCCAGTGGAAAAAGAAGGTGAATAAGTGTGACCTGGCTCTAACTGCTCAAGATCTGAAAAGCCAATGGTATCTGGACAGTGGCTCCTCAAAGCATATGACTGGAGACAGGAGAAAATTTATAACTTTTGATGAAAAGAAAACTGGTAATGTTACTTTTTGCAATGATAAATCAGGAAAAATCAAGGGAAAGGGCTCAGTCAGCTCAGATAATGGCAGAGATAAGGCCCAAGATGTAGTATTTGTAGATGGGCTGAAAGCAAATTTGCTGAGTGTCAGTCAAATGTGTGATAAAGGCTACGAAGTTCTTTTCAGAGCACAAGACTGTGAAGTCAGATCAAGCACCACAGGTAAGGCTCTGCTCAAAGGTGTTTGAACAGAGAGCAATGTTTACATCGTGAAAGAGGAAGATGAAGCATGCCATCTTAGCAAACTTGAGGAATCATGGTTATGGCATAGGAGATTGGGACATCTCAGCTTCGATCATATCATCAGACTGAGCAAGAAGAAAGCGGTCAGAGACATGCCAGAAATAAAAAGGCCTTCTAATACCATATGCAGATCTTGTCAACTGGGTAAACAGGCCCGCACATCATTTAAGGCCAAAGATGAGTTATCAACAAGAAGACCACTCCAGATTGTGCACATGGATCTGTGTGGACCTGCAAGAACTAAAACACCAAGTGGAGAATCCTACTTCATGCTAATAATAGATGATTTCTCCAGAATGACATGGGTTGAATTTCTCAAGAATAAATCAGAAGCTCTGGACAAATTCAAAATATTCAAAGAATTAGCAGAAAATCAGACAAGATGCAAGCTAAAATGCATCAGATCGGACATAGGAGGTGAATTCACAGATTATGACTTTGCAAATCTATGCAATGAATATGGCATAAAACAACAATTTACAATTTCAGGGACACCTCAGCAGAATGGATTAGCAGAGAGACAAAACATATCTGTTCAAAAAATTGCCAGAGCCATGATGCAAGAGAATAATATTCCTCAAACCTTCTGGGCAGAAGCGGTACACACAACAGTGCATATCCTTAATAAAGCTCACTTAAGGCCAAGCAGTGACAAGACTCCCTATGAACTATGGCATGGAAAGCCAGCTTCAATCAAACATTTTAGAATCTTTGGAAACAAGTGTTACATAAAGAATAATGATGAAAGTATTGGGAAATTTGATGCAAGAGTAGATGAAGGGATTTTTCTAGGATATGCTTCCAAAAGTAAAGGGTACAGGTGCTACAACGAGACTCTTCGAAAAATAGTAGAAAGTATTGACGTGAGGTTTGATGAAGAGATTCCAAACAATACAAGAGATACAGACTGCTGCAGTCCATCAGACAACCATGAAGAAGAAAACCAAAATGATAATGAAACAAGCAACACAACAGAAGATGCAGAGATGAGCTCGAAAGCCCCCTCAAGATACACTCAGAAGAATCATCCTGAAGATCAGATCATAGGAGACAAGAAAGTAGGGGTCCAGACAAGAAGGCAGCTAACTAAACAAAAAGAAGAGGTATACATAGCCATGTTATCACAGATAGAGCCAAAGAGATTTGAAGAAGACAGCAAGGACAAGTATTGGGTGAATGAAATGAATGAATAATTGGACCAAATTGAGAAAAACAATACCTGGGAACTAGTTCCTAGACCCAATGGGAAAAATGTCATAGGCTCAAAATGGGTATTCAAAAATAAAATGAATTAGGAAGGACAGGTAATTAGAAATAAAGCCAGACTTGTCTGCAAAGGATATTCACAAATTGAAGGACTTGATTTCGATGAAACATTGGCCCCTGTAGCCAGAATGGAAGCCATTAGAATGTTTCTGGCCTTTGCATGCTACCAAGACTTCAAGGTATATCAAATGGATGTAAAATCTGCTTTTCTGAATGGAGATCTAGAAGAAGAAGTCTACATGGAACAATCAGAAGGTTTCTCTCTAACAGACAAAGAATACTATGTGTGCAGAGTGAAGAAGGTTCTATATGGACTGAAACAGGCTCCTCGTGCTTGGTACTCAAGACTGGATAAATATTTTCAAAAACAAGGCTTTAAGAGAGGTGGAGTAGACAACAATATATACATAAAAGCCCATGAAAATGAACTCCTGATTGTTGTAGTATATGTTGATGAAATTATGTTTGGAAGCAACAGAGATGAACTAGCAAAATGGTTTGCTGAGAAGATGAAATCAGAGTTTGAGATGTCCATGATTGGAGAACTCAGTTTCTACTTAGGACTTCAAATTCAGCAAAAGAACACATGCACACTCATCTCACAGGAAAAATACTTAAAAGAAATGTTGAAAAAGTTCAAAATGGAGGACTGCAAACGTGTGTCAACTCCCATGATCACGGGATGCAAGCTATGTGCTGATGATGGATCTGCTGATATAGATCAAAAACTCTACAGATCCATGATAGGAAGTTTTCTATATCTAACATCATCAAGACCAGACATCATGCTAGCAGTAGGCCTGGTGGCTAGATATCAAGCAGAACCTAAACAAAACCACCTTCTGGCAGTCAAAAAATATTTAGATATCTACAAGGAACAACATAGTATGGACTTTGGTATCCTAAAGGCAAAAGCTTCACCTTGACAGCATACACAAATGCAGATTGGGCCAGTTGTGTGGATGACAGGAAAAGCACAAGTGGAGGTGCTTTCTATTTACATATATCTCTCTATCTACAACAGAAGCAGAATATATAGTAGCAGCAACATGTTGTACACAAGTCATGTGGATGAAGCAAACCCTCCAAGACATGAAGGTAAGCATTGATGAACCTATCTCAATCAAATGTGATAATACAAGTGCTATAAGTATATCTAAAAATCCTGTGCTTCACTCAAAAACTAAACATATCCCAATCAAGTATCATTTTCTCCGAGAATAAGTGGCTCAGAAGATAGTAAAACTAGAGTATGTACCAACAAAAGAACAAACATCAAATATATTTACCAAACCGCTTGCTAGAGAACCATTTGAATATTTGAGAAATATACTAGGGGTAGTATCTGTAGATGCTACTCTCTGATATGAAGAGAAAGCAAAGTTTCAGGGGGAGAACATAAATGAAAATATCATTCGAGGGGGAGATCATCCAACAAAGGAAGCATGAAACAGGTCCTCAGGGTCCAAGGATTAAAGGACAGAATCTACACTACGAGATGTGCAACCCCTTGCCATTGATTTCAAAGGGGGAGTAAGAGCAGGAAAATAGAGAAAGTGTATTGCCATCAATGCCAAAAGGGGAGACTGTTGGAAATATTGTCATTGATGGCAAAGAAGGCAGCAGATGCAGAGACAGGAAAATAACAGTAGCAGAAGACAGCAGGTAATATTTAAAGAGAGCAGGTAATATTTAAAGAGAGAAGTTGAGGCAGAGGTCGAGCAGCAGAGGAAGAAGCAACAAATACAGAGGAAGAGATGAAACGGTCATGCAGTAGAGGCAAAGGTCGAGCAACAGAGGTACAACAAAGAAAGTAGCAGAGGCAGAAGTAGCAAAGGCAGAAGCAGAAAGGCAGAGGCAGAGGCAGAGCCATTATCGCAGAAAGGCAGAGGCAGAGGCAAAGCCATTATTCTGAGAATCGTAACCCAGGCTGGAGGATACATAAACATAAATTCCGATAATTATTACCACAGCCGGAGGATACATAAACACAATTCCGGGAATCTTAACCCAAGCGACAAAGTATATATATAAACCTTATTCCGAGAATCATTACCCAGCCGGAGGATACACTAAAGGCGGAAGAGAAAGATTATATATATACAGTGAGATACATATGATGCGCCTTATATATATAAAGGTCCAAAGAATATACATTTATATGTAGCACGAGATCTAAAGAACCAAAGGTTCTATCAAAGGAAAAGCCTTCTATGGTGGGACCCTCATCAATCGCATCGGAAAAAGTTGGCAGCAGATCATATGCAACTAAAAGTTGTGATTGCGATTGAGTTCTGGACCCGATGGGCATATAAACTACAATTCATATATATTTGAGTTCCGGTAAACAATGATTGATCGCATCGGAGCATCGGAGTATAAGTATATCGGAACATGCAACTGCAAATTGCGATTGTGATTGAGATACGAACCCGATGGGCATATAAACTGCAATTCATATACATTTGAGTTTCGGTAAACAGTGATTAATCGCATCAGAGAAAGAGAAAAGTATATGTATATGCGCAGCGCACTATATACGAAGTACCATAAGGTGGGACCCCTCTACAGAAAATTCCGAGAATCATTACCCCGACTAAAGGTTACATTAAAGCGGGAGCATAAAGCTTATATATATATATATATATACAGCACGGTACAGATGTTGTGCTTTATATTCAAAGGCTCAAAGATTTTATATATATATATATATATATATATATATGAAGCACTTTATGGACAAGGGACCAAGGGTATAATCCAAAGCATATGTATTATATCTTTTGGCGCGAGATCAAAAGAGCCAAAGGTTTTAACACTTGGTTTTAAGACAAACAAAGTTCTATATGGTGGGACCCTCACCCAATCGCATCGGAGAAAGTTCGCAAGCAGAACATGTTAACAAAGATTTGCGATTGCGATGAAAGACCAGACCCGATGGGTTTATAAAACCATGACTGATATATGTTTGAAGTTTCGTCATAACAATAAATCATTGGAATTGGAGCATTGGAGCATTGAAATAATCGGTACATTCAAATGGAAATTGCGATTGCGATTAATCGAAATTGGAAGAAGTCGAGGAGTGATACATCGCATCGGAAATATTGGCGAGTGGGCCCGTAAGGGCATTTTATGTACTAAAATAATCTCTCAGCAGTACATCCCTGAAAGTTACATATGTTATATAAAACAGTAGTCTCTATGTTAGAATCAATTCTTATCGTGTCGAGAGTTAAATCATGATGTATGAAAAGGGCAGTTACATAAGCATGGCAATTACACTGCGACAATAAGCAGGAGATCAATCAGAACCGAAAGGGCCAAACACAGTCACAGAAAAGCCAAACACAGTCACAGAAAAGACAAGCGCAGTGAACCAAGAGGTTGAATGAGTGAGCTGAAGTTTTCATTATATGTGAATGTAAATATTGTAATTTATTTTTTATTGTTTGTGATGCATTGGCAAGTCTCCAGAAGAAAACAAAATCCCACTGTAATATTAAAATAAGCACCTACAGTTACATTTTTTCTGAGTGATCTGAAAAATAAATGAGAAGGCAGAAGACCAAGAAGTATGACTATCCATTTCAAATTCCTAAAGGAAAACAAACAATCATCAAGAAATCTATATAAATAATATCATCTTGATATGAAAAGAGAGTGAGAGAGAGAGTAAATATAGAGAATGCAGAGTATAGAAGATTGAGGCAGAGAAGATAAAGAAAAGAAGAGCAGAAAGAGATGCTACAGATCAAAGCTGATATCTGAGGTAAATCGACAAACATTCCGGTTGATAAATTGAGGAATTTGGAGCTTCCCTATCAAGTTGAAGCTTGATAGCTGTCAGTTGTAGCTAACTGAGGTTGGAGCCTCCTGTAGGTTGGTGCCTGCAGAAAATTGAAGGGAGTTGGAGCTTCCTTGCAAGTTGTAGCTTGCAGAATTGAGTTTATTGCCTTTTGTAGGTCGATTACTTTTGTGGAAAACTAATGGTAGAGGGAGTTGGAGCTTGCCTTTGCATCTGTGATAATAAAGATGTGGTTTTCTCCCTTTATGGGTTTCCACTTAAATCTGCTGTCTCTATCTGTGTTGTCTGTGTACTGAGATGATTTACCAAATTTGCTTAATGTTTGCTGCTCTCATAATAAGTTTGAAGTCACATTAATTTAATACTTTCTGCATCATATTAAGACTGTTCATGTACTAAGGTTGATTATAAAAGTAAGCTGTAAATTAGCTGATGAAAAATTTAAAAAGCTCATATATGTGTTAAACTGATTCACCCCCCCCCCTCTCAGTTTAACTAAGAATTCAACAACATAATGCGTCTCTGAACATAATCTCTGAGATGGTGGTACTAGATGTCTAGATGCTTGGACCTGCCATGGAATACCAGATTAACCGAGAGTTTTATGCAACTCTGGTTATCACAATGTATCACCGTCAGATCCATCTAATGACCAAACAAACCAACAAGAATCTTTCTCATCCAAATGGCCTCACATGTAGCCTGACTGGTTGCCGTGTACTCTGCCTCAGCTGAACTGAGTGCAACTGATCTCTACTTCCTGCTGTACCAAGGAACTATTGTCGATCCTATGTTGAAGATCCCTCTTGATGTGCTCTTCGTATTTGATGGACTTCCTACCCAATTTGCATCGGTTGAGCCTGGAAGCTTCACTCCCTCTGTTTGTATGTACCATAATCCATACTATGTAGTGCCCCTGAGATATCTCAAGACATGCTTCCCTGCCTTCCAAAAGAGCTTGGTCGGCTTAACCATAGCTTGACTAAGCTGGTTAATTGCATAGCATATGTCTGGTCGTGTGTTCACCAAGTACATGAGTGAACCCACAAGCTGCATGTAAACAATAGCATCCACTACCTCACATGACGTAGCATCCTCCTTCCTCCAGTTTCCTGCAAGAGGAGTCTCCATGGGTTTACAACTCTCCATGTGGAACTTCCTCAGAATCTCTTTGGAGTACTAGCCTTGAGAAACAAATAGCTCCCCATCTCGCTGCCATATCTCCAAACCAAGGAAATAGTGAAGGACTCCCATGTCCTTCATCTCAAAATTTCTTGCAAGATCCTCTTTGCAAGAAGTTATGAGCTGCGCATAACCTGTCAGAATAAGATCATCAACATAAAGTACGATAATCAAAAGCTTACCATCAACCATATTCTGGTACAGGTTCGCATCCGCTTCACTCTTTGTGAAGCCCAACTCGGTGAAATTGCTGTCAATCCTAGTGTACCAAGCACGAGGTGCTTGCTTCAACCGATATAGTGTTCTCTTGAGTCTCCACACATGTGACTCAATGTCAAAGGGCTCAAAACCTTCTGGTTGCTCAATGTACACTTCTTCCTCAATAACTCCATTGCGAAATGCAATTTTCACATCCATCTGATGTATCTGCCACCCCATCTGTGCTGAGAGTGAAAAGATAGATCTAATCGATTAATACCTTGCAACCGATGCAAAATTCTCCTCATAATCGATCCCCTTAACTTGTGAGAATCCCCGGGCTACAAATCCAGCCTTTTACGTCTCCACACTCCCATCCGCTTCCTGCTTCACCTTATAGATCCATCTAGATGCAACCACTGATTTCCCGACTGGTCTTGGGACAAATTCCCATGCATTGTTCTCGACGATAGAGTCATACTCCTCAACCATGGTGTCAAATCAAGTTGGTTGCTGCACATCTTCCTCATAATAGGATGGTTTTGTCACAATACACTCTCTCATAAGAGCCATGTATCCAGTAAACCTGTTTGGAGACTGTCTCTGTCTGCGTAGTGATATATGTGCTCCTACATGTTCTTCTGCATCAAGTCTCAATCTGTTAGCTTCTATGGCGCGCCTCCTACCATGTCTGGTGGATGGATCTACATGAGTGGTTTTTGCCACTCCATGATCCTCCGCATGTGGCTACTCCACATCTTGAGGTTCATCCTTAGGAACGAAGAGTTCCTCATCTGCATGCAAATCAAGCTCCCTCTCAAGGGACAATCACATGGCTTTATCCTCATCAAATTTTACATCCCGTCTGACAAAAGTCATCCTGTTGTTCGAAAAATACACCCGATAGTTATGGGGAGTATCAGTGTACCAAAAAAATATCAAATTCTCAATTGTTGGTTCTAAATTCTTTCTGGAATATTTGGTCACATGGCAATAGACAGATGAGCCAAAATTTTTAAAATAAGAAACATTAGGTTTCTTACAAGAAAAATCGTCCTCTGGTGTACTCATGCCAAGTATCCGATGAGGATTACGGTTTTGCACAAATACCAATGTGTTGCATGCCTCTGCCCACAGATGCAACGGTAGGCCCTGATCATGCAACATCACGCGTGCCACACCCACAATTTTTATGTTCTTTCTTTCTGCAACCCCATTCCGTTGTGGGTTATGAGGTGCAATCAACTCTCTCCGTATTCCTTCTTTGCTACAAAAGTTCTTGAATTCATTGGAGATGTAATCAACACCATTGTCACTCCTTAGAGCCTTCACATCCTTCCCTATATCTTTCTCAACCAGTGCTTTGAACTCATAAAATTTTGAGAATGCCTGATCTTTCCCCTGCATGAAGTAGATCCAACAATTTCTAGAAAAATCATCAACAAAAATCACATAATACCAGTGCTTCGTTGTAGAAGCTATAGATAATGGTCCACACACATCTAAGTGATCTCTCTCAAATATTTCCGCTGCTCATTTCTCCTTCTCGTGAAAATTGGAATTTTCATACTTCCCCATGGTACATCCCATGCATGTGTCTATCTGTGCAAGAGTACCCTTTGGAATCCCCGTAGAAATATGTTGCATTACCTTCAAAGCAGTGTGGTGTAGATGGCCCAATCTCCTCTGCCATAACCCACCCTCATCCCAACTCACCACTCTGTCTTCTTTACCCATCAATGTTGCACAACCATCTACATAAAGTTTGTAGAGATTCTTCACACAAATTTGAATCTTCTTAACTTTGTCATGTGGATTTGTGAAGAAGGAATGATTTCTGTTCACTGAAAACCACATCATATCCTCTATCCTCCAACATAGGAACTGAAACTAAATTCTTTTTCAAGCCCGGTACATGCATGACATATTTTAATAAGAAAGTTTTACTTGACTGTCTTTGGAAAGTAATTGTACCAATCCCAGAATCACTATACCTCCTGTCATCACCCATCTCGATGTGCATCTGAAGATATTCCTCCTCCAAGCTACTAAAGAGTTATTTGTCTCTCTTCATGTGGAAATATGCACCACTATCCAAGTACGACATTGATCCCATCGCATTAGACACCATGCATGCGATGAGTGAGAAGTCAAACTCAAACTGTGAAGCCAAAGCTTCACCCGATGTAGATCTTGAAGCCTTCTTGTTGTTCTTCTTCTTCTGTGGATAATTAGTGGCATAATGTCCATGATCGTGACAGTGAAAACATTTCACTCTCAACATGTCACACTTCTTGCCTTCTTTGCTAGTCTCAGATTGGAATAGGATTTCTTTCCCTTCCCATTCTTTGCCTTACCAGCCAAGGCACAATTTTCCTCATCCTCTGTCTTGGATGAGGATCCATCCTTGGTATTCTGCCTGAATTCTTCTTGTACCAAATCTGACCAAAGTCACTCCCAATCTGGTAGCTTCTCCCTCCCATTGACATAGTCCTAATAACTATGCCAACTCCTGGGAAGGCCTAGAAGTGCTAGTCTCACCAAGTCAGCATCCGCTACAGTAATCCCGAAACTCCCAAGCTCATCTCAACATTGGATGAACTTGGTCAAATATTTAGGAATAGTGTTTCTTTTCTCCATTTTGATTTTCCTGAGCTTGTCCTTTAGTGCCAATTTTCTGTGGTCATTGCTACTTTGAAATAGATCTATCAAAGGCTTCCACATCTTATATGGAGTTTCTTTTCCATGGAGACTCGAGACAATGTGGTCTCGAACTCCCTCTAATAAGATCCTCCTCGCCTTTTCAACCTTCTTTTGCCAAGCATCAAGAAGAGCGACGTCTGCTGTTGCGGGCTTGAGAATGTCATTATCAATGAATTATTTCAACCCGTTATCCTCCAGAACTTCCTCCATTCTGTCTTTCCATGAAATATAATTAGAACTTCCCTCGAGTGCATATTTCAATCTCAAGCCATTGAAATCCATCTTGATCCGCTTCTCGCACCAAAGAATATTTTTTCAAATTCGAATGCTATTCAGCACAAACTCAATTTCTTCTCCACTATAGTGATTTTCTGCGCTCTCATACCATGTAGAAATTATACAAACAATATGTATACATTTGGATTCATTCCAATCATGCGATATTCTAAAGCAAGATACTGAATCTTTCTATAAATTAATTGCGGAAAATAAACATGATCGCACAATCACACCAAGTAAAGAAAGAAGAAAATCAATCCACAACTCATATATTTTTCCCGAGAAAAGGTTGCTGCTAAAAATGCATTTATATTCTATTGTATATTCAACCAAGGAATCACGAAATAATGCAATGCACTCTTGTTGCAAGAGTCTGTTGCACTCTACCAACTGTCTCACACTGATCAAGACAAATTGACCAACACTTAGCCAATTTCCTGCCTCTGCTCAACCTACCTTGCTTGCGCAATTCCTCTAGGATTAAATCCCTATTATTTAGGAATTTCAACCTTCCAAAACTTCGCAATTCTCATGGGAAATCCTATGGGTGTATTACTGCACGCGAGCAGTTTTCTAATAATACAACTGATAGTTAACATCCCTTTAATCGCTGTCTCAATCGAGTATTCATCAGAACTGACATGCATGCAACTATTAATAGTAAGTAATTAGTTACTTGACAGATCACTGCATGTGAATTAAATTTTATTTTATTCACTTGACCTCTCACTAGTGCAATAATCAGTTACAACTAGTTAAACTGATTTTAACTCAATCAACTGAGTTAACTGATTTCTCATGCATTAAACTAATACACTAACTGGAACTTGGACTAAAAAAAAAAATAGAATCACTCTGCATGCCTCACCAACCACCCTCCACTTGAATTTCATGAGCTAACTGAGTTTATCACACTCAGTTAACTATTACAAGTGATTATGAAATAAGATTACAATTTATTGTCCAATTTAATTAAGGGAAAATTAAATCAGACAAACAGTTCTTGTTGACTTTTAAACATGAGTAACATCATGTATTTACCTCATTTTTCCTAATGAAGATGCTCCAATAATCAACAAAGTTAGAAAAGGTGCATAGAGTGGTAAATGGAAAACGCTACAAAAACTACGCTATGGACTTGCCTTAAAAATGCTCTGTTTTTACAGCAAGGTGAAATTTTGATATTTTTGTAGCACTTAATACTTTTAGGGGAGCATATGAGTCATCAGGAGAGGTTAATGAGTATCAATGAAGACACTTGTGGATAAAGGCCACTCAACAAGAAGGTGACATGGTTGCTAGCTCACCATTTGTGCCACCTCATCAACACACAACACATCCTGAAATTCCAAGCATCAGAGCCTAGAGTCTAGTATGGAAATTTATCACTTGATCATGGTCATTGCCACCTCAAGAAAAGCTATTTGATTCGATAAGCATAACCATGTATGGGTTATTTAAAATTTGTTAATGAAGTTAATAGTGGTATATTCCTTTTAGGTTTCAAACTCCTTCTAAACAGAATTATCTCTATTTTCTCTCCATGTAATAAATTCCTTTTTGGATTAGATCTCTTCAACAGTTTCGAGGGTCTAGCCCAGGTGTCAGACTTCATGTAAAAGGAGTTTCACTCTATAAATAGGGGGATTTTAGAGTTAGAGGGGGTTGATTTATGTTATTACTAATGCTACTATTGTAATATTTTCTCTACTCAGTTAATATACAGTTGCCGATTTTTTTTTTCAGACCTGAGATTCTTTGTGGGCTCTTATGTGTTTGTCTCATTTACCTATTCAATGTCAATTAAGCTTACTTCATGCATAATTACTTGGAATTCATAAATTATTATGCTCCAGCTTCCTTTATGCATCTTTGTTGCGAGCAAAACTACCCTAAGGTCTGGGTTGAGAGACCTAACATAGCGGAAGGGATACAACGACAAGAAGCAATCAAACTAAAGGTCCTAATGCTTAAACTAGTAAACTAGGGAGAAATGACCTTACCTGTATGTACTATGTTTGAGGTCGTTCCCATAGGGTGAAAACCTTTGCTTCTCCACATGCTTCAAGACCTGTAACTCACTCAAGAAAAAGCACATAGACTAGTTGTACAACATATATATCCTAAATGTTAGTATGTTAGATCATATAAGCTTATAAACGATAACATGAAATTAACAATTAAAAGATCATTAACATGTATAAAAAGCATATAAGATCACAACATCAGGAACAAGACAGAGCTTCTTTATTGATGTATGTAAAATATGTGGAGAAATTTCACTTGAAATCAACCACGACTCCAAGTGAAACCATCCTCTGGATCTGTCCAACCCAAGCCTCAACAATATTCTTCCATAAAAGGTGCACAAAGATGTCACATAAAGGAGGTGAACATCTCAAAGAAGGAAACAAGGGTTTCCTTAAACTGGTAGGTGCAGGAGGCACATGGATAATTAAACTTGATCTGGGCTATAACATGCCATAGTATCAATGCCTTTCTCTCTCCTCCCATAGGCCTTCCCAATGAGGTGTATTTATACTTCCTCAAAACAATTTTTTCAGTTGGGAAATAATTTGACCACGAGCTCTTGTTGGTGGGCTCTCGGTGTAACCCGTAAACCACGCCCAAAATATAGGGAGTTATATATTTTTTAATATTTTAAATTGCATATGTGGGTCAAATATGAGTGGACCCACGACTGCACGCCTGTTAGACAGGGAAGAGTCGCGTATGGAATTCAAAATAATGTTTTTTAATAATATGACCAAGTCTGAATGGAAAAGGCTGCCCAAGGCCAATACATAGATCATCAAATATATAAAGGTGATAAATGATGCTATATCATTCTTGTTTGTTGTCAAAGTTATTTTTGTAAGAGTTCACATGCATAAGCTTCCATGAATGATGTTTTTATTTAATTGAGTTTGATACTGACTCCATGCCCAATGGTAGCCATCACACATCCTTCACCTGCTAAAAACCATCCAAACGACATATCAGAGTTAGCCATATTATTTTTTAAGCTTCATTATTTGAATATCATACATTTGTTTTTAGAGAGCCCTCTCTGGTTGGAAGGGCTAACTTCCAACCCTAAGTGGTTTGAAACAGTTACACTGAATTGACTGTTGAGCAACTCAATCACCCTCAGTTTGGTGACAACATTTTGATGTGTTTGTCGGGAGTCTGAAGCTACATTTTCCCAAAAAATTGTGCTTAATCAGAACTACTAAACCCTTGAAGGTAGGAGGAGGTCAAAAATATTTGAGGCTGCCTTCTACCTTGGTGACTCCATTGAGATTCTCAGCTTAAAGGTGGCTTCTAAGAAGATTCATACAAGTAGAAATCCATATCCTAACCCACTTGAGATAGTTGATAATCCAGAAACAGTTATAAGAGGTATTGGAAGCTCATCAAAATTAGGTAATCCATATCATACAAGAGTTTCATATTTTCCCTCTGAGGCTGTTTAAAGTTTTGAAGATAAAATTTATGATGAAAAGATAGAAGAAGTAATTTTTAGATATAAATATGAGAATGAATTGACTGAAATTATATTAGATCGACAAATACGAGGAATTGATACATCATATCTTGTGTCAAATGAAGAAAAATAAAGGTTTTGGGAAACTATCACAACAGAATTGTCACTGGAGCAAGACTCATTTGAAAAATTAAAAGAACTAGATCCTTTTGATTTCTTGTTAATAAGGAGCTCTGGTGTCCCTTTTCCTGAGTGGAGTTATTTTTTCTCTAAACTCCAAATTCCCACCTCAATATCTCTTAGCATCTCATCCTCATTCACTATTTTTTCCCGATGTCAAAATATAATTACATCCACTGCTTTTTCAAGTAGTACAGTCCCTGTCATTATGGCTGGAGTTCCTCCTCCTGTAGGTCCAGCTAGGTATGCTCCTCTTGTCCTACCGACCATACTTCATGACCTTCCAGAGGGGTATTCCACTAGAATTAAAACTTTTTGGAGTGAAGAAGATATTACTATTGAGTAACATGTTGACCAGTTTAATGATTTCATTGACCGAGAAGAGGTGGATGACGATGATGTGAAAATGCGACTGTTTGCTTAGATTTTCACATGCAAGGTAGGAGAATGGTTTAAAGCTTTAGCCCCAGGGTTTTACATAATTGGGAAAAATTAGAAGACAAATTTTTGACAAAGTGGGGGAGTCAAGTGAACTCTGTTCAAGCCTTGATTGAAAATAATAGTTTGAAAAAAGCCACAGATGAATCAGTTCAATATTTCTCTAAAAGATTCAATAAGGTTTATAATTATATCCCTGCTCACATTAAACCTCCTCCAGGAGCTACTCAATTACATTATGCTGGAGATTTTGAATATAATTTTTCCATTTTATTAAGAGAGAAAAAATATGCTTTCGTGGCTGATATGAAAAATGACGTTGTAAAGGTTGAGGTAAATATGGTTGCACCCATGATGTATAAAATGGGAAAAGATAGATTAAAATAAGAAGAGAAACATTTCTCATATTCGGATGTAAAATTTGATACCATGATGAAAACTATAAAGAAGCTTATGGATAGGCTTGCTCTTGGTACTAATCCTCTATCCGTTGCACAACAAGAAACAAAAATTAGGAATTCTCAGTTTAGGAGGCCTCAAAACCAACAGAGACCAAGAGACAATGGAAATCAATCTGATCAACAGGTTAGACCCCCTTTTCAACAAAATCTAGTGGATGAGGAGGAAACACAACCTGAATTTCAAGAAGACATCATTCAATGTTTGGATGAGGATATGTCAGGGATGTTCTTAACCAAAGAAGAACATGATGAATCTAGTCATGACATAGGAGAAGATGAAAAGAAATCCGATTACTTGAAAGGCTACCGACATGCTATATTTGAGATGCAAAAACAATATAACTTGAGGAATATAAATGTTCCTATTACAACCAATAAAAGGTTAGCCAAAGAAATATGCTCCAAAGCCATTTGAACATAAAAAAGACATATCACCCCATGGTAAAGAGATTGAAAAAACACCACCGGTTTTCAATCTAGAAAATCAGATTTCTAAGATCAAAATTGTTGTCCCTTTTGGTGAGATCATTAAGGTCACTTAATATAGGATCCAAATTGTCAATATTATTAACACCGAGCTTGGACCTTTTGACATTATAAATATGCAAGAATACCATCCTACTATTTTTCTAGGACTAAGAGTGGAAGATGGGAAAAATGAAGAAGTTCCACCTTTATATGTGAGTTTGAACATCCATGAAATAACCTTACATAATGCTATGTTAGATTCAGGAGCCTCTCGTAACTTAATGCCTAAGGTGATCATGGAGAGAATGGGTTTAGACATAACCAGACCTTACAAAGACTTGTTTTCCTTTGATTCCAAAAGATTTTAGTGTATTGGTCTCATTAAGGATGTGGTTTTTGGTTTAGCTCAAGTGCCTGCTAAGACAATGTTAATGGATATAGTTGTAGCTGACATTCCTCCAAAACTTGGTATTCTTCTATCTAGATCTCGGGCTGCTAAAATTAAAATAACTATGCAGATGGACATGACTTATGCCACTATTCCAGTCTTTGGTGAGCAGAAGAGGTTGTACAAAGAATCTAGGATGGCCTATATGGTTAGTAGAAAATATATAACACAAATTTTTTCCAATTTATGCAGTAGCGACTGAATTGGGGTCTTCCATTTTGTTCAATGAGGTCACTAATGAGACAAAAAAATCAGAAAATTGAAAAAAATCAGCAAGCAGAAAATAAGAAAATTAAGGAGGAAAATGAATAAGGTTGGTGGAATTTTCCATTTTATGGTGTTGCTGCAAGAGAAGGAGCTGGCGTAGGTGTGTGGATTTCCAACCCTGGTGATGAGATTAATTTTTATTCTTACAAATTGAACTTTGATTGTACAAACAACATGGATGAATACGAGGCTTTGTTTTTGGGTCTAGAAGCTTTGAAAGTTTTAGGCACAAATAAAATCTCAATTTGTGGTGATTCTGAATTAGTGATCAAGCAAGTAGAGGGATCTTATCAAAATAATGATGTCAGAATGAGAGCTTATAGAAATTTGATCCTTGATTTGCTTGAAAATTTCAAAGAACATAGTTTCACTATCAAAGCTAGAAACCGAAATTCTATAGCTGATTCTTTAGCTATTTTGGCCAGATTTTATATCATCCCTACTCATTCCAGAAAGAGCTATGAAGTTCAGGTCAGGCATAGACCAACTATCCCTGATAATATTATTAATTGGCAAGTGTTTGATAGTGGTCAACAGGTCAAAAATTTTCTTGAGCTGAAAGAGGAATTTGAAAGCATTCAAGTAGATTAGCATAACATGTTTGCTGAAACTAAAGCCAATTCAGAGGTCCTCCAGTTGAAGAATAAATTCATTCCTAAAGGATTCATCCCCCTTGAGAATTTGTTTGATCAGAATGATGTGTTTAAGTATCCAAATATGAAAGCTGATGATGAAGAGGTTGAAAGTTGTAACCTTGGTACCACATAAATTCCCAAGATGATCAAGTTGTCCATATTTCTTTCTTCTTAGGTGAGACAAAGGTATGTTGATTCGATGAAAAGATACATTGATGTTTTTGCATGGAGTCATGTAGACTTAAAGAGGTATGATCCTAGCATTATTCAACAAATCATAGAAATCAAAGAAAATGAAAAGCCTTTTAAATATAAATTGAGGAGAATCAATCCATTTCTCATGCCATTGATTGAAAAAGAAATTAAGAAGTTGTTTGATGCAAAAATAGTTGTTCCATTGAGATTTTCTAAGTGGATTGATAAGGAAGAAGAATGGTGAGATTAGGATATGCATTGATTTTAGAAATTTGAATAAGGCATCTCTTAAAGACAATCATCCTCTTCCGAAAATGGATCAAATTTTGCAAAACATTGTTGGATCCCAAAGGATGTCTATGCTTGATGGTTTCTCAGGCTATACTTAGATACTAGTGCATCCGGAAGACCAAGATAAAACTACCTTCACTACTCCATGGGGGAAATTTATGTATGAAAAAATTCCTCTTGGTCTCATGAATGCAAGGGTGACTTTTCAAAGGGTGATGGAAATTGCACTTGCTGAAGAAAAAGACATGTCAGTGGTGGTTTACTTGGATGATATTACTGTGTTTTCAAAGAAGGAAGAAGAGCATCTAAGGCATTTGGAGAAATTCTGCAAAAATGCAGAAAATTTTGTATTTCCCTCAATCCTAATAAGAGTGTTTTTTATTTGACTACTGGAATGTTATTGGGACATATTGTATCAAAGGAAGGAATAAGGATTGATCCAATTAGAGTCGCTACCATACAAAAGATAGATTTTCCAAGAAACAGAAAAGAGATTCAATCCTTTCTAGGTAAGGTCAATTTTGTTAGGAGATTCATTCCTAATTTTGCAGAAATTGTCAAGCATATTACTAAGATGCTTAGAAATGATTTTGATATTAAATGGACAGTGTTAGTAACCTATAAATATAGGATTCATAATTTTGACTTGACTGTTGATAATCTTGTAAATTTGTACATACTTTTCCTTCTGCAAGTTGTATTAACATATTTTGTCAAAAAAAAAAAAAAAAGTAAAAAAAGAGGGTAAAAAGTCCTAAAAGAACAATCAAAGGACGTAGAAAAAATAATATACCCCAAAATAAAAAGATCAATAAAACATGAAATTGTGCAAGTATAAATGCCACTACTTTTACCTTTTGATTATGGCAGAGTGTCAATAAATGCCATAGTCCGTGATGAGTTGAACAATTTAATCTTGACTTGTCACTTTTCAATTTCAAATGTTGGAGATAGAGAATAAAGAATTGTCATATAGTTTAATCATGGCAATTCAGTAGTTAGGTAGAGAAATAAGTGAATCCAACAGTTTAATCTGGATTCATGGATGAAATAAGTGTAGAATTAGATAGTTTTATTTGCTTTCAGAAAGAATAAATGCTGTAAAGGTTGCTAGCTCAAACGCACCTTACTAAAATGGAAGAAAAAATGTTAGCATGGTAAGTTGGGTAGCTAGAAGAAGGTGAGAAACATCAATATAAATATCATTCGACATGACTGCAAATAATTAACTTCCCCTCCCCATAGCCATTACACATTCTAAACTATCAGTCAGAAAGGCTCAAGGCATTTCCTTGACTTTTTTTGGGACCGGACCCAAGGCTCTATGGCTGATAAGTGGAAAATGTAAAATGTCTATATTAATCCCTTAAACTCACATCATTATTCCATTTCATGCATTCATTTCCCTGAATAATCCTAAGTAAAATCTCATTTTACTTAAAGATACTATAATTCCTATTTGAATAACTTCCTACATCACATGGAAGCATAAACCCCTCAAAATTACATTTTATCATAAATTAAAGTGAAGAGATTAATATGATGCAATTTGCCTTTTAAAACTTCACTTTACTTGGTCATGTTTATGTATTTTGAGTATACCTTGTCCTATTTTCATATTAACTTTAAGTTATTTGATAATTCCCTATAGAATAACCTTTCCCTATATGATATAACTCCCTTTTATATAATAAGCCCCCAAAACCCATTAATTTAACTTTAGCCAAAGTTATTTATTTCCACATGTTTAAATAAAAACCCTCTTTATACCCCCTTTGGCTAAATATATCATTATAAGAATATCCCGCCCCTATGGTAGGTAAATCATTTTTATTTAGTTTACCATATAATAAAAATATATATAAAAATGATTAAACATGTTTTAATATGTGTTTAAAACAAAAAATCCCGAAGTTTTGTTTAAAATAAACTTCAAAGAAAAAACCCATCCATTTGTTATATTTCCCTTCCCCGACTCCCTTAACCTATGGTTAAAACTATAACCTAACCCATTTCCCCCGATATATATCCCATTACCACAATAGTAACCATGGGTAAAGCCCTTTTAAAACCCTTCCCGATCACTTTTCCATTGAATAAAGTCTTTTTGTATATAAAAATCAATAAAACCCTTTACCCCATCGGACTAAATTCTGACCCTCCGATCTTCAAAACTCATTTAATCCAACGGTTTTCCATAAACACGATGAGATATACCCTAGATCCTTTATAATTCCCATCCCCACACCTTTTCTTTTAATCTTAAACCTTCGCTTTTGAAAGCCAGATTCGACGGCCGATATTCTATATCGTCCAAATAAAGTACCCGACTGAAGTCTTGTAAACGTCGCGCGATATGGGCTGTTTTCCCAAACCGCCCTGTGTTGACGTGTCATGATTTAACTGGATCACGTTGGAAAAGTGAATTCCCGCTTACCGCTTTGGAGCCACGCGAAAACCACCCAGCCAATACAAAACCGCTCCCACCGTACCTACAATTAATGCATTTAAACTATGATTCCACCTTTGGTTTAATGTATTAAAACTTATGGTTTTCATCGAATTTTCAGCTATTTGCGCCTGATAACCTTTGAGAAACTTTGCAGAGCCTCCTGTGTCTATTTTCGAAGCTACTAGTGAACCAGTGCCCATTTAAACGACCATTTTTCTCTGCAACTCATTCACAGAGAACCTTCATAACTTTTGCCGGCCCAATTTTCCAGAAATGAAGACTGTGAAAGAAACTGCGACCTTAATCGACCGCAATTATACCTTTAAAGGTATTTTTCGTCAATCATATCCATCAAAACTTCAATTTCAAGGGACAATTCGTCTTTTAAATTGACATATCTTAAAATTCAGTTGAATTTTCCATCCTAAGAAGTCTAAAACCTCCAAAATGCAGGGGTAACCCTGTCAAATTTTCCCGAGAACCCTCACTTTCCATTTTAGAGGTTTTAGCCACTCCCTGATCATTTTCACTGCTGAAATTGATCAAAGCCATCTTCTGAGCATTAAAAATCCTTTTTTTATCATCCAGAATCTTGCTCAGAGTCCTATTTTTCCAGAAAAATCCTTCAAAAACCCTTGTTTCTAGAAAAGAACTTAGCAAATAGTTTAAACTTTCTTTGATTCGGCTAAAGATGACTAAGAAACAAGTAACCCCAAAAGCAGGAGGCCCAAAACCTCAGAAGAAAGCCTCTGCCAAAATCCCTCAGCTTGAGCCTTCTAAACTTGAAAAACCCACCCCTGCACTAACTGCTGAGTCTACTGAAGTTGTTAGACCTGTCCAACCTCCAGTTACTTCACAAGAAAATAGTGCTCTTGTTGATCTTCATTACAAAATATTTGACCCTTCAGTTGAGTTCAATTTACTTGATGTCCATAACTGGTGTTTTGGCAAGTCTGTAGAGAAAAATGATAAGGATGTACCTGTGTGGGATTCTAATCTGCCAAAGTATACTGTCCCTCTTACTCATTCAGCCCCTGATTTTGTCAGATTATGTCAATCATACTATCTTCCAGACTAGAGATGCATTGTCAATAAAGATAGGGAGGTCATATTCTATATCAGTGCTGAATCCATAAAATCTATGCTGCAACTAAACCATGACCCCAATGCTGCTTCAGTGTCAATAGAGGATTTAAATCAACTCTACTTGGATTTGAACTTTGCTTCTAGATTTAACATCTGCCAGACTTTTTGCCCCACACAGGTTGATATCCCTAAAGTTAATCCTCCATTTGATACATTTGACTTTCCAAGTGAAACAAGACAGATTGTGTCTATGTTGCAATTCATCCTTGGGTATGATAATGATGAGTTCACAGATGTTGCTATCCTAGGTTTTCTATCTACTTTGGCCAGCCTCCATCTATTATATACAATTTTGCCAAGTTTATTGCAGAAAATATGCACTAGCAATTGTCCAGATTACCAGAAGAAGGAGTTTTTAAATATAATTCATATCTACTTCATCTCTTTTTGTATTACCAAGCAGAAAGATTTCCCATTGAGTTTCAGAAGCTAGATCTAGAAGCAAATTTACTTTCAGTTATATTTTGGTCATCTATTTTGAGGAAATGGAACAGGGAATACACATATGCAGATTTCAATGACGTGTTTATAGTACCTGCAATGAATTTGTTGAATAAGGAACAAACCCCTAGAATTAATGAAGAAACTAAGAAAATCTTACAGCTATCTGAGAGTTGTAAAACAGGGAATTGGTACTTGTATAAGAACTACACAGAGATTAGAGTGTATGGTGCACTCTTGGCCCCATATAAATTGCCTAGATTTGTGACTACAATGATTTTTGCTCTAGAATATTTGAGGCAAATTTTGAATGCAGATGAAGTCAATTTTATGGCCTCCAGGACAAAGACTCAGTTTAAACTAAAAAATCAAGTTGGGCCATTCATTGTTAACGAAAGAGAAGCAACAAATGAGATTAATATCAAATTGAAAGAATACAAATTCCCATATAGCTTTATGTGGAATTATGATCCTTAGGGTGTTTTAAGTCAAATCAAATTTAAATGCAAATTGTCTGCTTTCTTGCATGATTCCGAGCCTCAAATTGAAAAATATGCCAATAAAATTGAATGGGAGGAAAATAATTTATTTGATGATGACTCACAGGGCATACAGGGAAACAATGAACAAGATAAACAGTAGGATCAAGCATAGGTGGTTACAGTCAACAAAGAAATTGAAATTTCTCATAAAAGAAGCAGAGAGGAAGGCAGTTTCACAGCAGAAACTATTCTAAAAAAAATATTCAAGATTCCATGCTGTAAGAAGAGTAAATTGACTAATGAAGAAAGGAATAAAGCTATTAATGTTGAAGATAACAATGACCATCAAACTGATGATGAGGCCACTTTCATTGTAAATGAAACACTCAAAGAGCTTCGGGATGTCCAACCCAAAACACAGCAGAAAGACACTATTATGATTGAAAAGCAAACAAATGTTGATATTCCCTCTTCTTCCAAGAAAACTGACAACACAAAGTCAAATATTCAAATTAGATTCAGACAAATCAGAGAAAAAAATGAAGGACTCAAAAGTGAAGTATATTCCAAGTTTCTTAAAGAAAAGCTTGGGAATAAGGATAGACTCCTCTCATCTTTTGATTACTCTTCAAAAAAATTGGTAATGTCATTTCTGAAGTCCACTATGGCTGATCCAAAAACAATTGCAGACTACTCAAAGACAGACTTGGACGTGGATGCAGATGCTGTCCATGAATTGAATAAAATAGAATTCCACAGAATAAATACATAGATGTTGTATTCCAAAATAGTCAACAAGACTATGAATTCTATTAAGCTTGAGAAAACAATGATAAATCTTTAGAATCAAATGAAATTGGATAAAGCATCATTGTATGCCAATGGCTTAAGAATCAAAGCATTGGAAGATATAGTGATTGAAGCAGAAGCTGACCCAACAAACATTGAAGGGGAAAAGGCCATAATCAGACAGAAAAATGAAGACATAGCAGCTCTAAGGAGACAACTGAAATTGCCTCAAAGTGAAAATCCCCAGGCAAAGGAAATCCTTCAAAAAAAAATAGAGAATGATGAATTAAAATAGCTTGTTCTAAAGATGACAACCCAAATAAAGGAAATGGAAAGCCACATAGAAGATTTCATGAAAGAAAATGAAAATTTGAAGAAATCCCAGCAAATTTTCATTCCTACAGTTATTCCAATTGTAAGCACAACAATCCCCTCAACATTGGCAGAATATTTGGCACCACAAGGAGTATTGGCAACTGCAGTGTCAATTACTTCTAAAGATATCTCTGCCACTTCTTCATCGACATCACAGATAAACACAATGGGGGAAACAACTACAATAATCAAAGCTATGGAATACATGTCCATAACAGATCAAGAGATAATCAGTTTAAAAGGCACCATCAAAAATCTGGAAGCATCCAACAGAGATGCCTTAATCACTTCCAAAGGACATGAACAGAGAGCTAACAGATTACAGGAACAGGTGAAAATTCTTCAACAGCAAGTAAATCTCACTGAGTAGGTTGCCTACATCAAAAATCATCTATGGACAAAAATCACTGAAGGCATTCACTCACAATGGCCTTCTATTCAGATAATATATGAACAAAAAGATCTGCTACAAGCTTCCTTAGCATAAATTGATAAAACAAAGAAGGAAATTGGCAATAAACCAACATAAGCAATTCAACTCATATCATTTTTGAATAGTAAAAACAAGGAGGAATTAGAAGAATTAAAAATTCCTAACAGGACAGAGGCTATCCTTGAAATCAGAAAGGTCCTAAAAAAGAGAAACATTATGAACGATCTGGAAGAGAAGTGTGATAATATGAACATATCAATCAACAAATTCAAGACCAAATATTAATTGCTGCTAGAAGCAGGACTTCCAGATATTCATGCACTGAATGAAAAATTAATGCCACAGAAGGACTATGATCAGAAAATTAGAGCCCATGCTAAGGAGTAGGCTAAAAATCCTTTGCCACAAGGATCTCCAAGTGGCAAAATAATACTTCAATATTTTGAGAATTTGTTCTTTTTGGAGAATGAAATTAAGCACATGTTCATAGTAAAGCCAAAATTTTCTAAGTACACAGAAGTTGATGAAAGCTATAGAAAATTGAAGAGTATAAAGATCCCCACAACTCAACAGTGGCAAGAATTCATAGATCTGATGTGAATTTGACCAATAAAAGAGCAGGAAAATCACATGAAAAAATCACATTTTACTGTTACCTTAGGGAAAAAATTCAGGGTCAAAGTGTATCAGATGTCAAAGAATATCAGTAAAAAAGAATGCTACTGCTGGTTATTTTTCAATTATAGCAGTAAAATAGTGAAAATCAAAGATAAAGAGTATCAGGATTGAAATTGAAAAGAAGGAGTGATCTACAAGCCATCTTCCACGAGATAAAGCATCCAATGCCAACAATGCTCATAGAAAATCATGAAATCATTTTGATTAGGATAAGCAGTTCTATATTTTATTGTAAAAGAGAACAACTTGCAAACTGTTTTGCTGCTGTCCCTCTTCTTATGTTATATTTCCTATTTTTCCTTGAAACATTATCTCAAACTTTGAGATATTTTGTAAGTAATTCATTTGTATAAATACTTCATCCTTCGAAGTATTCAGTGTGGAATAAAATTTATCAAGACTACTATAGTCATTTTTCTGGATATATTGAAGTTGGTGTGAGTTAATTAGCAAAGCAGTAGGCTGGAATTGAGATTAAAGACATCATAACTCAGGATTCTTGTGCTGACCAGATAAGTCTAGTCTTTTTCCTATTTTCATTGTTTTTCTTTCAAAAGTTTCCATACATTCATTTTAATGTGTTCCTATATTTAATGATCAACTAGGAGAATTTAGACAGGATTAGTGATAAAAAGCTCCCTATTTTTTACTAGTTGGCATTATTATGTTTTCTGCTTGATAATCGGACTATAGAATTCTTAAATGCTCTAGGTCCCTGTTTAATTTCCCTCCTTCAATCTTCTTTTCTGTAACTTAAGGATTCTTAAGTGCCCTTTTCTTCAGATTTCACCCATTTCATCAAAAAAACATATTCAAAACCTTAGAAGGTCATCTACCTTGCCCTTAGTACATTTTCATCTTTAAGTCTTATTTCCTAGCTCTGCTTGCCTAGAAAGTTGACTCCATAGCCCAATGTTCTGGTAGATACCTCTGGTTTACCTTGAAACACTTTTTATTCCCACCACACTTTCAAAACAAGTCCCACTGTCCACTCATAACTAGCCTAAAATCCAATTATAAAACAAAGTTAAATCTTTACGAGAGATCCCTCTCCGGAACTCAGGAAGGCTAGATCCTGAATTCTAAAAGAGGTTCTTGGCTACCCCTGGTTTTCTTAACTAAAAAAATCCTCATCCCACAACCTGAGAATTACTAGGGTGATAACATACTGGTGACCATACTGGGGAACTAACCACTCTCCAGTTTTAAGTTTCATCTTAGAGGAATATTTTAAAAACATATCTTTTCTACTTTAAGATTAAGTTTAAAGGTTGTGGGTATTTAACCAATAAACATTCTGGCTCCCAAGAAAGTCTATTACACTAGATCTAACCCTGATCCTAATCCTCCATATATAGTAGACAATCCAGACCAGATAGGAAAAAAGAAAAAACAAACTGTTAGTTCTGAGACTAAAGTACCCCTGAAAAGAGTTGATTCTGTTAGAGTCGGTATCTTCATCCCTCCGTAAGAGATAAAATCTCTCTTGCTTCATTTCATTTTAGGTGTCTCACTTAGTTCAGTCAGCTGCATTCCATTAGGAGCATGGATCATCTGACGGTAGGGTCTTGTCACTCATATCCCTCATGTCTTGTACTTGCTGGTCTATTTTTTTTCATCAAAATCATGTATAGTCATGCTTGACCTCATAGTTTGCAAAGAGTCATTTTAGGGTTTTTTTTAGTCTCATTAGGTCTAGGGTTTAGTTAATCAGGTCTCAAAATTCCTAATAATGGTCATCAGGCACATGAGGAAGCTTCAAATAAGGTTTCGATGCAAAATTTCATCATCATAATGCTTAATAATAATTTTTCTTCAATACTCTGTTTTGAAGAAAAATTGTCTATTTCATCTTTATGTAATAAATGCAATGTAATTTTCAAGTTTTTCAGTTGTAATAGTACTCCACTCGCAACCCTGGTCGCCTTTTCCAAAACTCCATGCCATCCATTCCCTGCAAAATAGATAAGAAGCTCATCATTCAGTCCAAAAACCAAAAGCAAGCAAAATAGAGTTCTTTTAAAAAGTGTCAAATTTTTCAAACATTACAAAGTGGGTTTTCAAAAAGAAAAAATTAAAATCTTTGGCATAAAAGATATTTTCATGTTTCAAAGATTCATTTGCATGCCAAGAGACAGTAGTGAGCCAAGAAAAATCGTGGAGGAGCGAAGAAAGAAGTTGGGAGGTCAGACCGTGTGTAAATTGTTGAGCGCGATGCACTGGGCAAGTGTCACGACGCATTAGAGGTGCACGACACATCGGGAAAGCTGCTTGTGTGTGATTTTGAACCGGCACAACACATTGGAGGGGCGCGACGCACAAGGTTGGTTGCGCGGCGCATTGGGCCGGAACACAAAAATTTTTCCATTCCTCTCAAACATCAAATTTGCTCGGTTGCTCCTTGTTCGGGTAAGTCAAAGCCACTCCTCTATTGCTCATAACTCGTGCTTGGTGTTGATTATGAGATTGATTATGAAAATTTGAGTACAAAAACTAAACCCTATTATCTTGTTGAGAAGTTAACTCCTTAGGGTTTTGAAACTTGTTTTGGGCCAAATACTTCCATTCCCCACCTTGTTTTTCCTCCCCCTCACTGTTATCTCATCACTACAGTCCATCCCCCATCCTCTTAAATCCCTAAAGTCACTCATTCCTAAGCCTATTTCCCTATCCCTAAAGTCATTTCATTTCCTATCATTCCCATTTCCCCATATCACTTGTAAAATTTCCCAAACCCCAAGTTTTCCCAAGAAGTCAAGTGGTTGTCCTTACACTTCAAATTTCACTTGATTAAACTTCATTATTCCCATTACCCTATTTCTCCATAGTCCCTCCCATACTACTATACATTTGGCACTAAGACAAAAGCACCAAAATTCTCATTTTTCATCCAATACAACATAGAACTTGCATAGACCTTGGACATCATGGAGACAGATACCGATACATCTTATGACCGAGACAGTGATTCCACCACTGAACTACATGCACCTAGAAGGCCTCATAAGAATGGCAGACATGTGAGAGAGGAGCCCACCTCATTGGCTGAATTGTAGGCTTGTCCACTTGCCATGGCATGTTTTTGAGAGCAATATTGTTATCAATTTTGTGAAATGATTGCTAGGATCCATTATCATCAGGAGTTGGCTCATTTGTTTTTGTTGCATTTACATGATGGTCAGGTCACCCTTGCTGGTGTGACTTTCACTTTAACACCGGAAACTATCTCTCAAGCAACCGGAATACCCAATGTTGGAGAACAATGGAACAAAAGACAGCAGGTGGACAGAGTGCATTATGAACCATATATCAGCCCTAGTTTTGTGAAACAACTCAGCAGAGTGTTTCCTTTCCGGTTCCTAAAGGATTCCTATGCGCCTCTGATGAAACTCATTATCAGATATTTCAGTTGTGAGGGCCGGTTTTCACGTCTCTATGCCTATCATATCAGGTTATTGATGCATTTTACAAAGGTGAGGATGATTAACCTCCCTTATTTCATGTGCCGTAATATTGAGAGAATGACCACTCTTGTGCAGAGGAAAACTCCCGAGCAGCAGTACAACAATATTTATCACTATGCACTCATCAAGATCGTGGTTGTGCATCAGCTTGGCCTGCAGGGTATTTCATGGGAGGATTTCATTTCTAATGATTTATTCACAGCTCCTCAGTTTCCTCCGGAGGTTGTTCATGATGCAGGTGAACCTTCATATCAGCATGGAGGTCAGGAGACAGAGACTACTAGTGTGCCAATGTATGTCACTTATTAGAGAGGCACTAGAGGATTATTTGCAACAGCTCGGCGAGTATTATCTCCACCTGGGGTGGAAGGGGTCTCGCTTCCATCATCAGCATGGAGGTCAGGAGACAGAGACTACTAGTGTGCCAACGTATGTCACTTATCAGAGAGGCACTAGAGGATTATTTGCAGCAGCTCTGCGAGTATTATCTCCACCTGGGGTGGAAGGGGTCTTGCTTCCATCATCAGCAGCACAGGTACAGGTACAGGATAGAGGTAAGAGGCCCATGCAGGATGAGGGGACTTCAGGAGGCCAAGATACAGGTTTCATACTCATTGATGAGGATTTGAGCTCTCAAAGATCAAAGTTGAGAGAGACTATTCAGGAGCAGAAGGCGGAGATAGACACTTTGACCGTCAAATTGCAAAGAGCCCAATGGATTATAAACTACCTTGAGCAGCGAAACAAACAGTTGGAAGATCATCAAACAATCATGGAGTTGCAAAACATCCGTGAAGACCGGCAAACTGCCCAAAGAAGCCAAACCGAGATGACATCCATTGAGCGAGAGATTGAGGCTGATAGAGAGACTTGGCTTGAGAGGGTCAATATTCGTCTGAAGAAGTTGTTGGAGAAGGACAACAAGGAAAAGAACATGCTCAGGCACATGAAGAATCATTATTGGGCGAGAAATCATGTTTGCAAGGCATGAATCAAGATCCTGAAGGCAAAGTTAAAGAGGGCATTAAAGCGTCGCAAAAGGCATGATAGACTCCAAATTTTGGCCGAAGCTTCTTTGGCCTAGAATAGCGTATGATGGTGGAAATTTAGCCCAAATTTCAAGAAATTTGGGACACATTTTGTCAATTTTGAATTTTTTGGCCTTAACACAGACTTTCCTGCCCGACGCGTCGCGCCACTTGGCGCGCGCTTATAATTGGTAGCTCCTCTTGAAGAAAAAATTGTATTTCTGGATTTTTCATCAAAAAATTTTATGCATTTCTACCCATTACCTAAAGTTTTTGACAAGTTTTTGGTTGCCTGAAGGGTCAAAAACACCCTAAAAATGACATTTCTGCCCCTTTTTGGACACACAGGAAGCAGTGTTGGGAAAACTCATTTTTGGAGAGGCAAATGGAAACCAAATTCAAAAATTCCACTTGGGTTGGAAATCATACAGGCAGAGATTTCCAATGAGCTATCCTGCAATCAATTTGGACTCCGATAAGGCCCTCAAAATCAGCTCCAAAGTGGCGCGACACATAGAGATTTCAGGCGTGGCGCATTGGGAATTTTGGCCTAGTTTTCACTCAGTAACTCAGTTTTTCGCCTAGTTTTGGCCAGTTTGACTTTTTTATCTCCAAATGTAAAGATATTGATGTAATTTGATGTAATTTCATGGCTTTTATGTAATTTTGGCACATTTTTACTCCTGCAAGTAGATTCATTCACCAAAAAGTGAATTGTAACTGAATGAATCAGTTTCCTATCTTATAGAGGCAAGCTGTTCCACTGCCTATTTTCCAGTGCTTAGTTTAGATCTTGTTGAAACAACTCCTAAACTAGTGAGCTCGACCCCTAGAGGCATGGGGATGGGTTATGCTTGTCTATATCTTGTATTTTCTTAATCATTTTCAGGGTTGAACACTTGGGATTTCTTAGAGCTTCATTGTACATTTCATCTCTGCATTTTGGCAAAGGAATAGACTAGGGTTTGCAACACTCTTTGGGATCCATGTGGCTCTATGTTTTGATGGTGTGTTTCTCTCTGTGTTTTTAAGTCTACTTATGTTTCATGTGTATCATTTCCCTTCTCCTTTCTTCTTAAGTTAAACAAACAAGTGATAAAGGTGGAATTCATTAGATTTGTAGTGCTCTGCCTTGAGTTTTGTTTAATTTTCTATGTTTTAAACTGTTTGAAGAGGATTCCTGAAAGCCTCTTGCCCTCTTCAACTTCTCACCGGTCTAAGCTATCCATTTCATTCAATTCGAAGCATCAAAACAATTGCCTTCCTTGCCCCATTCAGCTCTCTGCAAAACTGATAATTTCCCGAACCCAAATTCTGCCTTTTCCTTTGATTCCAAAAAAAACTCCCAAAATCAAATCAAACTCTTTCACATATATACCTAGCCTAAAATCAGCCTTTATTTTAAGTCATCTCAAGCCTCATTGATTATTTTTGCTGAGATTGACAAGGAGAGAGCCCTCTCTTGATCTGGTAGGGCTAGCTACCAGATTAAGCGTGGTTTGATGTTACCCTAGACTCTGCCTTTCTTAGCCTGAGGTAGATTTAGGAAATAACATATCATTTACCCAAAGAATTAGTAAGCTTATCAGACATTGAATTTGATTTGAAGTTTGAAAAATCTCTGTTTAGAACCAAATCTGAATCTGATTTAAAGGAAATTGTTTTAGATCCAGTTTTTACTTCTTATGTGAGTGAAAAACACAAAATTATTTCAGTTCCTACTAAATCAAACAAAACTAAAAGTCAAAGTCCAGTGAAAAGGGTAAATGTTACAAAAATTAAAGACATTGAAGAAGCTGTTAAGTTAACCAATTTTTTGTCCCAATTCAAACCCCCAGTTTCCCAACTATACACCACAGTTTTTCCAGCATTAGATTCTACTCTGTATGTTGCCACATCATTTATAGATTCTATTGTCAGTTCACCTCAAGAGCCTATAAGCCTTGAGTTGCCTCTGCACCATAGAATCATATATTCATCATATCCACAATCCACCGCTAGTTCATCAACTGATCCATTCATCCCTGAGCTACCCTTGCAGCCTAAAGTAATATATCCATCATTCACTCAGTCCATTACATCCACTACCACCATAAGCACTAGCCATACTATTTATTTTTCATCCCCTTTACCAAGCTCTTCAAGTACATCCATTGTAATAACCAACACTATCCCTTCCACTACTACTGTACCTCCCAGTTTAGCAAAAATCCAAGCCATGGCAGCCAAATATGCTCCCTTGGTCTTACCTCAAAATCCACATGACATGCCCCAAAATTACCAAAAGGACACCCCATTGTTTGATAATCTTTCACAAATTACTACACAACAACACATCACTAGAATGAATGATTTTTGGGAATTTTATGAGATAGATGAATCTGATGTCCAAATGAGGTTTTTCACACAAAGCTTAATTGGAGAAGTAAAAACCTGGTTTAAAATTTTAGGTGCTGGTAGCATAGTACACCTAGCTACATTCCATAGAGCTTTCCTAAATAAATGGGAAAAGAAGAATAATCCTATGCAAATACTATCTGAGTTTGATGCTGTTAAGAGAGCCCCAAATGAGTCTGTCCAAGAATTTTGCACCAGATACGATACTGTTTACAACTCCATTCCCGCAGACCTTAAACCCACTCCGTATTTCGTGCTACTTAAATTCCATGATTTTTTTTATGTAGATATGGCTTACCAAATTAGAGAAAGGGATGCAGATACCTTAGAACAAATGCAACAAAACGCTGTAGGTGTAGAAATCAATATACTTGCTAAGAAAACTAGACTGAGAAACGAAAGAAGGGTTATTATCAAAGAAGAAGCTTCACATTTAGATGGTAAATTTGATTTTATTACCAAAGCATTAGAAAAATTAGTTGAGAGACTAGATCACATCGAAAGGAAACCACAATGGGAGAATCAATCCCAGATCTGGAGTCCCAACTACAGAAAGAAAAAACCCTGGGAAAGGTAAAGAACCTTCCCCAGATCAGAATATAAGAACCCCATTCCAAGAAAAATTTGCAGAAAGTTCAAAAAAAAATGTTGAGGAGGAGGAAGACATCAACATAGTTATGGGGATTGATGAAAACAATATCATTTTCCTCACTCAGGAGGACCAGGAACTCTTTGAGGTTCAACAGTTCAAAGTAGAATCTGGAGAATCCTTTGATTATAAACAAGGATATGATTTTGCAATTAATGAAATTCACAGTCAATACAACCTTAGGAGCAAGAAAAATAATGAGCCTACCATAAAGAACAATGCTCCAACCCAATAAGAACAAAACAAAAAGAATACTAAGGCTCCTAAAACAAAATTTTTGCAGATTCTTCCTAGAGAGAATAAACAAAGTTCAAACCCACCCAGTCCTAAAAAGCAGCAAAGCCCAAAGATTGTAGATATTACTGATGAGGTGGCTCAATCTTCCAAATATGCCCCAAAGTCTAATACTACAAAATTCACCAATTTAGCAACAGTCAATGAGCCAAGAAAGAATCCAGCTGATTTAAAATCATCAAATCCTAAATATTTTGTTGAGAATCCTAAATCTGATAAAACTTCTGCTAACTCTCAAACTATTCTTGAAAAAATGATTAAAGATAGCAGAAACCAAGAAACTCAAACATAAGACAAGAGAAAAGCTCAAACCAAAGGTAAAACTGTAGAAACTCAAGAAAAATCATCACAAACCACAGTTCCAAAAGACAAAGTAATTCAAGCCATCAAATCTTAGCCAACGTTTAATATGCAATCTGAAATATCCAAGTTAAAGATAAATGTTCCATTAGTTGAATTAGCTAAAAATTACTTGTATAGATCTATGATTTCTGAAGCATTGAATGTGAATGAAAATGAAGATACAATTAACATGAATGAAGATAGGCCTGAATTAATCTTTGGTCCCAATGTAGATGGAAAGCATTCATATGGGTTAGTACCTCCATTTTATGTAAGTCTTACTGTACATGATCAAATATTGCACAATGCTATGCTAGATACTGGAGCTTCCCACAATTTAATGCCTAGAGCTATAATGGAAACCCTGAATCTAGACATAACCAGACCATATAAGGACCTTTTTTCAGTTGATTCATCCAAAATCCAATGTATAGGTTTGATTAAAGATCTGTGTGTAAACCTAGTCCAATATCCCGGCAAAAGCATGATCATGCATGTTGTAGTAGCTGACATCCCGCCAAAGTATGGCATGCTTCTTTCTCACTCATGGGGAGAAAAGTTGCAGGGATCTCTACAACTTGATATGAGTTATGCCGCTATCTCGGTATTTGGACAACCTAAAAATCTTTACAGAGAAACCTTGATGAAATTCATGATCAGTACTGCTGACAGACCCACCAATTATCCAATCTATTTCACTCCTATTGATCTTGATTCCTTTATTCTCAGTAACTCTGATCAAAATGAAAATCAAACTGAACTCACTGATAAGAAACTTAAAATAATGGATGATTACATTGGTCATGAGGCTTTATGGCAATTAGATTTTGATGGATCTGTTAATAAATTTGAAGCTGGAGCAGGTGTATGGATTACCAATATTGAAACAAGCCATTCTGAAGGAAATGCCTTTAGTTTGAACTTCAAATGCACCAATAACATGGCTGAATACGAGGATTTAATCTTAGGTTTGAAAATTATTAGAGAAATGGGAGGAAAAACAATAATAGTCATGGGAGATTCTGAATTAGTTATCAAACAAATTAACGTAGAATACTCAGTTTATAATCCCAGACTTGCAAGATACAGAGAAACGGTATTGGATTTTCTTGATGATTTGTTAGAATCCAAGTTTGCTATCATCCCTAGAAAACAAAACATACAAGCCCATTGTTTAGCAACCTTTGCCAGCAGTTGTAAATTTCCATTTTCACCATTACAAAAATACACTGCTGAAATCAAACACAGGCCTATTGTTCCAGATAATGTGAAATATTGGCAAATTTTCTCAGAAGATGAGCAAATTTATCACTTTTTGAACAATGAGCAAGAATTTCAAAATTTCCAAATCGATAATGACTATAACATAGATTCACCTTGTGATATAGATTTAAATTTTTGTCAAATAGATGATTTAGATAATTTAGATGTACATAATTTTGATAAGCCTATTATATTTACTCAGAGTGACAGATGAAATGGAAAAAGTAGATATAGAGGAATTGATAGAAGATGAAATAGATTTCATTTATTTAAAGAATAAATTTTTACCCAGAGGTTTAACTCCCCTAGAAGACTTATTTGATTCTAATGATGTGCCAAAAAGGCCAAAAATGGAACCAGTTAAATCTGATATATAAGAGTATAACCTAGGGACAGATGAAAAACCAAAAACAATCAAACTATCAAAATCCTTATCATCAGAAGAAAAGGTCAATTACATAGAACTCTTAAAATAATATCAGGATGTCTTTGCATGGAGTTACGAAGACTTGAAAACTTACAACACAGACATAATCCAACATAAAATTCCTTTGAAAGAAAATCAAAAACATTTTTAACAAAAACTCAGAAGGATTAATCCAGTTTTGTTACCTTTAATCAAAAAAGAAGTTAAAAGAATGTTTGATTCACAAATAATTGCACCAGTCAGATATTTTGACTGGGTATCTAATTTAGTGCCTACCAGAAAGAAAAAAGGAGAAATTCAACTATGCATAGACTTTAGAAATCTTAATAAAGCATTCTTGAAAGACAATTACCCCTTGCCTAAAATGGATCATATTTTGCAGAGGGTGGTTGGTTCTTCAAGGATTTATTTACTAGATGGTTTTTCTGGTTACAATCAGATTCTAGTTCATAAATATGACCAAACTAAAACCGCATTTACTACTCCATGGGGCACTTTCATGTACGTGAAAATGCCTTTTGGGTTAAAAAATGAAAGAGCTACATTTCAAAGAGCCATGGATATTGCCTTTGCCAAGAAGATCCATGAATTTTTAGTTATTTATCTTGATGTTATTACTATTTTTTCAAAAACAAATGATGAACACTTAGATCACCTGAGACAAGTTTTTATCAAATGCAGAAAATGTGGTATATCTCTTAATCCTAAAAAGACTCTTTTTGGACTAGAAGAAGGAAAACTGTTAGGTCACATCATCTCAACAGAAGACATTAGAATAGATCCTGCAAGAATTGAAGCCATTCTAAACATTCAACCACCAAGGAACATAAAATAACTCCAAGCATTCTTGGGTAAAATCAAATTTTTAAGAAGATTCATCTCTAATCTGGCTGAAATTATAAAAGATCTTAACAATATGCTTAAAAATGACTCCTCAATAAAATGGACAATAAAGGCCAAACAATCTTTTTAATCTATCAAACAGGCCTTAACAAAAGTACTAGTCCTTATCAGCCCAGATTATACAAAAGATTTCATAATATTTTCCTTTGCATCCGAACACACCATAGTTGCAGTCCTACTGCAGAAAAATGATCAAGGTTTTGAACAACCAATTGCATTCTTTAGTAAAGGCCTCAGAGATGCACCACTGAAATACAATATAATGGAAAAACAGGCTTTGGCTTTGGTTAAAGCCATCAAGGATTTCAGAGTGTATATACTTCATTCACACATCATTGCATATGTCCTTAATGCAGTAGTTAAAGATATTTTGACAGAAGATGGACCAGATAGTAGGAGAGGAAAGTGGATAGCCACAATCCTTGAGTATGACCTAGAAATCAAACCAACTAAACTCATTAAAGGACAGGGTTTAGCCAGACTTATGGCTGAATCAAATTTCAATGCCTTAGATATTAATTTCATCGCACAAGTAGATGAACAGGAGGAGATGGCGACTCCATTGATTAGTGAGGCCTATCTAGACTCACCATGGTACTCTGATATTATCTTTGTACTAAAAAATTTACAAGCTCCTCCTGGGCTAACAAAAACTAAGGCAAGATTCATCAAACAGAAAGGAATGAGGTTTTGTATCTTAAATAATGCACTATATTGGAAAGAAAGTACTGGGATTTTACTAAATTGTTTATTAAAATCTAAGGCTGACAAAATTCTTGAGGAATTTCATGCATGTGACTGTGGAGGCCACCTATACTAGAAGAGTACAACAGACAAAATACTAAGAGCTGGTTTTTACTAGCCAACTTTATTTTCTGATGTTAAAAAGTTTGTTATCTCTTGCCATAAATGCCAAATTTTCGAAGGTAAAAAGAAACTGTTACCTTTACCTCTGAAACCTATATCCACTGAAAAACCATTTCAACTATGGGGGTTAGAATTCATAGGTGAAATCCATCCTCCCTCTTCAGGCCAACATAAATGGATTCTAACTGCTACATATTACTTTACCAAGTGGATAGAAGCCGTTCCAAATAGGCAAGCTACAGATTCAGTCATAATATCATTTCTAGAAAGTAATATTCTGTCAAGATTTGGATGCCCCCATAAAATTATCACAGACAATGATGCTGCCTTCAAATCCAAGAAAATGATTGCTTTTTGCCATAAATACAATATTACCTTAGGTCATTCCACAACATATTATCCCCAAGGTAATGGTTTGGCTGAATCATCAAATAAAAGTTTAATCAACATCATCAAAAAAATACTCCAAGACAATAGGAAGACATGGAACAAGAAGTTGGTCTATGCCCTTTGGGCTGATAGAATTACAACAAAAAATTCTATAGGAACTTCACCTTATCAGATTGTTTATGGTACAAATGCAGTTTTCCCTTCTTCCTTGTGTGTTCCAGTCATGAATATTATCTAGGAATCACAGGTGGAAACAAATGATATTCAAAGAAGAATCAATGAAACCATACATCTCCAACAAACCAGAGATGAAGTTTATGAAAAGTCACAAGTTTCACAAGACAAAATCAAAAAGATTTTTGATAAAAGGATTAAGGAAGATGATTTTTTCATAGGAGATCAAGTTTTGAGATGGGATTCACGAAGAGAGGATAAAGGTAAACATGTGAAGTTTGAATTTCTATGGCAAGGACCCTATGTGACATATGGTTACAGAGGTAATAATTCCTTTTTCATCAGGAATTTGGATGGAACTGAGCTTCAAGAAGGATCAGTGAATGGTAGGATGCTGAAACACTACTATTCCTCTGAGTTACTTAACAGTTAGATTCATTTATTTTATCATTGTAAATATTCATAGTCAGTGTGTAGATTAGATTGGACATTTTATCTATGAAGTTGAAGCTCAAAGAGAGGGCCCTAAGCTTTGCAGTATAATATGTCATAAATATGATTGGTTGCAAAAAACAAAAGAAAATTACATGATCAACAAGGTCAAATGGATAAGGCTACTGATCTCAGAGTTCTTGACATTTCACCAGAAAATGCCATCCCCAAGTGAAGCCGATGTTAGTAACCTATAAATATAGGATTCATAATTTTGACTTGATTGTTGATAATCTTGTAAATCTGTACATACTTTGCCTTCTGCAAGTTGTATCAACATATTTTGTAAAAATAAAAATAAAAAAAAATAAAAAAAATCAAAAAATCAAAAAAGAGGGTAAAAAGTCCTAAAAGAACAATAAAAGGACTTAGAAAAAATAATATACCCCAAAAGAAAAAGATCAATAAAACATGAAAGTGTGCAAGTATAAATGCCACTACTTTTACTTTTTGACTATGGCCGAGTGTCAATAAATGCCATAGTCCGTGATGAGTTGAACAATTTAATCTTGACTTGTCACTTTTCAATTTCAAATGTTGTAGATAGAGAATAAATAATTGTCATACAATTTAATCATGACAATTCAGTAGTTAGGTAGAGAAATAAGTGAATCCAACAACTTAATCTGGATTCATGGATGAAATAAGTGTAGAATTAGACAGTTTTATTTGCTTTCAGAAAGAATAAATGCTGTAAAGGTTGCTAGCTCAAATGCACCTTACTAAAATGGATGAAAACATGTTAGCATGGTAAGTTGGGTAGGTAGAATAAGGTGAGAAACATCAATGTAAATATCATTCACCATGACTGAAAATAATTAACTTCCCCTCCCCATAGCCATTAAACTTTCTAAACTACCAGTCAGAAAGGCTCAAGGCATTTCCTTGACTTTTGTTGGGACCGGACCCAAGGCTTTATGGCTGATAAGTGGAAAATGTAAAATGTCTATATTAATCCCTTAAAATCACATCATTATTCCATTTCATGCATTCATTTCCCTGAATAATCCTAAGTGAAACCTCATTTAACTTAAAGATACTATAATTCCCATTTGAATAACTTCCTACATCACATGGAAGCATAAACCCCTCAAAATTACATTTTATCATAAATTAAAGTGAAGAGATTAATATGATGCAATTTGCCTTTTAAAACTTCACTTTACTTAGTTATGTTTATGTATTTTGAGTATACCTTGTCCTATTTTCATATTAACTTTAACTTATTTAATAATTCCCTATAGAATAACCTTTCCCTATATGATATAACTCCCTTTTATATAATAAGCCCCAAAAACCCATTAATTTAACTTTAGCCAAAGTTATTTATTCCCACATGTTTAAATAAAAACCCTCCTTATACCCCCTTTTGCTAAATATATCGTTATAAGAATATCTCACCCCTATGGTAGGTAAATCATTTTGATTTAATTTACCATATAATAAAAATATATATATAAATGATTAAACATGTTTTAATATGTGTTTAAAACAAAAAAATCCCGAAGTTTTGTTTAAAATAAACTTCAAAGAAAAAACCCATCCATTTGTTATATTTCCCTTCCCCGACTCCCTTAACCTATGGTTAAAACTATAACCTAACCCATTTTCCCCGATATATATCCCATTATCGCAATAGTAACCATGGGTAAAGCCCTTTTAAAACCCTTCCCGGTCACTTTTCCATTGAATAAATTCTTTTTGTATATAAAACTCAATAAAACCCTTTACCCCATCGGATTAACTTCTGACCCTTCGATCTTCAAAACTCATTTAATCCAACGGTTTTCCGTAAATGATGAGATATCCCCTAGATCCTTTATCATTCCCATCCCCGCACCTTTTCTTTTAATCTTAACCCTTTGCTTTTGAAAGCCAGATCAAACGGCCGATATTCTATATCGTGCAAATAAAGTACCCGACTGAAGTTTTGTAAAAGTCGCGCGATATGGGCTGTTTTCCCAAACCGCGCTGTGTTGACGTGTCATGATTTAACTGTATCGCGTTGGAAAAGTGAATTCCTGCTTACCGCTTTGGAGATGCGTGAAAACCACCCAGCCAATACAAAACTACTCCCACCGTACCTACAATTAATGCATTTAAACTATGATTCGACCTTTGGTTTAATGTATTAAAACTTATCGTTTTCATCGAATTTTCACCTGTTCGTGCTTGATAACCTTTGAGAAACTTTTCAGAGCCTCCTGTGTCTATTTTCGAAGCTACCAGTGAACCAATGACCATTTAAACAACCATTTTTCTCTACAATTCACTCATAGAGAACCTTCATAACTTCTGCCAGCCCAATTTTCCAGAATTGAAGACTATGAAAGCAACTGCGACATTAATCGACCGCAATTATACCTTTAAAGGTATTTTTCGTCAATCATATCCATCAAAACTTCAATTTCAAGGGACAATTCATCTTTTAAATTGACATATCTTAAAATTCAGTTGAATTGTCCATCCTAAGAAGTCTAAAACCTCCAAAATGCAGGGGAAACCCTATCAAATTTTCCCAAGAATCCTCACTTTCCAGTTTAGCAGGTTTTAGCCACTCCTTGATCATTTTCACTGCTGAAATTGATCAAAGCCATCTTCTGAGCATTAAAAATCCTTTTTTTTCATCCAGAACCCTGCTCAGAGTCTTATTTTTCTAGAAAAATCCTTCAAAAACCCTTGTTTCCAGAAAATAACTTAGCAAACAGTTTAAACTTGCTTTGATTTAGCTAAAGATGACTAAGAAACAAGTAACCCCAAAAGCAGGAGGCCCAAAACCTCAGAAGAAAGCCTCTGCCAAAATCCCTCAGCCTGAGCCTTCTAAACTTGATAAACCCACCCCTGCACTCACTACTGATTCTACTGAAGTTTTTATACTTGTCCAACCTCCAGTTATTTCACAAGAATATAGTGCTCTTGTTGATCTTGATTACAGAATATTTGACCCTTTAGTTGAGTTCAATTTACTTGATGTCCATAACTGGTGTTTTGGAAAGTCTATAGAGAAAAATGATAAGGATGTACCTGTGTGGAATTCTAATCTGCCAAAGTATATTGTCCCTCTTACTCATTCAGCCCCTGATTTTTTCAGATTATGTCAATCATACTATCTTCCAGACCAGAGATGCATTGTCAATAAAGATAGGGAGGTCATATTCTATATCAATGCTAAATCCATAAACTCTATGCTGCAACTAAACCATGACCCAATGCTGCTTCAATGTCAATAGAGGATTTAACTCAACTCTACTTGGATTTGAACTTTGCTTCCAGATTTAACATCTTCTAGACTTTTTGCCCCACACAGGTTGATATCCCTAAAGTTAATCCTCCATTTGATACATTTGACTTTCCAAGTGAAACAAGAAAGATTGTCTCTATGTTGTCATTCATCCTTGGGTATGATAATGATGAGTTCACAAATGTTGCTATCCTAGGTTTTCTATCTACTTTAAGTCCTGGCCAGCCTCCATCTATTATATACAATTTTGCCAAGTTTATTGCAGAAAATATGCACTAGCAATTGTCCAGATTACCAGAAGAATGAGTTTTTAGATATAATTCATATCTACTTCATCTCTTTTTGTATTACCAAGTAGACAAATTTCCCATTGAGTTTCAGAAGCTAGATCCAGAAGCGAATTTACTTTCAGTTATATTTTGGTCATCTATTTTGAGGAAATGGAACAGGGAATACACGTATGCAGATTTCAATGACTTGTTTATAGTACATGCAATGAATTTTTTGAATAAGGAAAAAACCCCTAGAATTAATGAAGAAACTAAGAAATCTTACAGTTATCCGAGAGCTGTAAAATAGGGGATTGGTACTTGTATAAGAACTACACAAAGATTAGAGTGTGTGGTGCACTCTTGGCCCTGTTAGCCCCCTATGAAATTTTGACAAGAAAATAGGGGGCTAAATATTTGTTGAGCCTTCAAGGAATGCATTTCCTCTGAAAACACAGTCTCCTTGAAGCCTCCATGTGTATTTTATCCTTTGATGAAACCCCCTCTGCTGGTTTCCCTCATAAAGCCTCTCTGCTACGAAGAAATGCCCAAAGGCCCCCTTTTTCCCTACTCTTTAGTTTCCCTTTTCCCCACCTTCCCCATCTATCGTGACCCTTCTCGGCCCTCAAATTACATTAAAACGGGCCAAAAACCCACTTTCCGACCATGTTATAGGGCTTATCCCCTTTACCGCAAGCTCCTTAACCACTTCCCCACATGTGTCCGTCACCCAAGACCAAGCGCTTAAGCCTTGGGGTCCAATCGCAATCGAAAGTTTGTGTGTGTCTCATGTTTGTGCCCTTCCGATTGCATTCTTTCCGATTGCATCTCTTCCGATTGCATTCTTGCCGATCACACCCGCCTCCGATTACTCGATCGCAAGTCTCGGCAGCGCTGTCCCGACTAAGCCTCCCCCGATCACTCCATTCTCTTCCGATTGCATTCTTGCCGATCACGCCCGCCTCCGATTACTCGATCGCAAGTCTCGGCAGCGCTGTCCCGACTGAGCCTCCCCCGATCACTCCATTCTCTCCGATTGCGATTGGACCCTAGGTCCCACCTCATCCCATTTTGTTGCATTCTTTTCGCGTTTCTATGTGTTTCGCCCAGGGTTTAAAGTTTAAAGACCTTACACCAAAGTCATATATTCCATAGTCATTCCACCTGTTTCCATATATTTTTATGCCACTTGATCTCCACCGTTGATTTTTGTCCCCAGACCATGATCTAATGGTCTGCGTTGCATATCACCACCAAACCCTATTATTCGCATGTTTCAGCACCTCGCTGCATTTTCACCATCATTTCCCATAATGTCATTGTTTACCGCCGCCGCTACACCACCATATGTTTCACCCTCCGCTCTGCTAGTCTGCATTTGCATCAGCCTTCCTCACACAGTTGTGTGCTCTCCGCAGAGTACAAAGGTTGAGACGCCACCATAATTTCACAGTAAAGGGGCGACAGCAAGTTTCCCACTGACAGGGGAAAAGGAGTTAATGAATGGCAGGTGTTATACATCAGCAAAGTGGTTTTCTCCATCAAAGGATGGCCTCAAAATCTGAAATCTCCAGCGCCATTAAGGCTCAGGATGCGTGGGAAAAGACAGCACTAGAACATCACAGGGCTCGAGGCAGTAAAGGAAGACTTTCGCGCCCCCTCAAGGATTTTAGGAAGCAGAACAGTCGTCTAAAGACCCTGAAGATCGACCCAAAAGATCCTGAACACTGTAACAAGTACCTTCTGGGTTTTTTCATCAGCAAAGTGCTTTTCTCCATCAAAGTACAGGGCACCCTCACTGTTTTTATTATGCAAAATGTCCCTGAGGAGTTTTCCCACCAAACCACAGCTCAAAGACAGTCAGGCATTTATGAAGCAGGCCTTCTTCGCAGCTTATTTCATTTTTTGTTCGAATCACCTGGAGTACCGCAGGCCCAAAATGTCAAGATCAAATCCAAAGAAGATCGTACCCTTACTAAGAAGGTGAGCGAAAATAAATTTACGGCATTATTAAGAAGTATGGGCGTGAACACTTCCGCCCGGTTGTCTTGATGAGTCTCATTTAATTGTCTATCTGCCTCTGTCTCTTCCTCTTCCCCTATAAAAATCCCTGAGAACGAATTGTAAAGTTGTTGTTCAGTTGCTGCATAGTTGCTGTTAGAGGGATTCATTTGACTGTTAGAACAGTCCTGGGAGGGAGTAGCAGAGTAGTTGTATGTAATAGGCTGGGAGGAGAAGTCTGGACTGTAACATCCATTGAGCTTATTGTACATGACTGGTTTTGCATCAATTAATCAAAGCACATTTCACAGGATCCTCGTCTATTACTATTGGTGATGTTTTTCTTAACTTTGTTATTTACATTTTCATACTGTTTCATGTTCTGCTGGTAGGCATCAGAATAATGGTATAGGATTCACCCGTGTTAGGTGCCCTATGCTGTCTGCTCTCCCTACCTTTATGTTTTCTGCTTCATGTGTATCTAAGAGTAGGGACTCAGAAGGTTTAACCAAAGGCAGCGGATGTTGCTGTCACTGGCCGATGTATGAACTTGGGGTTCGCTGCTTGGTGTTTCTTTGTAATCTTATCTCTCGTTTTTCCTTTGGAGTTGCGCAAAGCAGACCCTCGGAGTTAAATGACCTCCGGTCCGATCTATAAGGCATCCTTGTTTCTTTTGAGAGTCGCCTTTGAGTATGTCCCGCGGTGCTCCAAGAAAACATGACCTCTGACCTCGATCTCGGTTGCTTTCTCGCTCCATCGGTCGAAGTTGGAGGTCGTCCTTAATGTTCCATTCCACCATCCGCCTAAAAGATCCTTTAGTGTAGATGACTTTCCCTTTGGAAGCCTTGGCTAGTGGATGCAAGTAATTCCCTTTCATGACTCCATAGCCCAATGGATGGCACTGTCTTGGCCTATCCTCTTTGCTGAAGCCTCCTGCTGTTTTGTTTCCTTTCTCTCATTACTTTCCCAGTCTATGATCTCCTGACCAACCCAACAACCCTTCAACCAAATCATTTAAAACCCCCTTTGTGCTTCATAACTAGCCTAACATCTCATTTTGAGCTTCAAAGATAAATCATTCTTTGCTCTATTTGGAGAGATCCCTCTCCGGGTCCAGGAGGGCTAGATCCTAGGGCCCGAAAGTGGTTCTGATGTTGTCTCATCTTTTGGTCTTGCCAATCTGGCCAAAACATGGGAACCCCAACATAATGGCGACTCCGCTGGGGAAAGAACTGCTTTGTCTCTAGATTGGCTTTTCATTGCTGATGGTGGACAGCATCCAACTCCAAACAGTCATAATCATCCACCTGGCGACTCCACACTCCCTATGATCCAGAGACCAAATGACTCCACTGGTGAAGAACACTGAACTGGTTGAGAAGAGATAGTAACCTTCTTTGCACAAGCACGAATCCAAGCATGGACAGGGATGCAAAGTATAATGCTTTGTATAATAAAGCATGCAGAATAACAGAAGTGCTTGTCAAAATGCTGGAGACGCAACTGGTTAATATGAATACAGATGATGATTATTTAGAGCAGGCCATATCGTCTTCAGAACAAGAACAAACTCAAGATCTAGAAGATGAGCAGGACCTATATGATGCTCAAGAATCTGTAGAAGATGAAGAGGAAAGTGATCAGGAATTTCCTGATTGCTTACCTATGCCTTGTGTTACGCTGACCAAAGAACATCAGAACCTATTAGCGCAAGATGATAGGGAAAGCTGCCTTGAGGAAGCAGATGACTACATGGAAGAGGCAGAATCTGATGAAGAAGAAGAGGCTCAAAGAAACATCCAGCCTCCAAATCAGCCTACACAAGAGGAAGAGGATTGCTGCTCTTCTGTCCATGATGAAAGGGAAATCCCTCTTTTGACAGAAGAAGAGATTGTTCGCATATTAAACCAGCAGTCCACCCCAGAAATATTCTATAGAACGCACTCTCCTGCTCAGTCATTAGTTGAGTTTGGTGTTTCAGTTTCAGAAGACTCCCCTGTGGATCAGAACGAAGAAAGATTTGTTGTGCGCTCAGAACGATGGACTTTGTCAGGTCCGCCTATCTATGACACTGATGGGGAAAGTCATGAAAGCATCAGCGATGAGTGTCATGAGATCGGACGCCAGCAGTCTTTCCTTTCAGAAGATGAGGAGGAAAGCAAAGAAGAGGTTCTTGAGCACGATGAAAGCAAGGAGCTTACTCTTGAAGAAGAGGAAGCAAAGGAATACGCCCCTGCTCAAGAACACATGGATCTTTTCACGGAGCCCTGCACATCAGAGCAGAACATATCGGAGCTTCGAGAGGACTCAACCCCAATATACGATGAGTCCTCCAGTTCAGAAGATGAAGGAGACACTCTACTCCAAGAGAGTCTCATTCTTGATCCAGTGGAAGAAGAAGAGATCCTGGTCGAAGCCAGCCTGCCAAATATTCATAGCCAGGTATCTTTTCATGATCCTTATGCACATTTCCTGCATACATTTGAAGAAGGATCAAAGGTCTTGCTCAGCAGCATGTTGCAAGCAGAAACAAAACTTTTCAAAGCTGCTGTTTTTGAACAAAAAGAGTGGGAGCTTCCCTGCCTATCCAGCATGCTCAAGGAGTTGAGCAAGAAGGACCAGCCATGGGATCACTTGATGGACTAGTTACATTGGAAGACAATGTTTGTAAGCTAGCTTGTAAATATTTCAGTTAGAGTAGGGTAGGTAGGAAAAGCTCAATAAAGCTCAGTACATGAGCAAGTAGATTAGTTGTTTCATTTTCTGTCTTAGAATGTAGAGAAGAAACCTGCTAGACAGTCTAATCCTAGCAGGTAGTACTGTAGGTAGAGAAACATATGAGACCAACAGTCTAATCTGGTCTCATGGAGCAATAAGGGTAGAAGTAGAATAGGTTTATTTTTTTTCCTGTTGTAAAAATTAATGATGTAAAAGGGTCTGCAAGTCCAAATGCACCCAAGAAGAAAAAATGATAGGACTATAGTGTGGGTAGGTAGTTGTTTGGAGGAATTGTACTGTTGATATGTTGTCTTCACAGTTTGTGGCAGCTGATCAAATAAAGAAAGGATGGTCCAAGCAGCAGGCACCTGGCCTACACCAAGAGATTGACTTCTGGTTTCTTGGCTCCTTCAAGAAGAAGCCATCCCCATGTGGAGCCACTGTTAGTCCCCTATGAAATTTTGACAAGCAAATAGGGGGCTAAATCTTTGTTGAGCCTTCAAGGAATGCATTTCCTCTGAAAACACAGTCTCCTTGAAGCCTCCATGTGTCTTTTATCCTTTGATGAAACCCCCTCTGCTGGTTTCCCTCATAAAGCCTCTCTGCTACGAAGAAATGCCCAAAGGCCCCCTTTTTCCCTACTCTTTAGTTTCCCTTTTCCCCACCTTCCCCATCTATCGTGACCCTTCCCGGCCCTCAAATTACATTAAAACGGGCCAAAAACCCACTTTCCGACCATGTTATAGGGCTTAGCCCCTTTACCGCAAGCTCCTTAACCACTTCCCCACATGTGCCCGTCACCCAAGACCAAGCGCTTAAGCCTTGGGGGCCAATCGCAATCGAAAGTTTGTGTGTGTCTCATGTTTGTGCCCTTCCGATTGCATTCTTTCCGATTGCATCTCTTCCGATTGCATTCTTGCCGATCACACCCGCCTCCGATTACTCGATCGCAAGTCTCGGCAGCGCTGTCCCGACTAAGCCTCCCCCGATCACTCCATTCTCTTCCGATTGCATTCTTGCCGATCACGCCCGCCTCCGATTACTCGATCGCAAGTCTCGGCAGCGCTGTCCCGACTTAGCCTCCCCCGATCACTCCATTCTCTCCGATTGCGATTGGACCCTAGGTCCCACCTCATCCCATTTTGTTGCATTCTTTTCGCGTTTCTATGTGTTTCGCCCAGGGTTTAAAGTTTAAAGACCTTACACCAAAGTCATATATTCCATAGTCATTCCACCCGTTTCCATATATCGTTCCGCCACTTGATCTCCACCGTTGATTTTTTGTCCCCAGACCATCATCTAATGGTCTGCGCTGCATATCACCACCAAACCCTATTATTCGCATGTTTTAGCACTTCGCTGCATTTTCACCGTCATTTCCCATAATGTCATTGTTTACCGCCACCGCTACGCCACCATATGTTTCACCCCCCCCCCCCGCTCCGCTAGTCTGCATTTGCATCAATCTCCCTCACACAGTTGTGTGCTCTCCGCAGAGTACAATGGTTGAGACGCCACCATAATTTCACAGTAAAGGGGTGACAACAAGTTTCCCACTGACAGGGGAAAAGGAGTTAATGAATGGCAGGTGTTATACATCAGCAGAGTGGTTTTCTCCATCAAAGGATGGCCTCAAAATCTGAAATCTCCGGCGCCATTAAGGCTCAGGATGCGCCGGGAAAGACAGCACTAGAACATCACAGGGCTCGAGGCAGTAAAGGAAGACTTTCGCGCCCCCTCAAGGATTTTAGGAAGCAGAACAGTCGTCTAAAGACCCTGAAGATCGACCCAAAAGATCCTGAACACTGTAACAAGTACCTTCTGGGTTTTTTCATCAGCAAAGTGCTTTTCTCCATCAAAGTACAGGGCACCCTCACTGTTTTTATTATGCAAAATGTCCCTGAGGAGTTTTCCCACCAAACCACAGCTCAAAGACAGTCAGGCATTTATGAAGCAGGCCTTCTTTGCAGCTTATTTCATTTTCTGTTCGAATCACCTGGAGTACCGCAGGCCCAAAATGTCAAGATCAAATCCAAAGCAGATCGTACCCTTACTAAGAAGGTGAGCGAAAATAAATTTACGGCATTATCAAGCAGTATGGGCGTGAACACTTCCGCCCGGCTGTCTTGATGAGTCTCATTTAATTGTCTATTTGCCTCTGTCTCTTCCTCTTCCCCTATAAAAATCCCTGAGAACGAATTGTAAAGGTTGTTGTTGCCTTGCTGGGCATCTACTGTTAGAGGGATTCATTTGACTGTTAGAACAGTCTTGGGAGGGAGTAGCAGAGTAGTTTGTATGTAATAGGCTGGAAGGAGAATGTCTGGACTGTAACAGCCATTGAGCTTATTGTACATGACTGGTTTTGCATCTATTAATCAAAGCACATTTCACAGGATCCTGGTCTATTACTATTGGTGATGTTTTCTCACTCTGTTTATTTCATTTACATATTGTTTCATGTTCTTCTGGTAGGCATCAGAATAATGGTATAGGATTCACCCTTGTTAGGTGCCCTATGCTGTCTGCTCTCCCTACCTTTATGTTTTCTGCTTCATGTGTATCTAAGAGTAAATTCGTGGGGTTTAACCAGTGCAGCGGATGTTATTGCCTGCTGGCTGATGTATGAACTTGGGGGTTTGCCTCTTAGATGTTTCTTTGTAATCTTATCTCTGTTTTTCCCTTGGAGTTGCTAAAGCAGACCTGGAGTTAAATGACCTCTGGTCTGATCTATAAGCAGCCCTGTTGTTTCTTTGAGAGCTGCCTTTGAGTATGTCCAAGCAGGTCTGGAGTTAAATGACCTCTGACCTGATCTATAGACAGAAAATTGGTTGCTTTCCTTCTTTCACTTTCCTCCTTAATGTTCCATTCCACCATCTACCTAAAAGATCCTTTAGTGTAGATGACTTGCCCTCTGAAAGCCTTGGCTAGTGGATGCAAGTAATTCCCTTTCATGACTCCATAGCCCAATGGATGGCACTGTCTTGGCCTATCCTCTTTGCTGAAGCCTCCTGCTGTTTTGTTTCCTTTCTCTCATTACTTTCCCAGTTTATGATCTCCTGACCAACCCAACAACCCTTCAACCAAATCATTTAAAACCCCCTTTGTGCTTCATAACTAGCCTAACATCTCATTTTGAGCTTCAAAGATAAATCATTCTTTGCTCTATTTGGAGAGATCCCTCTCCGGGTCCAGGAGGGCTAGATCCTAGGGCCCGAAAGTGGTTCTGATGTTGTCTCATCTTTTGGTCTTGCCAATCTGGCCAAAACATGGGAACCCCAACAGGCCCCATATAAATTGCCTAGATTTGTGACTACAAGGATTTTTGCTCTAGAATATTTGAGGCAACTTTTGAATGCAGATGAAGTCAATTTTATGGCCTCCAGGAAAAAGACTCAGTTTAAACTAAAAAATCAAGTTGGGCCATTCATTGTTAACAACAAAGAAGCAGCAAATGAGATTAATATCAAATTGAAAGAATACAAATTCCCATATAGCTTTATGTGGAATTATGATCCTCAGGGTGTTTTAAGTCAAATCAGATTGAAATGCAAATTGTCTGCTTTCTTGCATGATTCCAAGCCTCAAATTAAAAAATATGCCAATAAACTTGAATGGGAGGAAAATAATTTATTTGATGATGACTCACAGGGCATACAGGGAAACAATGAACAAGATAAACAGGTGGATCAAGCACAGGTGGTTACAGTCAACAAAGAAACTGAAATTTCTCATAAAAGAAGCAGAGAGGAAGGCAGTTTCACAGTAGAAACTATTCTAAACAAAAGATTCAGGATTCCATACAGTAAGAAGAGTAAATTGACTGATGAAGAAAGGAATAAAGCTATTAATGTTGAAGATAACAATGACCATCAAACTGATGATGAGGCCACTTTAATTGTAAATGAAACACTCAAAGAGCTTCAGGATGTCCTACTTGAAACACAACAGAAAGACACTATTATGATTGAAAAGCAAACAAATGTTGATATTCCCTCTTCTTCCAAGAAAACTGACAACACAGAGTCAGATATTCAAATCATATTCAGACAAATCAGAGAAAAAAATGAAGGACTCAAAAGTGAAGTATATTCCAAGTTTCTTAAAGAAAAACCTGGGAATAAGGATAGAATCCTCTCAGCTTTTGATTACTCTTCAAACAAATTGGTAATGTCATTTCTGAAGCCCATTGTGGCTGATCCAAAAACAATTGCAAACTACTCAAAGACAGACTTGGAAGTGGATGCAGATGCTGTCCATGAATTGGACCAAATAGAATTCCACAGAAGCAATACAGAGATTTTGTATTCCAAAATAGTCAACAAGACTATGAATTCTATTAAGCTTGAGAAAACACTGATAAATATTTAGAATCAAATGAAATTGGATAAAGCATCATTGTATGCCAATGGCTTAAGAATCAAAGCATTGGAAGATATAGTGATTGAAGCAGGAGTTGACCCAGCAAAAATTGAAGGGGAAAAGGCCATAATCAGATAGAAAAATGAAGACATAGCAGCTCTCAGGAGACAACTGAAATTGCGTCAAAGTGAAAATCCCCAGGCAAAGTGAAAGCAACAAAATTGGATCTAGCCCCCAAGGAGAGTTGGCCTCTAAAGTAGCTCTGTCAACATTTCATATGTTATCCTTTCCGATGTTAAGACTTTGGATAATTTTAAATATATCTCTGGACTTTTATCCTTCACAATATAAATCTACGACAATCCTAAGTCCCAACCAATAGAAATTTAATATATTAAGCCGATGCGCCCACTTCCTTAATCAATGATACTACGAGAGAATAGATTGACCCACCTTAGTACCTTCTAACCTTATAATCAAGGTGATAACACTTCTAAATTATATTAATAACCGACGATATTGAGAAAGAAACCCTTTAATATACTTTAGGCCCCGAGCCCACATATACAATCGACGGGTTCAATTAAATACACACGTCCATATCTTAGCTTATCCTTCGTGTTACTTTGAGTGCGATCACCGTTCGATGAGCCGGCCTCCAGATCAGACGGCGTAAGTTGATATCGCGCTGATTTAACCGTCGATAGTTATCGCGCGATGAGGGAGCGATGAGGCGGTATTGCCCCATCGACGTGGAAAATTTCCACTGGATCCCATTAGTTTGAAGTGGTTTCCCCTCCCTAAAAAAGCGGTGTGATCAAAACTGCTTCCGGTTCTATACAATGATTGACCGGAGTTTCACCGGGGTTGACACTACTCTGTGTATTCGCTCCACTCATTAACTCAGGTTCAAACCTCGGGACAATGTTCTCAATTAACAATAAAACAGTCTATTTCTCTTATAAGCAGGTTTTTTTTTTCCTACAAATAGGAATCCACGGTTCTGCGGGCAAAAAACATTGCGGGGTACGCTCTATCAAAGGCTCGAGGTATACACACGACTCGACACCTGCAGCAAGGTCCAGTACATCCATTCAAGGTTTCTTCTAGGGGTTATGGTGACAGAACATCTCTCGGAAATTCAAGAGAAATCAAGGTTCAACATAGACAAAGGATTGTGGAGGTTTAACACAACAAATTATTTCCTGAAGATTAACACAAAACTGGAGGTTATAATACCTTGGAATTTAACAAATGCACACACAGAGATAGTATATCTAATACCACCACTGATGATCATCAAACATCGAATTTCATTCACCAGAGAGAAAAATGCTTAACACATACACAATATTTACTGTGGAAACCCCCCCCCCCCTCACAATATGTCCGGGGGTTACATTTTATACACCATCATATGTCTCTTCGGTTCCTTTGTGAGGACCGTTTCTACTCTAACAAAAGACCTAATTACATTCATTCGAATAACTGAACAGGACAGATGGACTGAACCTAAAACTATCCGACTTCTACTGACTCTAACTGATCTAAATGCAACAGACAGCTAAGGTATTGACACCTTGCTGTTACAAATTCGAATGATTTTGAACCCTCCTAGCCACAACATGTGGACAAACTTCCTACATTGCTGGCTAGTGTCTAATGCCCCTGCATCAGACTCCCGAGGGAAATTTTCCTTCATGGACTCCTATCCATGAGTTCCTCCACTGATCTGCCTATTTTTTGTAACATTCCTTCAGTCATCCAAGTGGAATCTTCCTCTGGCTGGTCCTTCCACTTGATTAAGTACTGAAAGTACTCTTTTCCTCTGGTCTTCTTGGACACTCTTTTGTCCAATATCTTCTATGGTTGTAATGGTTGTGCTGGAGGCAGATACTTTGCCCACTCAATCTGTTCCTTGTTTGCTAGTCCTTCTTCTGCACCATCATCTTCATACTTATACAAATCTACAACATTAAAAATGGGAGATATTCCAACATCAGGAGGCAATTCAATCTCATAAGAATTAGCAGAAAACTTTCTAAGTATCTTTCATCGGCCAATATTTTTGGACTTCAGCGTGTTATACTGCTTCTTTGGGAATCTCTCCTTTCTAAAGTGTGCCAAAACCAGATCTCCTACTTCAAAATGGACTTCTCTTCTGCTCACGTCTGCTCTGCCCTTGTATTTGATGCTGCTGCCTTGTAGCTGCTTTTTCACTTTTTCATGTATGGCTTGGATTTCTGAGTCAAATTCCTCACCATCAGCACTCCTCAACTCTGCCTTACCCAAATTTCTTAACTCTGATATTCCTCTAGGGTGCATTCTATAAACAATATGAAATGGACTCTGCCATGTGCTCCTGTTTGGTGAGTCATTATATGCATATTCTGCCTGGGGAAAAATATGATCCCATTGATTGGATGTTCTCCTACAAGACTTCTCAACAAATTTCCCAAACTTCTATTCACTACCTCAGTTTTTCCGTCAGTCTAAGGATGATAAGCTGAGCTGAAAATCAGTTTGGTACCAAGTTTCTTCCACAGTGTCCTCCAAAAATGGCCCACAAATCTGGTGTCTCTATCTGAAACAATACTCTTGGGAAACCCATGCAACCTAACAAATTCTTTGAAAAACAAGTTAGCGACATGGGTAGCATCACTAGTTTTATAACATGATATAAAATGTGCCATTTTGGAAAATATGTCCACTACAACAAAGAATGCATCATTCCCTCTCTGAGTCTTGGGCAATCCTAGAACAAAATCCATACTCACCATGTCCCAAGGCCTGTCTAGCATAGGCAAGGGAGTGTACAATCCTGCATTCTGGCTCCTTCCTTTGGCATATTGACATATTTTTCAATTTTTCACGAACTTGTCCACTTCTACTCTCATCTTGGGCCAATAATAGGAGTGTCTCAGCTGTTCATAAGTTTTATCAATACCAAAGTGTCCAGCAAGTCCACCACTATGCTTCTCCTTGATCAAATTTTCTCTCATGGAACATTTTGGTACACACAGTTGGTTTCTCCTGAATAGTAAGTCCTCCTGCAATAAATAATCCAGCCACTGGCTCCTATCTGTTAGAACAGGGTTACAAAATGCTTCAAATTCTTCCTTAAAATTTGAATCTGTTTTATACAATTCTTTGAGAAAATCAAATCCTACAACTTCAAAATTGGTTTCTTGAACAAGCATGTGCCTCCTACTCAAAGCATCAGCTACTTTATTTTCTTGGCCACTTATATGTTTCAAAACAAAGTTAAAACTTTGGAGATACTCAACCCATTTGGCATGCTTATGATTTAACTTGGGCTGCTGCACAATGTACTGCAAAGCATGATTATCGGAGTATAATACAAATTCTTTGGACATTAAATAATGCCTCCACTTTTTCAATGCCTGAACAATTGCATAGAATTCCTTCTCATAAGAGGAATAGTTCCTTCTGGTGTCATTCAAATTTTCACTGAAATAAGCTACAGGCCTATCATCCTGACTCAACACAGCTCCAATGGCTTCTCCACTGGCATCAAACTTCACTTGAAATGGTTTAGTAAAATCAAGCATAATTAAAACAGGCTTTTCAGTTATCTTTTTCTTCAAAAGTTTAAAGTTTCTTTCTGCTTCAGCAGTCCATTTAAATGGCTTTTTGCTCTTTTTTATTGTCTCAATGATGGGTGCATTAATCTTACTGAAGTTCCTTATAAATTTCGTGTAAAAACTGACAAGTCCATGGAAAATTCTTACCTCAAAAACATTTCTGGGTGAAGGCCACTCCACAATTGCCTTAACCTTTTCTGGGTCCATCTTCAATCCTTCTGCAGAGACAACAAAGCCCAAATACACCAACTCTTCCTTCATGAATGAGCAATTTTTAAATTTTATCAGCAATTTCTCTTGGTGCATCTTCTTCAAGACATAATTAAGATGCCTTAGATTTTCTTCTTTAGTTTTGCTAAAAACTAATATATCATCCAGATACACTATCACGAATTTACCAATAAACTCTTTCAACACTTCATTCATAAGTCTCATAAAATTTCTAGGTGAATTTGACAACCCAAAAGGCATTTCCATCCATTCATATAGTCCTTCATTCGTTTTAAACGCAGTTTTCCACTCATCACCCTCCTTTATTCTAATCTGATGATATCCACTTTTTAAATCTAACTTTGAAAAATATTTGGCACCACTCAAATAGTCCATTAAATCCTCAACTTTGGGTAAAGGGAATCTATACCTGATTGTTATGTTGTTGATTGCTTTGGAATCAGTACACATTCTCCAACCTCCATATTTCTTTGGGCTCAATACTGCTAGTACTGCACATGGACTCAAACTTTCTCTGATCAGCCCCTTGTCCACCAATTCCTGTACTTGCTTCTTGATTTCCTCATTTTCAGTGGGAGTCATCTTGTAGGCTGCCTTATTTGGCAGATTTGAACCAGGGATAAAATCTATCTGATGGCTGATCTTCCTCACAGGGGGCAGCTCATCAGGTAAGTCATCCACAACAATGTCACAATAACTGTCTAACATCTCTTGGATTTCTATTGACAAATTAGAAATCTTTGTAGAAGTAAGAACTACCTTAGGTTTACAAACTAAAGCAAAGCTTACCTCTTCTTCTTGAATCTGCTGTAGATACTCTTTCCCGCTCAGCAACAAGGTCTTTGGATCAAACACTCTGCTTTATGGTTCTCCTTCTTCCATGGGTATCAATGTATGATGTACCCCATCTTTGAAGAACTTGTAAATGTTCTTCTTGCCATCATGAACTGATTCTCTATCAAAATGCCAAGGTATACCCAGCAGTATGTGACACACATCCATGGGCATTACATCACACAGGACTTTGTCTTTGTAGTTTCCAATTTGCAGCTCTATCTCACAGTGTTCCTTTACAATCAGCTGGTGCCCTTTATGAAGCCAGGACACCCTGTAGGGAGTTGGATGCTCCCTTGTCTTTAGCTTCAACTTCTCTATCACCTTAGTGGAAACCAGATTGTCTGTGCTGCTACTATCAATGACTAGATGGCAGCAGTTCCCTTAGACTTTGCATATACTCCTAAACAAAGTCTTCCTTTGTGCAGGCTCAGTGACCTCTTTGGCTTGCTTCAACAGGACCTTATTAACCACCAAGTATTCTCCCTTTTCTGGTAAAAGTGCCTCTTCAATTGTTGCCTCTTCTCCAGCCTGAGCAACAATAGCATTTCTTGGACCAACACCCATATTCTCTAGGCACTCATAATTCTTGTGTCCCACTTGATGACATCTATAGCACCTCAATTCTCTACCCCTGCCTTTTCCTCCTCTTCCTTTGTAAGAACCCCTTCTACCTCTTGCATCACCCTCTGTAGATGCATTCTGAGGTGAGCTACTACTAGCTCCATCTCTAGGTGTAGTAGGCTTTCCTCTACCACCCTGACTTCCCTTTCCACGGAAAGTGCCTCTCCCTTTGGCAGACTAATTTCTCAGGAGTTTCTCCTCTGCTTTCAAGGCCATCTGATAGGCCTCTTCCACTGTCTTAGGAGACAGAAGACCAATTTCATCTTGGATCTCCAGCTTGAGACCATTCACATATCTGGCAATTTTCTCTGGTGTGTCTTGAAACTGCCTAGCTCTTATACTTACTCTATAGAATTCGTCTGTGTATTCCTTTACTGTCAGCAAACTCTGTCTAAGGTTATGCATTTGCCTAAACAATGTTAGCTAATAATCACTAGGCAAGAATTTACCTTTTAGCTTAGCCATCATTCTGGTCCAGCTTTTGATAGGCTGTTTGCCAGCTCTCCTTCTTTCTTCTTGCACTCCATCCCACCAAAGTGCAGCATGTCCCTTCAGCTTTGTTACTGCAAACTTGACCTTCTTATCTTCGCTCATTTCTTCATAGTCGAAGCACTTGTTCATTTCATTAATCTAGTCCACCAACTCTTCTGGATTCAGTCCTCCTGCAAAACTTGACACTTCAATCTTGGGCTTAACTGCAGACCCCAAAACAGTTCTGAGGAGCCTCATCTCAGGAGGAATCTCAGCATTTTCTCCAGCTTCTTCTAATTCAGGTTCACTGATGTCTTTAGGATCTCTGGGCTCTCCTAGCTCCATGGCATCCAATCTAGCTTGGACCCTCTGCAAGGTCTCCAACACTTCTGCATTGGCAACAGGTCTGCCTCTCCTTTTTCCAACACCTCTAACAACTCATATATCCATGTTAATTCTCTGCAAAACAACTCAAAAATAGCTCTGATACCACATTTGATAGCAACAAAATTGAATCGGCCCCCAAGGAGAGCTGGCCTCTAAAGTAGATCTGTTAGCATTTCATATGTTATCCTTTCCCATGTTAAGACTTTGGATAATTTTAAATATATCTCTGGACTTTTATCCCTCACAATATAAATCTACGACAGTCCTAAGTCCCAACCAACGGAAATTTAATATATTAAGCCGATGCGCCCACTTCCTTAATCAACGATACTACGAGAGAATAGATTGACCCACCTTAATACCTCCTAACCTTATAATCAAAGTGATAACACTTCTGACTTATATTAATAACCGACGATATTGACAAAGAAACCATTTAATATACTTTAGGCCCTGGGCCCATAAATATAATCGGCGGGGTCAATTAAATACACACATCCATACCTTAGCTTATCCTTCGTGTTACTTTGAGTGCGATCACCGTTCGATGAGCCGACTTCCAGAACAGATGGAGTAAGTTGATATCGCGCTGATTTCACCGTCGATAGTTATCGCGCGATGAGGGAGCGATGAGGTGGTATTGCCCCATCGACGTGGCCAATTTCCACTGGATCGCGTTGGTTTGGAGTGGTTTCCCCTCCGTACAAAAGCGGTGCAATCAAAACTACTTCCGGTCCTATACAGTGATTGACCAGAGTTTCACCGAGGTTGACACTACTCCGTGTATTCGCTCCACTCATTAACTCAGGTTCTAACCTCGGGACAGTGTTCTCAGTTAACAATAAAACAGTCTATTTCTCTTATAAGTAGGTTTTTTTTTCCTACAAACAGGAATCCACGGTTCTGCGAGAAAACAACATTGCAGGGTACGCTCTATCAAAGGCTCGAGGTATACACACGACTCGACACCTGCAGCAAGGTCCGGTACATCCCTTCAAGGTTTCTTCCAGGGGTTATGGCAGTATAACATCTCTCGGAAATTCAAAAGAAATCAAGGTTCAACATAGACAAAGGATTGTGGAGGTTTAACACAACAAATTATTTCCTCAAGATTAACACAGAACTGTAGGTTCTAATACCTTGGAATTTAACAAATGCACACACAGAGACAGTATATCTACTATCACCACTGATGATCATCAAACATCGAATTTCATTCACCAGAGAGAAAAATTCTTAACACATACACAATCTTTATTGTGGAAATCCCCCCCCTCACAATATGTCCAGGGGTTACATTTTATACACCATCATATGTCTCTTCGGTTCCTCTGTGAGGACTGTTTCTACTCTAACAAAAGTCCTAATTACATTCATTCGAATAACTGAACAGGACAGATGGACTGAACCTAAAACTATTCGACTTCTACTGACTCTAACTGATCTAAATGCAACAGACAGCTAAGGTATTGACACCTTGCTGTTACAAATTCGAATGATTTTGAACCCTCCTAACCACAACATGTGGACAAACTTCCTACATTGATGGCTAGTGTCTAATTCCCCTGCATCACAAAGGAAATCCTTCAACAAAAAACAGAGAATGATGAATTAAAACAGCTTGTTCTAAAGATGACAGCCCAAATAAAGGAAATGGAAAGCCAAATAGAAGCTTTCATGAAAGAAAATGAAAATTTGAAGAAATCCCAGCAAATTTCCATTCCTACAGTTATTCCAATTGTAAGCACAACAATCCCCTCAACATTGGCAGAACATTTGGCACCACAAGGAGTATTGGAAACTGCAGTGTCAATTACTTCTAAAGATATCTCTGCCACTTATTCATCGACATCACAGATAAACACAGTGGGGGAAACAACTGCAGTAATCAAAGCTATGGAATACATGTCCATAACAGATCAAGAGATAATCAGTTTAAAAGGCACCATCAAAAATCTGGAAGCATCCAACAGAGATGCCTTAATCACTTCCAAAGGACATGAACAAAGAGCTAACAGATTACTAGAACAGGTGAAAATTCTTCAATAGCAAGTAAATCTCACTGAGTAGGTTGCCTACATCAAAAATCATCTATGGACAAAAATCACTGAAGGCATTCACTCACAATGGCCTTCTATTCAGATAATATATGAAAAAAAAGATTTGCTACAAGCTGCCTTAGCAGAAATTGATAAAACAAAGAAGGAAATTGGCAATAAACCACCACAAGAAATTCAACTCATATCATTTTTGAATAGTAAAAATAGGGAGGAATTATAAGAATTAAAAATTCCTGACAGGACAGAGGCTATCCTTGAAATCAGAAAGGTCCTAACAAAGAGAAACATTATGAACAATCTGGAAGAGAAATGTGATAATATGAACATATCAATCAGTAAATTCAAGACCAAATATGACTTGCTACTAGAAGCAGGACTTCCAGATATTCATGCATTGAATGAAAAATTAATGCCACAGAAGGACTATGATCAAAAAATTAGAGCCCATGCTAAGGAGCAAGCTAAAAATCCTTTGCCACAAGGATCTCCAAGTGGAAAAATAATACTTCAATATTTTTAGAATTTGTTCTTTTTGGAGAATTAAATTAAGCACATGTTCATAGTAAAGCCACAATTTTCTACGTACATAGAAGCTGATGAAAGCTATAGAAAATTGAAGAGTATAAATATCCCCACAACTCAACAGTGGCAAGAATTCACAGATCTGATGTGAATTTGACAGGTAAAAGAGCAGGAAAATCACATTTTATTGTTACCTTAGGGAAAACATTCAGGGTCAAAGTGTATCAGATGTCAAAGAATATTAGTAAAAAAGAATGTTACTACTGGTTATTTTTCAATTACAGCAGTAAAACAGTGAAAATCAAAGATAAAGAGTATCATGATTGGAAGTGAAAAGAAGGAGTGATCTACAAGCCATCTTCTGCGAGATAAAGCATCCAATGCCAGCAATGCTGATAGAAAATCATGAAATCATTTTGATTAGGATAATCAATTCTATATTTTCTTGTAAAAGAGAACAACTTGCAAACTGTTTTGCTGCTGTCCCTCTTCTTATGTTATATTTCCTATTTTTCCTTGAAACATTATCTCAAATTTTGAGATATTTTGTAAGTAATTCATTTGTATAAATACTTCATCTTTCGAAGTATTCAGTGTGGAATAAAATTTATCAAGACTACTATAGTCATTTTGCTGGATATATTGAAGTTGGTGTGAGTCAATTAGAAAAGAAGCAGACTAGAATTGAGATTAAAGACATCATAACTCAGGATTCTTGTGCTGACCAGATAAGTCTAGTCTTTTTCCTGTTTTCATTGTTTTTCTTTCAAAAGCTTCCATACCTTAATTTTAATGTGTTTCTATTTTTAATGATCAACTAGGAGAATTTAGACAGGATTAGTGATAAAAAGGTCCCTGTTTTTTACTAGTTGGCATTATTATGTTTTCTGATTGATAACCGGACTATAGAATTCTTAAATGATCTAGGTCCCTGTTTGATTTCCCTCCTTCAATCTTATTTTCTGTAATTTAAGGATTCTTAAGTGCCCTTTTGTTCATATTTCACCCATTCCATCAAAAAAACCTATTCAAAGCCTTAGAAGGTCATCTACCCTGCCCTTAGTACATTTGCATCTTTAAGTCTTATTTCCTAGCTCTGCTTGCCTAGAAAGTTGACTCCATAGCCCAATGTTCTGGTAGATCCCTCTGGTTTACCTTGAAACACTTTTTATTCCCACCACACTTTCAGAACAAGTCCCACTGTCCACTCATAACTAGCCTAAAATCCAATTATAAAACAAAGTTAAATATTTAGGAGAGATCCCTCTCCGGAACTCAGGAAGGCTAGATCCTGAATTCTAAAAGAGGTTCTTGGTTACCCCTAGTTTTCTTAACTACAAAAATCCTCATCCCACAACCTGAGAATTACTAGGGTGATAAAACACAGTAGAGGAAAAACAATCTTTTGAAAATATCAAGAAAGCCCTTACCCAAGCCCCAATGCTCATAAGTCCTGATTTTTCTAAGGATTTTCTAGTTTTTACTTTCGCTTCTAAACATGCAATTGGTGGAGTGTTATTGCAGAAGAGGCAACAAGGTAATGAGAAACCCATTACTTTATTCAGTAGAACACTTGCAAACTCTAAACTAAAGTATAATATTATGGAGAAACAAGTATATGATTTAGTGAAGGCGCTTAAAGATTTCAGAATTTATATTCTACAGTCTCACATTGTGGTTTTTGTGCCTAATGTTGTGGTGAAAGACATACTGAATCAAGATGATCCTGATGGAAAAAGAGGTAAGGGGATTGGCACTTTGTTGGAATATTATATGGATATTAAGCCTACCAAGTTGTTAAAAGGTCAGGGGCTAGAAAAATTGATGGAACATTCAAATTTTGATTGCCTAGATATGAATTTCATTGCAGAATTTTCAGAAGAGGTTGAAGAAGAGGAATTGATCCCTATAGAGGAAAAAATCATTATGTCTGAGTGGTATAGGGATGTTATTTTTGTCTTGAAGCATCAAAAAGTTCCTCCTCAATTAACCAAGTCCAAATCCAGATTTGTAAAGCTGAAATCCATAAGGTATTGTATTCTGAACAAGAATTTGTGTTGGAGGGATACTAGTGGGATTCTTTTAAACTGCTTGTTAGAAGATGAGGCTGAGAACATTATTGATGAATTTCATAAGGGAGATTGTGGAGGACACCATTATTGGAAGGATACAACAAATAAGATACTCAGAGAAGGATACTATTGGCCTTCTATATTTAAATACATCTATAAAAATATTGTTGCCTATTATGAATGCCAAATTTTTGATGGGAAAAATTAGCTAATTCCTTTACCTCTGAAACCCATATATGTTGAAGCTACTTTCTAGCAATGGGGATTAGATTTCATTGGCGATATACACCCTGCATCTGCATGCCAACATCGCTGGATCTTGACAACCACTGATTAAGTCACCAAGTGGATTGAGGTTGTCCCTACAAGGCAAGCTACAGACTCGGTCATCCTCAAGTTTTTGGAAAACAATATTCAGTCAAGGTTTGGCTATCGCATGAAAATTATTACTGAAAATGCTCAAGCTTTCAAGTCTAAAAAATTGATTAATTTTTGTCATCAATATCATATCACTCTTTGTCATTCCACAACATATTACCCTCAAGGTAATGGCTTAGTTGAATCATCAAATAAAAGCATAGTCAGAATCATTAAGAAGGTCTTGCACGAAAACAAAAGGTCATGGAATTTGAAGTTAAAATTTGATTTGTGGGCTGACAAAATTTTTACTTAAGATTTCTATATGTACATATCCTTATGAGCTGGTATATGGAACCGAAGAAAGTTTCCCAACTTCCCTTAGAGTTCCAGTAATGAAGTTGCTGCAGGGGTTGGAAGAAGAACCAAATGCCAGCCAAAGAAGAATAAATTAGCTAATTTATTTGCACGAAAAAAGAGAGGAAGTGTACACTAATAATCAACAGTCACAAAATAGAGTCAAAAATACTGTTGATAGGAAGACAAAAGAGGAAAACTTCAAAGTTCAATATGTGGTTTTGAAATGGGAAGTCAAGATTGAAGATAAAGGGAAGCATGGAAAATTTGAGAATATCTAGAAAGGAAATTTTATGATAGCAACATATCATGGGAACAACACATTCTTAAACCAAGAAATTAATGGGCAGCTCTATGGAGGAGGACCTGTCAATGGCAAGTTTCTAAAACACTACTTTTCTTCATTCATTTTGCTAAAATACACATCCCTGTATAGATTCCATTATCTGCTATTTTATTTGCAAATAAAGGTGATTTTATCATCATGTTTGAGCATGATGAGAAGGCCATAAGAGCTTGAAGAATATTTCATCAAATTTAGAATATTCAAAATTTTCAAGTAAGGTACTGGAGCTGTTGGTTCTTTGCTAGACCACAGGGGCACAACATCCTCAGTGGAGCCACTGTTATCCTTAATAACAAATAGGTTGGTTTAGGTGTGTGTGTGTGTGTTTTCTTGAGTTAGGTTAGGTTATTAGGGTCAAATAAAGTCATGAAATTCATTAAATTTCATGTTTTGTATATATTTTAGAAAGGTCTAAATGGTCATTGGTCATGTGATTAACATCTTGTCAAATTAAAATTCAAAAAAATCGATTGCATGGGCTAATAGAGTCATGTTATGAAACTTGGCACCTTTTTCCTAAGTCTGCAACGTTTTCTATGTAAAACATCATGTTTTCGTTACGGACTTACCTGAAAGTTCCGTAGCGAATTTTCCCTCCCACTAAATCAAAACACTACGAACTCAGGTTTTCTGCTAACGGTGGGGTGATCATATTATGTCATCATTTGAGTGGTCAAAACTTATTTTTTCATCATGGAACATAACTATTATGAGTCATCGTTTATCATATTGCATGTGTGGTAATCATCACACCTTACATCATTTCATTTTCCCTCTCATATTTCTTTCCTAATTTAGCCTTACCTCATTTGAACATCATCACTCACCTTTCATGCTTGTAAGTTTTTTGATCTTTTTTTCCAGTAGTCTTCACTTTTGTTTCTTGTCTAGTTGTTGTCTTAGGTTAGCTCTTACCTCTGTCAAGCAAGTTGCTTGTTGTCTTAGATAATTTTGCAGGTGTCAAAAGCTTGAAGTTGGTCAGCAATGTATTGGAGGGCATGGCTTCACATAAAAAATCCAACAAAGGTGGCTCTGTAGTCAGATACGAGCTCGTGGACATGAAGCTGGTTGTGGAAGAGCTAAGTTTTTCACAAGCGTTCACAAATGCAGGATTTTTGAGGTTTTGCTAAAAACTGTAGGGATACCATGTATAGGTGTCCAAGGATTTCACTGTCAACTTCATTGGCACAACTTAAAAGGTGGGCATCTTAAGTTTTACTATTTCTCCTGAGACCATTGCACATGCAACTGAAATTCAGAGGTCTGAAGAAGAGTGGTTCAAGGAAACAAAATTCAAGCTTCAAAACTATGATGAATTTATGAAGCAGGAGCATATAGGAGTTGACATGAACTCATGCATACCCTGGAGTTGCCTCAAATATAACTATTAAAAGTTGCTTATGGTGATCCAAAAATATCTTACTTGTGAGGGTATATTTCACAAGATCTACCAATATCATTTCAGATTGTTACTTCATTTCACAGGTAAACAAATTCTTGATCTTCCATTCTTTCTATTCAGAAGCTTAAGCAAGATGGCTGACAAGGTACAAACCAAACCTGAGAGCAGTGATACATCCATTTTTCATTATGGTTTAATCAAATTTTTATTTATCGAAGAGTTGAAGAAATTGAGCAGGGATTGGGCTAATTTTCTATTTTTGAGTGGATATTATGTAGATGTTATTACTCCAAGAAGGACACCTAAGTCAAAGAAAAACACTCCTAAGAAGTAAAAGGAACCAAGAGCTGAAGCAAAGGTTGAACCTGAGGTAGAGGTGCAGCCCATGGTGGAGCCCATGGAGGTAGATATTGATCAGTTGTAGGAGACAGTGATACCTCAGAAAACTCCTACCAACAACAAACTCAAAATTGATACAAGGGCTGTTAGAATAGGGTCCTTTGCAAGCTGCAGAACTGGTCCATTTTGTACATTTTCGATTATATTTAGTCTAACGCAGGGGTTTTGGGGTGGGTCAAAGCCCCTAAAGCATTGTAAATGGGTCAAGGGTAGACCAAGAGTCCGTAAACCATGGTTTGTAGACCATTGGATGCGTAGGCTAAAATAGTATAAGTAGTTGAACCTTTTTGAGTTGTAAGGGAGATTAAGAATGATAAGAGATTGATGCTAAGTGCGAATTGATAGATTTGGTTAGGGTTGTTGGGGAAGGAATCCTGCTGTTGTGTGCGTGGAGATTCTCTATTATGCTGTGTGCAGACCCTGTTGTTGTGTGCGCAGGTTGGGATTTAGGTATTGTAAGTGGATCTGAAGGATTAATGAATGTAGAAGTATTGTTGGATGTCTGAATCTGTTGGAATTACTCTGTGATGTTTGGTTGATTAATATATGTTGATGCATTATTTATTTAAGCTGCGAATATATTTGTGTTACTTGTTTATGCTGCGATCTAGGTCTGTTCTGTAAGAAGATATGGAATAGCAGTGTTATCTTTCATGATTTTTTGATTACTGTGAATATCATTGCTATTGAGCACGTGGATGTGAAAGGAAATTGTAGATCTAGGCTCTGTAATATAATATCTGGTCACTATAAGGGTGAACATAGTTCTGCTTGACTTACCTACCCTCTCCCACGGTGCGGAAACCTGGTTCTAGCACCCACCCATACTACTTCAGGTGAGACTTTGTCTTGCGCAAGTAGGTCACTTCTAAAAGGGCCAGTAGTATAGGGGTTTGTTGGAAAATCTTGAATATCCGAACCTGGGTCAGGACCCCTCGAGCCAACAAATGGTTCCATTTCCCGGACCGAGAGAATTTTGAGAGAGGGATCAGGTAATTCCAAGGCCGTACTGGAAGCTTGAGAGAAAGGAAATTGATGAATGGTTCGAATAGCAAGTTCAGGAATTTTCCATAAAAGAAAACCGCAGTGAGAGGTTGACCACTGAAGAGTGGAAGAATAAGTACATTTTCATATAGATCTACGAGATCTTCTCTGTAACGATTGCGATCAAGCTCCAGGAGTGGCTCGCAAGGTTGGTATAATTTCAGAAGTGTTGGAAGGACGAGCGGATCACATAGTGGACCCACGAACTAATCCAACAGTTAGAAAAGACTGATAACACCATCACTCGCACAGTGGACCATTGGGTAGATAGTGTGTTAGGAGGATTTGTGACAGAATTTTCCATCGATCAGTTTGTCTCCTACTCTGAAGCAGAGTGAAGATTCTTCACGGGGTTCCGAGGTAAGTTTATGAAGACCCTACCATTGCTGATCAAGATATTATTATATGAAAAGAGTATTATATATATCCATACCGAGTGAATGACCTCTGAACTGAACGAGAGCACAACGTGAAGTGGAAAATACTACAGGACCAACCTAGAGGGAGATAGATATGTCTACAGCTCGGTAAGAGAAGCGGCTGCGCAGAATCCTCCCAGTACACTGCTTTCAAACTAGCATAGGGGTAAGAATTCACCTACACCTCCACCGCCACCACCGAAAGATGACATGGCCGTGCATATGAAGTTACCCACCTTTAAGGGTGTAGGAGATGAAGACATGGATTAGTTCTGGTTTTTCACAGAATTGGTATTGACTGCGCAGAATGTAGCTAGTGATGCAGTGAGGCGGGCACAAATATCCCTTGCCTTTGAAGGAAGAGCATTGGACTGGTACATGGGATACATCGGACAACATGTGAACGCAACAATTGAGAGGTTAAGAACACTTTGAAGCAGCAATTTAAGAAGCCTAAGTCCTACTCACAAATAGTGGTTGATCTCAAAGATTTCAAGCAAGGGCCCTCTGAGTTTGTTTGGGAGGTCGATCAACGACTGAAGAAAGTGATTAGAGGAGGAGAATTTCAATATGATGACAGACACCATACAGAATGGTTCATCTCAATGTTACTACCTCACCTATGCACACCTATGGGTCACCAAACTTTTGACTCGCAGTAGAAAGCCTTGGAAACTGCGATGAAGTTAGAAGCTATGCCTCGAGAAAATATCCAGTTGGGTGTCCAATAGATCCAAGGGTAGATAGAAGCAATGCACATGGAGATCCAGAACCTGTGACAAGAGCGACGAACAAAAGCTAGCCCTGAAAGGTGGTGCATACGATGCAGGGTGAATGGTCACACCAAAGATAACTGCCCTCTACTAATAGACTATATGCAGGCAAGAGGACCTAGCTCGTTGTGGCCAGGATCAAGCAGAAGACTTAGTCTGTTGCGTCTAGGCTCCAGCAGACCTGTGTTATGGTACGAGGATTGTCGCGTAGCCGACCTACATGAGGCGAACCATTTTCCCTACCTAGGTGCATACGTCCCAGAAGTAAAGAAGCAATGGTGCAGGTTTTGTCAGTCACTAGGACATGATGACTAGAGCTGTCGAACGTATGATCTAATGATAGATCGAGGAAACTTATATAGGGTACAAACAGATCCTGCATCACCAAGGTCTCTGGCAGACATAGGTGGCTCCCCAGCTAGGGGCAGGGGAGGTGGTCGAGGAGGAAGTGCAGGACGGGGACGAGGTCAACTAATTTGTTATAACTGTGGAGAAGCAGGACACTTTGCAAGGGACTGCCTGAACCCCACTAGGAAATCCTGTCGATATTGCAGATAGCTGGACCATGCGATTGAAGATTGCCCAATCTTGATAGCAAAAAAACAGGAAAAGCAGTCGACACCTATGCAGAATGTGCAGAGAGTTAAGGCTGAGCTATGAGACAAAGATCCAAGTGTGAATGTGGTGACACACAGTGGGATGGCCACCAGGGGACCTGAGGAAGAGGCTGCGATGGAACCTCTAATCTGACAAGCTGTTAGTAAAAAAGAAGGTTTGGACCTAAAAAAGGGGAAAGAAACATTTATCACAGATCACAAGGACTTTGTTGATGTAGAGGTAGCTATTTCTTGGCCACCTGCGAACCTCAAGGCAGATGAGGAGGTTGAGCTCTTTTTGCAGGCATGTATGAAGCTACTACGTAACCCAAAGGCTGTGGAGAATCTTCAGGCATTAATAGATAGTTGCGCAACATGACCTGATCTTTCTCAGAGGTCAAGGATGTGCACAAGCTATACAGGTATAAGAAACGCACCAGAAGAGAAATGCGGTTGTCTGCGCAGATTGGTGACTACGAGATGAGTTAGGTTATTTTGGACCTAGGGTCAGATGCAAACGTGTTACCTAAACAAACTTGGCAACAAATGGGAGAGCCTAAGTTGGAATGTTCCACTATCCAGCTACACATGGAAAATCAGCAGAAAATCATCCCACTAGGAAGGTTGTCTAAAATTACGGTGGATATCATAAGAGTAAATGCCTGAGCTAACTTTGAAGTAATTGAAATTGTAGAAGATGCGGACCCCTACCCTGCGCTCTTAGGGCTGGACTGGGCCATAGATATGGGTGGTATCATTAACCTCAAAAAGAGAAGCATGGTGTTTGAGAATAACGGTACAAGGGTGATAGTACCATTAGATCCTGCGGAAGGTGAACGATACACAGAGCTAGTTCACGATGAAGGGGAGGTGGATGAAATTTATAAGTTGACTGCGCGGGATGAAGATTGGATCAACCCCATGGTGGAAGGAGTACTCTGCTGGGAAAAGGACATTGAATTATTCTCTGATTTTGATGGGGAGATGGAGAATTGGAAAAACCGATTGTACGATGTCTCGGCACTGCAACGTCTTTGTAATGTTCCCAAATTTGCACATAGCAATTTGGAACACTAGATCTTGCTACTTTCACCTAGGAGAGGAATAAATGGGCAAGGGAGCCAATGAAAAATAAAAATATGAATAATTTCCACCTTAAGAAGGAAGGGGATCACTTGAGGAGCTAAAATTTACACTTACAAGTGTGAACATGGGAAAAATAGATGAGGACATAGTCAAGTTTGACTAAGTCAACATGCATTCTTGAGGAGGAAGAGATCACCTAAGTAAACCAGTTCAATGTGAACAAGAATCAGCCTAAGACACACATATGTAAACTATATTGAAGATCCATAGTGTGAAATAGGCATTGGAGGTGGATTAGTTGACCAAGTCAACAACGCAGCCACAAGAGGAGTGAAGCAAGCTAGGGCAGCGCAGTTTTGAAAGAGGAAGCTTCATGAAGAATTCACCTCAACATTGTGTGCCGGGGTGAGGAGGCTCACCAAAGATAAAAGGAAGGCATAGAATCAAAGGGATATCATTCATGTATTCAGCTTTTTTGGTATAGAGACTAATTGCATGCTTCAGTTGTTTAGCTGGAGTTGCTACACTGCTTAGTGCAAGGGATTCCTGTGCAGGAATTCCATCCTCTCTTTGGATCAGCTTGCTTAAGGGATCAAGAGAGAAGGATTTGAGATTCATTTTAGTATTTGGCTTGGGGCCATTCATCCACATTTAGGCACAGCGCAGTCTCCTTCAGAAAACTGCGTCCTTTATGCAGCAGCAGTAGTAGTACAGCTGCACCCTTTGATTTGATGCAAATCTTTGAGGAGGAGGTGCTCATTTCCCTCGGAGAGTTCTAATAAGAGGCCTAGGGCCATTTCTTTGTATTATTCTAATATCTCATGTCATTTTCAGCAATGTTTAATATAGAGACGCAGTAACTGTGTTATTTTCTGCAGTACTATTTGTTATTAATGCATTTTGCCAGAAACCTTTGCCGGGTGTCTTTCTCCTTGTGTAAAAGAGGTTAAACCTCCATTTATCTGTTATTTGATTAATATTAGTTCAATATCAAATTTATTACATAATTTTCTACATAATCCCTCATTGGAATAACGCATTCCTTGCTTCAGTGTTTCTGCATGAGCTAGACTATGGGGTTTTGAGCTTATTTTAGTTGCATAGCCTCGGGAGATATGTTTATATGAGATAGAGTGATTTCTTTCACCTCTAATTATGCATACCAGTTTTATATCATGTCTTCTAAGGGATCCAAGTCCCATTTCTCACTTGTATAGCATTATTTTCTGAAGACAATAGTTTTATGCACTGTATTGCTGCATTTCCCCATTGGGAAGGAGAATATAGGCCTAACTCTTGCTGAGGTTCTTTCATCTGCTGGGTTGATGTTATTTTACATATATTTGAGCTGCTATTCATTGCATTGTTCATGGTTTTCTGAAGCTCCACATTGGTAATAAACCAAATTATTCCCAATAGTGTAGTTGTTCCCAATTTGGGATATTACAGTCTTTGAGTCACAAGGGACTTCCGCTGCATTTCCTCAGAGGTAAGCTACTTTTATGGTTCTGGTAGCATTAAGAAATTTTTGTGAGCATTCGAAGCAGAGGTTCCTAAGGGATGAAGGCTATGGGCCCTTAAGCTAGCCATGCGTGGAATACTTGCGCACTGGTGGGAGATGCATGAGGAAGAATTCCAAGATTGGGAGGAATGTCGGGATATGATGATCCTACGATTTGAAGCCCCAAATATCGTGCGGGTCAAAACATTCCTTGGATCGGAAGATCCAAGTGAATATTTGTTTGCATGGGAAGAATAGTGGTGTGACAGGACGACTAAGCAGTGGGTTCACCTGTTGATTCATGACCTAGGGTCGCTTCCATCTGCATGGTACTTATATGCGGAGCTACATCGGTGCACCTGCCACTGGGGGATGTTAAAGGAAGAGTTCCTAGGAACATTTGGGTTAGTAGGAGGGATCGGGGCACTTGACGCAGTCCTGCGAGTCATTGACACTAGGGTATGGGGTAAATCGCACCTGTTTATCACACCAAAAATACCCACATGGGAAACACGGATACCAAGCATGGTCAGCTACTGTAGCCTAGCCCCAATAGAGAATAAGGGTGACTCGCAAGCTGTGTCTGACGCAGAATGGGAAGGGGTGCGCATGACTACCGAGCCGTTCCGGATGCGAATGGGTAGCAATGGGATGCACCCTACATGGGATAAGAATAAGGATACATATACAGAAGGTAGAGTTATCATATATTCGGTGACCCTCACAACAAGGAAACAACTGCGGTCACTCCTCAGCCATACAGGGTATTATAGAAATTTTTTTTGGGAATATGCGCTACTTACAACGCCTCTGAAAGACTTGTTTCCGCATGGGGTCCGATTCGGTTGGGATGATACTTGTCAGGAAAGCATGTATTTGGTTGTGAGGTACCTAGGGAAAAATCCTATGTTTTGGGAGGATGTGTAGAAGGCACAAGTGTTTGACCCAAGCGTAGTAGGAATGTTGAGCGCACAGGAGATGCGAAAACTAGCCGTTGGCACACTAACAGCTGGTAGGAAGCAAAATTTCCTATTGAAAGGTGTGGCCCCCTAGAATTTAATGAGGTGAATTTTGGGGAATTTTGACCGTTTATCTGATGGTAAGCTCCAGGTGAAGTTTACCATACCATTGGGCAACCACAAGTGCTATAAAAATGGCAGGGTAGCTCAGATAAGGGATCCACCTCACTTGCATAAACTGTACTTCTCACCTTTGTCTCGAGCGAACTTGAGCGATACGATTCTTCAGGTCTGCACTATCCATTTCATGTCTGATCAACCTACTCATTCTGGCAGTAGCCATCCAGAGCTGGGATTCCTTTTCTGCTCTAGGATGACGGCCATGAACCCTGCTGAACACTCAGTGCCAAAAGAGCTGGAAATTGAGGACGTAATAGAGATTGGGGCTGAGGATGAAGAAGTTCTCTCTACACCAGTCATAAAGAAGGGAAAAGAGAAAGCACAGGGCTCAGGGAAGCCCCCGAAAGCTGCAAAATGGGCTGCAAGAAGACCTAGGACTTCCCCGAGGCATGCCAAATATCCACGAAAAACACTTCAGGATCAGGATGCACAGGAGGGAGCCCAACCCGCCAATCTGATCAATTGGTTACCCCCCTTCATTCGACCACGCTGGCCTTCAATTTTCACGCCCAAAAACTTGGATGGTTTGATCACCTATCTGCAAACACTACTAACCCCGGGCGAAGTCCCAATTATTAGTGACCCTTGCGGGCAGGTCCACGAAGTTAAATTTGATGATCACAAATTGGGGAATTATGAAGCCTTCCCCTAAGCTGGCTCTCGCGCTATACTTTGACACAGTTTATGAGAATGATGGGGTCATAGTCGTTCCTCAATAGTGGGTATGTGGATTGGCCGGATCTGAGCTCTTGAACCTGCTGTGGATGCCCCATTATGGCCATTACAATGTCACGGACAGGCTGGCCCGACAGTTGCTCGCCTTGATTCATGAGGGCTTCTTATGGATTCGGGACCGAGTCCCCATTGACGCTGCACTAATTCACCAGATTATGGGCCTTCCCATGTAGGGGTCGCACCCTCTGGAGCGGGTGGGAAAGAAATATGAAGGTGAGACTGCTGAATTTGTGCGCCAAAAGTATAATATGGAGCGAAATACCCAGGGTTTTATCATCAAATCCATCAACAACCGTGCTACGTAGATGAGGACTATGATATTAGAATGCAAGCTGATGCGGAAGTGCCAAGTCGCAACCATCCCTGCCTATGTCATTCGATTAGCAGGCCAATGTACGAAGGGGGTTTGCCTTAGTTGGGCCCAGTACTTATGCGACGAATTCTTAACCAATGTTTGTGAATTGTAGGAGCAGGGAAAAGCCTTCTGCTATGCCTAGCTACTATTTCTTATAGCTCTTGTTTCCTGGGAATCCCCTGCGGAGTGGGTCCTCCCCAAGCTCATTCCAGATATGTACGAAGGAGCTCGGTATGCTCATTTGTGGGATTCCAAGGATGTGTAGCACATTGAAGATAACCAGGTCTTTTGGGTCCTCTTCTAGAGTAGCGTGGCTGCAGCTATCAATTCTCGACCTCGGCTGTCCCCCACAGTATATGAAAAGTACAAGAATATCGCAGTGTTTCAGGTTACCATGAACAACATTAAAATATGTAGCCACAAGGATAAGACCTGGACGTCACTTCCTTATATGGTAGCAGATGAGGAAATTGACAATGTGATTGCGCTATGGTCTCCCACCTGGAAGATAGGCTTCAAAACCACCATCAAGGAGAACACAGGACCAAGCAATAAAGGCTCGGACGCAGCCATGGAAAAGGACACATAGCCAAAGTAGACCACCATGAAGGACACCAAGGCCGAACCTCAGGTCGATTCGTGGCAGGATTTGGGCATGGGTGGATTGGATATCAGAGGTACCCCCTCCGCCCCAGGGCCCGAAACGAACAAGTGAGCCGGCCAAAGGACCCCGCAAGAAGCAGCGATGTCAGCGAGGGTAACACGATGAGACAATCACGCTGACTGAGGGCGATCTCAAATAAATTGCGGACGCAGTCATCCTGGCCAGGGAGGAGAAATGGGTCGCCTTAGAATCATGGCAGCAAGCTGTGGTCGATGCAATCCAAGCCGAACTCTGCGCCCTACAAACCAATGTGATTCAGGTATGTACGCCCTTGGCAACTAGTAGTACGACATCAGTTACAAGAGAGAGCCATCTCTGCTCCCTCCCTGGGGCTGCCCTTATCGAGATATAGCCCCAAGCTAGCACAAAGGTACAGTTGAATTTGGCCAGACTGTCCCATGAGGTACTACAAGGTCTCCACACCGTCGTGTTCCAAGAGGTTCATCACCAGGACCAAATAGTGCACCTACAACTCAGTATGGCTGAGCAGAGCATTGCAGCATAGAGCGCTGAAGTGTATCTCGCTGTGGCACAACAAGCAGAGCTTGAAACATTGATCCACCAGCTCTACATAGAGGTTACAGAAGAGATCCCAGCTGCAGCAATCCGCCAGGCTAAAGTTGAGGGATTATTCACGGCATTAAAGGGGTCCAGGACGGAGATGCAGGTTGTAAAGACACAGCTGGAGCAGAAAATCACCGATTTACAAGCCAAATTGCAGCCTGAAACACCTTCGAAGGTACGAGCCTAGCATGCTGAGCTTGTGACTGAGGCTACCAACACCATTACAAGATAGATTTCTTGAGGCGCCCGGTTACTTGAGGATGCCATGTAGCTATGGACCAAGATCTAGCATGATCTTGTCCATCAATCAGGACTTGTGGCAGAAGGAAGAATCTTTCGATCAGGTTGAGGCTACATTTCCCTCCTTAGTTCCTGCACAGTGTTTGGCATGTTTGAGAACCAACAATGATCTCCAAGATGAAATTGAGGGACTCCAGTGCAAGAAGCATGCCATCGAGGAACAATTGAAGCCTTGGACTATCGCAGCCCTCTAGATATCACATGATACTAATGTCACGGTCAAGAGGCTAAATCAGACGTTGGAAAGTGTCACTACAGCAACAGAAGGAACGACATCCCAGAAGCTCGTGGATATTGCGCAGAGCGCTGCTGCTCAGAGTCAAGAAGTGTTGCCTCTACTGATCGCTGCCATCAATGCACTACGCGCGCAGGTGGAGACCCCACCACCACAGTGACTCGGGACATGTCACAAGATTGTGTTGGGGGACTGTTGGAATAGGGTCCCTTGCAAGCTGCGAAACTGGTCCATTTTGTGAATTTTCGATTATATTTAGTCTAACGCAGGGGTTTTGGGGTGGTTCCAAGCCCCTAAAGCATTGTAAATGGGTCAAAGGTAGACCAAGAGTCCGCAAACCACAGTTTGCGGACCATTGGATGCATAGGATACAATAGTAGAAGTAGTTGAACCTTTTTGAGTTGTAAGGGAGATTAAGAATGATAAGAGATTGATGCTAAGTGAGAATCAATAGATTTGGTTAGGGTTGTTGGGGAAGGACTCCTGCTGCTGTGTGAGCGGATATTCTCTGTCCTGCTTTGTGTAGACCCTGCTGCTATGTGTGCAGGTTGGGATTTAGGTATTGTAAGTGGATCTGAAGGATTAATGAATGCAGAAGTATTATTAGATGTCTGAATCTATTGGAGTTACTCTGTGATGTTTGGTTGATTAATATATGCTGATGCGTTATTGATTTAAGCTGCGCATGTTTTTGTGTTACTTGTTTATGCTACATTCTGGGTCTGTTATGTAAGAAGATCTGGAATAGATGTGTTATCTTTCATGATATTTTGATTACTATGAATATAATTTATATTGAACACATGGATGCGAAAGGAATCTATAGATCTAGGCTCTGTAATATAAGATCCGATCACTATAAAGGTGAACACAGCTCTGCTTGACTTACATACCCTTTCCCAGGGTGCAGAAACCTGGTTCCAACACCCACCCATAATACTTTGGGTGAGACTTTGGCCTACGCAAGCAGGTCACTACCCAAAGGGCCAGTAGTATAGGGGTTTGTTGGAAAACCTTGAACATCTGAACCTGGGTCAGGACCTCTCGAGCCAGTAAGGGCTCATAGTCGAATCACCAAAAGTCAAACAAAGGGGAAAGGAAAACTTGAAGACATCTTGCAAGAAATTAATATTGAAGAAAAACCTGTTGTACATTATGTAGAGTTTAAAGGTGTTATCACTCCACCAGATTCCTAGGGCTAAAGAAGGAATCCCAATAGAGGTAACCACATAGCAACTTTTAACTTGGTACCTGGCCCTACCAAGTCGGAAAGGGCTGTCTCCATAGGGTCACAACCAATAGGGCTGGAGGAATTAGGGTTATTAGGCTAGGTATAAGTGTAAAGGTTGTTTTTTATTTGATTGGGTTGGGTTTTCACTTAATAAAGATATTAGGTCAAGGGAGCTAGGTCAGGGAAAATAAGATAGGGTTGTAGGGATTCAATGGGGAAAGGTAGGCATAAGGCTTACCACTTTAAGATGATTGTGATGAGATGGTATTAATACTGATGAGAAGCTAGGAAGAGCATGGGAGATATATTCTTCCTAAACAGATGAAAATGGACAAATTATGATATCTTTCCCAAAACAGAGCATGAGCAAGCATGTGTTCTGCCTATCAAATTTAAAGAAATCATACAATAGAGATGTAATTAACATGAATACAAAAAATTCTAACATATGAAACTGAAAGAAAAACAATGATAAATATCATACCACATGTATCCCAAAAAATAGCTGCAATTCTTTATTAACTAGTCAAAACTGAGTACAATAGTTCCTTGATCAATAAGCTAACATCCAAACTGATTCCAACCTTTAAAAATGAGTAAAAAATGACATGATATAGGCCTCAAACAACTTATCCCAACCTCAGGGGTCGAATCCCTAAGTTGAGGAGCTGATCCACAATAATATGAACTGATACCTTGAGTGTAGGGAGCTCTAAGTGACTCCTCCCTAAATAAATTCAAACTGATTCATTTTACTTAATGACAAATTTTACCTAATGAATCTACCGCTAGGTAACTTATCCACAACATAATTACATTTACCATCATTAATTACATAGGTAGAAACATGAATTTCTGAAGTAAAGTCAAATTTTCAGTGAAAAACCAAAAAAATATCAGCAAATGGTCATTTGCGCCCTCACTGTGTCATTTGTGCTCTCCATGTTGCAGCTTGATTTTGGGTACCTTCTCGGTGTCCAAATTGGGGCCCAGGATAGCTAGTTGGAATGCCCTTCAAGTCTAGTTTCCAGATCTGCCTTCATTTTAAAAAATGAAGGTCATTTGCACCCTCTGTTAAGCATTTGCACCCTCAATAGAGAATTTTCACCCTCAAATGTGCATTTGTGCCCTCAATTGTGCATTTTTTCCCTCAACAGATAATTTTCGCCCTCAATCAAGTATTTGCGCCCTCAACTCTGCATTTGCACCCTATCTTAAGCATTTACGCCCTCACATAAGGATTTTCACAATGCCTTTTTGCAGACCTCTTTTAGAGGCCTTCCCGGAGTCCAAATTGGGCCCATGATAGCTCGTTGAAAATATTATCCTGTATAATTTCCAAATATTCTTTTATTTTATATAATGGACTTGATTTGTCATGTAAAAAATTGATTCTCCCAAGACTGGTCAAAAAGTGTAGAATGAGGGTGCAAAAATGCAGTGTGTTATTGCACACAACTTTTGGAGGCCTTCATCAACTCCAAATTGAGCTCAAGATATCTCATTGGAAAGACATATTTGTATAGTTATCATTTGAATTATCAATAAATTCCTTTGGACACTCCATGTAGGATACAAATTGTTTTTCCTAAGGTCACTCTAGAAGTGCAACAAACCTCTTGTAGCAATAGGCTAGGGCTTGTGCAAAAATTATGATTTTGAGGGATAGGAGTGATGGAAAGTGTTTAGGAAGGTATATTAAGGATAGGGGAAGGTGTAATAGCATCAAGATACAAGTATTGTTTATGATTTAACCATGGAAATCATGGAACCAAGAAAAATTCCCTCAAAACCCTAGGAGAGGGAAATGAGCTTTCCAAGTACGGTAAACACAAAACCACTTACTTGGAAATGATAGTTTGGAACTTGAAATTTTTGAAGGCCTTTGACTATTAATAATCTTTCAAAATATGAATTTGATGGTGAAATGACCAATTTTCATGATTTTGACCCTATGACCTAATGATGGCACAACATGGAAGAATGAGCTGAATGATGAGAATGATGACTATGAGACTCTTTTAACAATGAATGACCTGACAATAATGATGTCCATTGACCATGGAGGTGAAAAGAGTAGTAATGATCTCAATATCCTAATCATTGACCAATTTTTTGGATGACCTAGTGGAATGATGAAAAATTTCTGAATAAAACCCTAATATGAATATGAAAAGAGTATATTTTGATCACTGATGGTAGGATGAAAATACTGACACTAACATCGGCCTTATTTGGGATGGAAGCTCCTTGGAGGTGTTAATAACACCATAGACCAAGTCGCTAACCATTGGGACAATACGGTAAAAAACAACTCAAACTGAAATGCAAGACTAAATACTGACAAATCAATGACATAAACTGACTTTGAAACTGACTGAAAATAAAAAAATTACTAAAATTATTGATGGCAGAATATCACCGAGACTTGAGGGCTTCAAATACTTATGACAACCACATGTTTATTTGAAAGAATATGTACAATCAGGCGATATCAAAATTCCAATGTGACCAATCAAGAAAATACCTCCTTGATTGATTCTCCCAATCAGATTCTCTAGACAACAATAAATATTTACAATTTGGCAGCAAAAAACATAGCTGAAAATGATCTCCATCATCATTGAATACTGCAATAATTACCTTTATAGCTGACTGCAATAAACTTGCCACTGGATCTTGAAAAACATGAAAATTTACCTCTTGCTGATCTAAAAGAAACAAGGTACCTTTTTCTCTTGATTCCGATCTCTCTTCATAATGTAACTCAACAAGAGCATTTTCCTAGTCATCAAAAACTTGAAAATTTCTTCTTGAAATAAAAATTCTAAACATGAAACATGAGAAGAAAAATCTGAATGACAATCCTCAATGCGTTGGTCCTCTACAATTTGAATACATTGTTGATCATCTTCATATGACATGGCAACCAGATTGCCATGTTTCTTATCACACTCATCAATCATAAGAGGGAAAACTTCAGATTGTTCGTGAAACTCAAAACTGACATTCCTATCATTTACCACGTAATCATTCGAAGAAGATTTTTCACTTACTTGAACAAATATCTCATCTTGTTTTTTCTAGAAAAGGACTGGATTACCTCCTCCTGAAGACTTTGTTCTGATGGGATGAGAACACTTAGGTCAATAACTATGTTTTCATCATTCGAGGTGATCTCAACAATAGATATCTCCTTCATGGGATTCAGAACAACATACTCTTCATCATCACAATCTGAAACTAGATCTGGATCAACCAGCTTGACTTTACCACAATCTGAAATTTGAACTTGATTTTCCTGCATACCATCTTCTATTGCAAGTAGATTTGAAATAAGACCTTGTCTTTCATCATTTTCAACTGTGCAAAGATCTTCAACCTACTGCAAACTTTCCTGATTATATTGATAAGTATCCTCTAAGTTTTATTTATGTTGCTGAAATGGATTTTCATATAGGGCTTCCATGATCTCATCGTCCATGAATTCATCATCTTCATAAACATTCTCAAGATTTTCAATAAAACTATCAACATGTTTACAACAGTTCTGAACTAATATTAAGGATGGACAAGATTCTTTATACCTTTCAAAGAACATGGTATGAAAATACTTTAAACAATAAATACAAGTAGGCAATAAAATTTCATACCAAGATCGAGCTTCATCTTCCAGAGTGGCCATGAATATCTTCATCAAGCAGTCTTCAGGAAAATCAATCTTTAATCTATGCACATGCATGTGAAATCTCACCAGATGAAGAGCAACATCATTACCTTTCACATTTTTGAACTTTGGGAGATATGTCATACAATTAACCTGAGGCATGCTGTTCTAAAAACCTGGTATGTGATCTCGACTCATGGGAGCATACCTTCGAGCAATTGAATCCATTTTGACAACAATGAAGTCACCAAGAATTTCTTTAGGATATTGGTTCTTGAAGAGTGGAGTCACCATAAGAATTATGAATCTTGGGATTTTTCGACAGTAGAGTCACTAGGTGAATGATGCACAACCTTGTTGTGCCTAATCGTTGTTCACCATCAACAATCAGATCTAAAATTTGTCGTTGTTTCCCAGGGAAGATCTGATATTTCGTTCCCCGGAAATGACGCCACAATGTTATCACTCTGCCAGATTCCCAAGATTGAAGAATGAATCCCAACAGAGGTAACCATAGACCAACTTTTAACTTGGTAGCTAGCCCTACCAAGTCGGAGAGGTCTCTCTCCACAAGGTCACAACCAAGAGGGCTGGAGGAATTAGGGTTTTTAGGCTAGGTGTCAGTGAAAAGGTTGATTTTTATTTGATTGGGTTGGGTTTCACTGGATGAAGATATTAGGTCAAGGGAGCTATTTTAGGGAAAATAAGATAGGGTTGCAGAGATACAATGGGGAAATTTAGGCATAAGGCTTACCACTTTAAGATGATTATGATGAGATGGTTTTAAGACTGATGAGAAGATAGGAAGAGCATGGGAGATGTATTCTTCCTAAACAGAGGAAAATGGACAAATTATGATATCTTTCCAAAAACAGAGCATGAGAAAGCATGTGTTCTGCCTATCAACTTGAAATAAATCATACAATATATATGTAATTAACATGAATAAAACACATTCTAACATATGGAACTGAAAGAAAAACAATGATAAACATCATACCACATGTATCCCAAAAAATAACTGCAACTCTTCTTTGTTAACTGGCCAAAACCGAGTACAATAGTTCCTTAATCAATAAGATAACATCCAAACTGATTTGAACTTTTGAAAATGAGTCAAAAACAACCTCTCCCAAAATGATATAGGCATCAAACAACCTCTCCCAACCTTAGGGGTTGAATCCCTAAGTTGAGGAGCTAACCCACAATAATTTGAAATGATACCTAGAGTGTAGGGAGATCTAAGTGACTCCTCCCTAAAAATATTCAAACTGATTCATTTGACTTAATGACAAATTTTACCTAATGAATCTACCCCTAGGTAACTTATCCACAACATAATTACATTTACCATCATTAATTAGGTAGGTAGAAACATGAATTTCTGAAGTAAAGTCAAAATTTTAGTGAAAAACCAAAAAATATTAGCAAATGGTTATTTGTGCCCTCCATGTTGCAGCCTGATTTTGGGTGCCTTCTTAGTGTCCAAATTGGGCCCAGGATAGCTCATTAGAAAGCCCTTTAAGTCTAGTTTCCAGATCTGCCTCTAGTTTCCAAAATGAAGGTCATTTGCGCCCTCTGTTAAGAATTTGCGCCCTCACCAGAGTGTTTGCACCCTCAACAGAGCATTTGCGCCATAAATTGTGAATTTTTTCCCTCAACAGATCATTTTCACACTCTCTCAAGCATTTGTGCCCTCAACTCTGCATTTGCGCCCTCTCTTAAGCATTTGCACCCTCACAGAAGGATTTGCGCAACGCCTTTTTGGAGACCACTTTTTGAGGCCTTCCCGATGTCCAAATTGGGCCGAGGATAGCTCGTTAGAAATATTATCTTGTCTACTTTCAAAATATGCATTTATCTTGTAGAATGGACTTGATTTGACATGTAAAAAATTTATTCTCCCAATACTGGTCAAAAAGTGCAGAATGAGGGTGCAAAAATGCAATGTGTTTTTGCAGGCAACTTTTGGAGGGCTTCATCAACTCCAAATTGAGCTCAAGGTATATCATTGGAAATATATCTTTGTCTAGTTATCATTTGACTTATCAAGAAAGTAATTTGGACACTCCATCTAGGAGAAAACATTATTTTCCCAAGGTCACTCCATAAGTGCAACAAACCTCTTGTAGCAATAGGCTAGGGCTTGTGGGAAAATGATGATTTTGAGGGATAGTGTTAGGTCCCTATATTACTAGTTTATTCCCTTACTATTATTAATGTAGTCCCCTTATTTTTATTTTTGTACCCATGTAACCCCAATATTGTTATTATTGTGCCCTTATATTGTTATTGTTAGGTCAGCTAGGATTATATTGTGGGCCGATGCACTACTATATATAGAAGGATGTTTTGGTCATTTGTATCATCCAAGAATTGTTCATTTATGTAATATATTGGAGGTTTCCCCCTTGAAGTGGCTGATTTATAAGGCGTTGATCTCTCTTTTCTTCTATTTTTGGAGTTGGTTTCATAACATCTGGTATCAGAGCTTTGGATTCTAGGATTTCACTGCTCCAAACAGGTCATCATGGAATTTTCACAATAATTTTTTTTCTAAGAAGGTTTGAAGCTGAAATTTGTACAGCATGAAGCCGAGATCCTAAGAAACCTCCTGTAAAAATTTCATATCTTGGTTCGCAACATTTTCGGAGATATGATCTAGGGAAGTTAGGGTTTTTTCAGACCCCCGAATTTCAACTAAAATAGGTCATCATGGAAGTCTTGCTATAAATTTTCGTATACAAAGTTTCAGAAGCTAAAATATCTACAATGCAAAGTCAAAATCCTGAGGAACCTCTTGTACAAATTTTAGATCTTGGTTCGAAACATTTTTGGAGATATGATTTGTGGAAGTTAGGATTGTTTCAGATTACCAAATTTCATCTCAAATAGGTGACCGTGGGAAAAACGTCATAACTATCTCTATGAGCGTCAGACTGGGATTCTGTAAAAAGTGGCCACAAGTTCACGAACTGTATTTTTCGTTATATCAATTTCAGAGGCGAAGGAGGAAAATGTTGCATGTGGAAATTCGTACAAGTTCTCTCTACTGAACTAATCCATAATTAGGCCATCGTGGGAGATTGGGCATAAATTTTTCTTGAAGAATCCAAATCAGGTCAAAACTATGCCATTCAAAAGAAGATTCAGAGGGATACTTCAAGGTATAATTTTAGATATTGAAGATCTAAAATCACAGAGATAATTTAGTTTCAATATCAAACTCCTCAAAAGCAAGAAAAAGGTGTGTATTTTTTTCGAATTACATAAGTCTCGTTTGAAAAAAAATTGTTTGAATTTATTCCAAGGGAATATTGAAGAATAGATATTAGTATTGGGTTCTAAAATTCCCCCTAAAAAGAATTCAACACCCATTAAGCCTTCAGAACACTCTACTATGACTCATGAAGATGAAGAAACACAACATGAGATATCAAAATTACAAGAGAAAGTGCACCAATTTTGGCTATCGCAAAGAGAAACAAAAAATGAAATGGAAGTATTGAAGAAAGGCACGGAAACTAAGACAGATGGTTTGAAGAAAGGCATGGAAGATAAGATGAATGGTTTGGAAGCTAATATGGATGGCATGGAAGTGGGTATGGAAGCTAAGATGGATGACATGGAAGCTAAGATCGATGAAAAAATGAAAGACAACATGGAAAACATGAAGAATGATCTAAAAGTAGACATCGAAGGTTTGGAAAAGTTGATACAAGAAATGTTTCCTAATGGCGAAAATATAGTAGAGGAAACTCATGATGAGAACAAAATAAATGTTAATCGCGATTTCATAAACTCTAATTTTGGATGGAAGAACCACCATATTCCAAATATGGATATGAGGAAGTTTGATCGCAAGGATCCTGTAACATGGATACTACAAATGGAGCAATATTTTGATCTCAATAATGTGCAAAACACACAAAAGGTACACATTGCAACTTTACATTTAGAACAAAATACATTTGTATGGTATCGATGGCTTTGCTCCCATAAAAAAATTGTCACTTGGTCAGTTTTTATGGAGGAAATGATAGCACATTTTGAGGATACAAAAAACAACACCTTCTTTAGCCAATTGATAAATATCAAACAAAAGGGTTCAATGGTGGAGCACATTGAGGACTTCCAAAAATTAAATATAAGGGTAACTGATATTCCAGACGAACACAGGATTGATGTCTTGATAGGGACTTTAAAGGATAACATCCAACATGAAGTTTGCATTTAGGAACCTGATTCATTGGAAAAGACATTCAAGTTGGCAAGAAAAATTGAATGTAAAATTACAGCGACAAGGAAGCCTACCACACACATATATAAAGATGGAAGTGTTGCTACTCTTAGACTTCCACAACCTACAAGGTTGACACCACAAAAATTGGAAGAAAAAAGAGCAAAAGGGCTTTGCTACAGTTGTGATAGAAAATACACTAAAGGTCATAAGTGTGCTGAGAAGAAATTATTTTACATTGATTGTGAAGAGGAAGAAGAAAATAAACAAGAATCTTCGAAAGAAGAGGATATACACCAGGAACGAACCCTAGAAGAGGAAGAAATGAGTCCAACCATATCGTGTAATGCATTGGCAGGAATTACCACTCCTAAAACTCTCATGATAGAAGGACATATCAAGAAGAAAAAGGTAATAGTGTTGCTTGATTCTGGTAGTACCCATAATTTTATTCATTGTAAGGTAGCCAAGGAATTGAATTGTTTCCTATACCAAGCACCAGAATGTCAAGTGATGGTTGAAAATTGAGGAACTATAAATTTCTTTGGAAAATGCCATAATATCAAGCTAACCATGGGGGAATATGTAATGAATATTCTGATGCTTTCCATTCCTATGGGAGGTGTTGATGTTGTACTAGAAGTACAATGGTTACAATCTTTGGGGACGATAGCTTTTAATTTTCAAGAAATTTTCTTGAATTTTTTTTCAGAAGGAAAGGAATTCGAATTACGAGGTATCGCAGGGAAGCCGGGAAATATGATAAGCTCTAATGTCACGAAAAATCTTCTGAAGAAAGAACAACGAGGCATAATTACACAATTATGCTCACTAGAAGTTCCAACATCAAAATAATCTATTTCTGCAGATCTCCAAAAAGTCTTGGACAATCATTCCAAGGTGTTTGAAACTCCCAAAGGAATCTCACCTATTCGTGGTCATGATCATGCCATTCATTTGGTTCCAGGAAGTGTTCCTCCAAACATCAGGCCTTATAGATATCCTTATGCCAAAAAGAGCGAAATTGAACGTATGATTGCAGAAATGTTAAAGGCTGGTATAATTCAACCTAGTCAAAGTTCTTTCTCTGCTCAAGTAGTATTGGTGCACAAGAAGGATGGATCATGGCGCATGTGTCTGGATTATAGGGAGCTCGATAAGCTCACCATTAAAGATAAATTTCTCATTCCTGTGATTGATGAATTATTGGATGAATTACATGGATCAATTTATTTTACCAAGTTGGATCTTCGTTCAGGATATCATCAAATCAGAATGAAGACTGCAGGTATTTCGAAAACAACATTTCGAACTCATGAGGGTCATTATGAATTTTGGGTCATGCATTTTGGCCTTACCAATGCACCTTCTACATTTCAAGGGTTGATGAATTCCATTTTCAAACCCTTCCTTAGAAAATGTGTGCTAGTATTTTTTGATGATATAATAATCTACAGTAGGTCTTGGAAGGATCATGTTCAACATGTTGACAGGGTGCTCAAATTATTGCAGGAGAAACAATTATATGCAAAAACATCCAAATGTTTCTTTGGAGTACAAGAGGTGGAATATCTAGGTCATATTTTATCTCACGAGGGTGTTAAGGTAGATACTAAAAAAATTAAAGCCATTAAGGAATGGAAAGTCCCCACAACCATAAATCAGTTGTGAGGATTTCTCGGGTTAACAGAGTATTATTGAAAGTTTTTTAAGAATTATGGGAGAATAGCAACACCTTTAACAAAATTACTGAAGAAAGATGCATTTTCATGGACTCCTGAAGCAACTAAGGCCTTTGACCATCTTAAAAAGGCAATGTGCCTAGCACCGGTCTTAGCTACGCAAGACTTCACAAAAACCTTTATTGTGGATAGTGATTCCTCAGGAAATGGAATTGGTGCTGTTTTAATGCAAGAAGGAAGACCCATTGATTTTGAAAGTCATTCAATCAAAGGAAAGTATATACAGAAAGCTGTTTATGAGAAGGAAATCTTAGCAATACTACATGCACTAAAGAAATGGCAACCTTACCTAATGGGAAGACACTTCAAGGTAAAAACTGATCATGATAGTCTTAAACACTTTTTGTAACAAAGACTATCTTCAGAAGAGCATAAAAAATGGGTCACAAAGATGTTGGGTTATGACTTTGAAATAATCTACAAAGAAGGGAAACTAAATTTTGTTGCAGATTCACTCTCAATAAAGAATGAAGAGGTGGAAGAATTGTTTTGTGCCATTTCTATTATCCAACTAGATTGGATAACCGAAGCAATGGATGAATGGAAGAATGACGAAGAAGTGTGAACTCTCATTCAAAATTTGCAGCAAGATCCTAGTACATCTGATACATTTAGTTGGAAAAATGATTCCTTATGGTACAAAGATCGCTTATATATTTGTAAGAATTCCCAACTAAAACAAAAGATTCTTTTTGAATTGCACACTTCTCCTTTAGGAAGACACTCAAGATTTTTAAAAACTTACCACGGGGTGAAGAAAGAATTTTTTGGGATGGCCTTAAATCTGATATTCAAAAGTTTGTGGTGGAATGTTTGGTTTTCCAGCAAAATAAAGTTGAGACAATTAAGACCCCGGGCCTTCTACAACCTTTATCCATTCCAAGTAAAGGTTGGGAGGAGATTTCAATAGATTTTATCACAGGTTTACCTAAGTCCGAAGGAAAGAGTGTCATCGTGGTGGTAGTTGATAGGCTTACCAAGTATGCACACTTTTGTGCATTATCTCATTTATTTAAAGCAAGTACAGCTGCTACTACATTTATGGACACAATTCAAAAGCTACATGGAAACCCAAAGGTTATTGTGAGCAATAGAGATCTCATTTCTACTGGAAATTTTTGGATGGAGTTATTTTCTTGTTTGGGTATTCAATTAGCTCATAGCTCATCTTATCATCCTCAGTCCAATGATCAAAATGAGATAGTGAATAAATTTTTGGAAGGATATCTTCGTTTTTTTGTATCTGATAAACAAACACAATGGGTCAAGTGGTTACCTCTCGCTGAATGGTGGTATAACACTTCCTTCCATACTACAACAAAAATGACCCCATTTATGGAACTTTATGGATATCATTTGCATCCATCACATCATCTTTAAGAGAAAATTCTAAGGTTCAAGCAGTGGAAGATCACATCGAGCATCAACAAGAAGTTCTCCAACTCTTAAAGGATAACCTAAATTTGGCACAAAATCAAATGAAACAACAAGCAGATCAACATCACAACGAGAGAAGTTTTGATGTAGGAGACTGGGTATTTTTATGGCTACAACCATACAAACAAATGTCCCTTAAGCAAGCTAAGAAGGATAATAAATTATCGCCAAAGTACTATGGTCCTTACAAGGTGTTTCAAAATATTGGTACTATGGCATACAAATTGGAGCTTCTTGCTTCTTCGTGAGTGCATCCAGTTTTCCATGTTTCATGCTTAAAGAAGGTTATAGGTGAAAAAATTCCAGTTCAAACAATATTGCCAGAACTTGATGAGGAAGGAAAAATCATATTGGAACTTGAAGCAGTCACTAAAAAAAGAACTTGACAGCTACGAAATCGACCAATTTCAGAGTATCTCATCAAGTGGAAGAACTTACCCATGGAAGATTCTACATGGGAGGATGAGAATTTTATACAGAAGCACCCAAAGCTACTCAAGCGTTGAGGAAAACACTTTTTTGAAGGAGAGGGACATGTTAGGTCCCTATATTACTAGTTTAGTCCCTTACTGTTATTAATGTAGCCCCCTTATTATTATTTTTGTACCCCTATAACCCCAATATTGTTATTATTGTGCCCTTAAATTGTTATTTTTAGGTCATCTAGGATTATATTGTGGGCCCATGGACTCCTATATATAGAAGGAGTTTTTGGTCATTTGTATCATCCAAGAATTGTTCATTTATGTAATGTATTGGAGGTTTCCCCCTCTAAGTGGCTGATTTCTAAGGCGTTGATCTCTCTTTTCTTCTATTTTTGGAGTTGGTTTCATAACAGATAGGATTGATGGTAAGTGTTTAGGAAGGTATATTAAGTATAGGGGAAGGTGTAGGATAATTAGGATACAAGTCTTGTTTATGATTTAACCATATAAGTCATGAAACCAAGAAAAATTTCTTCAAAACCATAGGAGAGGGAAATGAGCCTTCCAAGCACTGTACTGAGAGACAAATATGGTAAACACAAAACCACTTATTTGGAAATGATAGTTTGGAACTTGAAATTTTTGAATACCTTTGACTATTACTACTCTTTCAAAAGATGAATTTGATGGTAAAATGACCAATTTTCATGATTTTGACCCTATGACCTAATGATGGCACAACATGGAAGAATGAGGTGAATGATGACCATGATGACTATGAGACTCTTTCAATAATGAATGACCTGACCATGATGATTTCCATTGACCATGGAGGTGAAAGGAGTATTAATCATCTTAACATCCTAATCAATGACCAAATTTTTGCATGACCTAGTGGAATGAAAAAAAAATTCTAAATGAAACTGTAATATGAATATGAAAATAGTATATTTTGGTCACTGATAGTAGGATGCAAATACTGACACTAACAAAAGAAAAAAAAATGAAGAAGAAGGGTCTTACAACAAATAAGCCTGCTTTTTCGAGTGAAGATTCAATATTTTTATTTAATCCTAGGAAACCAATCACTAGGTCACAACTATCAAAGGCAGGCAGGTCTAATAAATTGCATAAAGAACCAGAAAAAAAGAAGCAACGAACAAGGGAAGAAATCATAGAGTTGTCCCTAGATAAAGCAGAAGTCATCAAGGCAAAGAAAGGCAAAGAAAAGGTTCAAGAAAAGTCTGAAGTGGAGCTTCTAACAAAAAAACTGAAGGAAGCCAAAGAAGAAGTTTTAGAAGCTAAAATGGAGTTAGATGATTTTAAACAAGAAAGGAAGGAGCTCACAGATTTCAACAAGGTAGTGAGAAAACAAATTGATTTTTATGATGAAGTGGTAGAAAGGTCAAGGAAGATGCTAAGAAGAACACTATCACTGCACAGTATGATGAACCATACCTTGAGGAGAAACTGGTGGTTGCAGGCAGAGAGGAGGAAGCTACAAGACCAAGTCAAAGAGTTCGAAATCCAAATGGAGATGGTGGAGGTAGAATTGAAGAAAAATGGTTTGAAGATGGTTGTAGTGGATGATCCTGTTGCTCCTTGAAAGAGGGTAAGACACATTTTTGGCCGATTTTGTCTTAGGATACTCCATCTAATCAGTTAACATAGCTTTGGACAGGTATTTGGAGGTAAAGAGTGAAAATTTCAAATTCTAGAAAAGTCAGGCAAGTTCGTAGTGTACGCGAGGCTTAAAGCCGAGTTTTCACTACGAACACACTGAAGAATATTTTGAGGTTAAATTTCCAAAATATGTCATAATAGGGGTGAGTAGCAGCACATATTTACCTCATTTTTCATAATGAAGACCCTCCAATAAGCAGAAAAGTTAGAAAATGTGCAGAAAGTGTTAAATGGAAACACTACAAAATTGCCTTAAAAATGCTCCTTTTTTATAGCGAAGTGAAATTTTGATATTTTTGTAGTACTTAATGTTTTTATGGGAGAATATGAGTCATCAGAAGAGGTTAATGAGTATCAGTGAAGACACCCATGGAAAAAGGCCACTTAGCAAGAAGGTGACATGGTTGTTAGCTCATCATTTGTGTTGCCTCATTAGCACACAACACATCCTGAAATTCCGAGCATCACAACCTAGATTCTATTATGGCATTTTATCACTTGATCATGGTCATTGCCACCTCAGGCAAAGCTATTTTATTCGATAAGCATCACTATGTATGGGTTATTTAAATTTTTTTAATGAAGTTAATAGTGGTAGAGTCCTTTTAGGTTTCAAACTCCTTCTAAACAGAATTATCTCTATTTTCTCTCCATGTAATAAATTCCTTTTTGGATGAGATATCTTTAGTAGTTTCAAGGGTCTAGCCCAGGTGGCAGACTTCATGTAAAATGAGTTTCACTCTATAAATAATGGATTTAAGATATATATGGGGTTGATTGATGTTATGAGCAATGCTACTATTGTAATATTTTCTCTACTCGGTTAATATACAGTTGCATAAAAGTTTTGTCAGACCTGAGATTCTTTGTGGCCTCTTATGTGTTTGTCTCATTTACCTATTCAATGTCAATTCAGCTTACTTCATGAATAATTACTTTGAATTCGTAAATTTTATGCTCCAACTTCCTTTATGCATATTGTTTGTTTTCAATGTTACTTTTGTAAGAGTTAAAATGCCTCAACTTCCATGAATGATTTTTTCATGTAATTTAGTTTCATACTGAATCCATGCCCAATGGTAGCCATCACACATCCTTCACCTGAAAAAAACCATCCAAAAGAAATATGAGATTTCATCTTATTTTTTAAGCTTCATTATTTGAATATCATACATTTTTTTTTGAGATATCCCTCTCTAGTTGGAACGGCTAACTTCCAACCCTAAGTGGTTTAAAATAGTTACACTGAATTGGTTGTTGAGTGGCCCAATTTGCCTCAGTTTGATGATAAAAATTAGGTTTGTAGGAACCCTTCCTAAGGCATGTTCCACTCCCATCCATTCGTGCTAACCATAACATCAAACTTTTACATTAACCGTCGCATGTGCTTTGCAGACCCTAACCTCTAGAGGTAGAAACTTTGATCTGCTAGAGACTTTGGTTATCATTATAACATATGGTTCGAAATTTGTATACACCGTCGGTTCATATGGTTTAATCATATGGCTCAAAAATTTGGCATATCCATTTTAATATATGGTTGGGGTCTGATTAACTCTGGACCCCATCTACCCACCACATAATGTGTTTAGGTGGACCAGGGTCTAGGATAACCCCGATCCCGACCCCCGATTCCACTGCCACTAAAATTCATATAGAAATTTTAACCCATAGTTGTTAAGAACCAATAAAAGTGGGTCGATGGAGGGCTTGGCTGGCAGACCATCGGTTGCAATTTCAAATCCTGTGGAGGAAGTTCAATTTCCAACCAAAATTTTACACGGCTATTAGGAGGCCATGTGGCAACCAGAGATTGGCCCACATGGCAACTCCTGATTAGCCCAAACCAATGAAACTAGAACCAATATAAAACCACCAAATCACACCAATAATCACATGCCACTTATCCTCATCCCATTGGATGATGGGAGGCATAATCATCATGCCCAATCATGTCCCAGTTAGCGTACAGACTGCTAACTATGCATCCCTGCAAACTCATTTTAAAATTTTTAGTTTTTTTCCAAATCGATCAAAACATGATATCGAGAGCATCTGATGTCAGTTTGAGTGAAATGAGTTGTGTTGGATTCAGGGTGACAAGGTCTTCTCTTTTGCACTATTTTCGAGTTGATCCGAGCACTTTGAATTTGAGCATTATATTGATCCACCAGATCATATATATATATATATATAGATATATATAATTCGAGAGAAATTATACAAAGGAAAAGGATTTGCTTGAATTCTTGGAGGATCCTCTGAAGGGGTCCAGATCTAGACTATCCCTCGGCCCAAGTTAGCCTCTTATTTTACTTGGAATGTGCATGAATATCCCTCTCTATACAATAATGTGTTGGTGGATGTTGGTATACAATATACCCATCAAATATATGGTTGGACCCTAGGATTTAGTCTAACCCTAAGGATGATGTGATCTCATTTCTTGCTTGACTCATGATGTTAGGTCCTAATCACTTGATGTTGTCGTCCTTCTCACCAATCATGTCCCTGTATTTGTGTCTTCCTCTCCATAATTTCCCTCTATATTTTTTCTTGCCACAAGCTTGTAACAATAAATTTCGCCTCTAACCTTCCTCCTCCTTTGGATTGGAAACTCTTGTTGAAATATCTCTTTCTGACCTCTATTTTCAGTCCCCCATATTTGTTATTTTTTCCTCCTCCTTTCAATGGTTTCATTGGTCACTTTATATCTCTGTAGATGTTTTATGGCAACGGTCCTCCCCAGGTTCCACCCTTGACACCAAACCCAATGGTCCTAACTATCGGGGATCCTCCTCACTAAAATACGAAATGTGTAAAAAAAATCCCTAGGAACATTATTTAATTTTGGGAGATGATATCAAATTAAAAAAAAATAAAACAAATGGAGGAGACAACCATTATATGAATTTTAAAAAAAAAGGCCTGCCATGAATGCATTCAAAAATTGGACCAATTGTAATTTCAATGGCTTGTTAGGTTATTCTACCATATGTTTAATCCTTGCTAGAGATTGGTTTGCATGGACTCTGGGTTTTATTATGAAGCAAAATCTTATTTTTAGAGTGACAAGATACATGGGGATGGCACACATTATTGTGGGTCTAAACTTAAATAAGGGTTTGATGGATGCCAACACTCTAAGTAAGGGGAGTACACCCATAGGAGTTTTTTTTTAACTACGATAGGTTTCCCATAAAATACATTAAATTCCACACACATGGTCATTTGGGTGTATAAGATCAATGACTAACGAGAAATAAAAATGGGTCTAAAACGAACCACAAAAGTTAGAATCCAATCTATGACGGACAAGAAATATAAACCAAGACATTGTATTTCCTTTTATGAACATGGTCTCCACAGTCCAACATGCTACCTCCATGGCAAAGGTTCCTCCTTTGTTTCTCAAGGACCCAATGGATATGCAATATTCCATATTCAAACATGTTACCGCCTCCATTCCAAGTATTGAATTTTGTATTTCCTACCTTTCCTTTCAAAATTCTATTTCTAGGGATTTGAATAAGGGAACTTCTGCATTGAATACAGATCATGCACTTGCACAAGTTAATCTAGGGATTTCCTTTCAACCCATTCAGAGCTCTTGGATGGTCTCATCTCTCCCCTCATCTTGATTCCTCATTTGTTGATAGATCAAATATTGGATTATGCTCAAGCATTTTCTCCTCTTATATCTCCCCTCGCTCTCCAAAGATGCCCCCCTTCGTCATTGCCAACATTGTTCCCTAAAAACTACGCTCTAAGCTCAAATGTGCCTCCTCATTTTATTTTAACTTCATGGAAAAACTTCCTTGATGGCACGACTTAGCCAATGGTCTAGGCTCAAATGAAATACCATTTGGAGAATCCCAAGGTCAAGGTGGGAGTTCCTTCCTATCCCTTGCCCAAAAATAGGCCAACTTTAAGATTCAAATTGGTAAGAAAAAAATCCATTTTATGGGGTCCTTAGAGCATCTACCCCCACAAGGGCTCTCGAATGAAGATCCTATCCCTTAAAAATAGGTACCTATCCAACCCTAAAAATATATAGATATTAAGTATTTAGTGGGGACTCTTGGACCATAGGATCTTTTTGGTCATGAAATAATTCTTGAACGTGACAAAGCCATTGCCTTACTATCCACCATCCTTCTTGATTGGGATTTTGTTTATATAGGGCCTTAGGGTTCTGTAGGATTAGAGCCTCCTCTTGGAACCTCTATTGGTTATCCAACTATGGATCACAGATCATTCACAAAGGTTGATGATCAACAATTCAACGTTGTAGAATCAATTTCTTAAAAATGCATTATTTGGTCCATCAATCAAAATTACAAAAAATTATTTGAAAACTATATATTGATTGGATAGAGAATAATTATATGTTTTTGATGGGTTTATACTATCAACCTGTTATGATTCTCACACAAACTTCCTTTATTTGGTATTTTCACACATTCTCTCCCTCTCTCTAATGTGATTACATTGAATAATTCATACATAAAAAAAACTCTTATCCTAACAAATTCAATCCTTTTCCTAAATTATTTACTAATGAGGCTAATTTAGCTAGTTTGTTATATTACATGGAAATGAATTGATATGCATTAACCATAGATATTTATTAGAAGTATTACACCTAAAAAATACTAAATATTACAACTTAAATGAGAATTTGAGGAACCCAACTTCCTCTGGTAAATGGAAATATGAGGAAACCAACTTTCTCTATTAAATCATAATCTTAATTGGTAAGATGATTTTGCATCATGATTCATCCAGTTTTTCCACTATGAAAGCATCAATATGGATGATAAAAAATATAATGATCCAATTTAGATCATACTTCCCCATTTTAGGAGGATTTTGGTCCCCAAAAAATTTTAATGAATGAGGCAAGGAAATTCTTCCTCTACCTTCTCCCTAACGTACCATTTAGCCTTGCTTGGAAGTTGTACTTTCAAAAAAATCTGCCAAAGGTCATGCTACCCTTGTCTTGTATTTTTGGACCTCTTCTGTAAATTTGTATCCTTTGTCAACTCTACTTGAGCTTCTGGCATCAAGTCCTCTACAGGAAGTAGCACATGTTCCTCTTCTTGATCCAACATGGAAGGCTCATAAAGTTTCAAATATTCTATGTTCACCACTAATTAAATTTGCATGTATGGGGATAAACTTATTATATATGTGTTATCTCCCACCTTCTCTAGTATCTCAAAGGAACCATAACAAAGAGCCTTGATTTTCTTACAAGGAATTTGTAGTGTCTCCTTGTTCAAGTGTAACCATACTCTGTCTCCCACTGTGAATGAATTCTCTGTTTCGTTCTAATCATGCCCGACCTTGTATTTTTCCTGTGACTTTTGCAACATCTCTTGTACTTGTAGATGGATTTTCTTGATCTTATCAACTATTTTTTTCTTCCCTCAATGCATCCATGGTGGGATCCTCCTTTACCCCTCCTCATTTCCTATATGCGATATCCAAAGGCGAAGGTGGAAAATATGAAAACAGGTTTCAAATGGGGACTTACAAGTAGAAATGTGGATTTATTTGTTATAAGAGTGCTATATATATACTAGATTTCCATCACAGGTCTTCTGATGCTTCTAATTGTAACCCCTCAAAAACTGCACCAAATTCATGTTGACTACTTATGTTCACTCATATGTCTATAGATGGAATGTTATAGATCTCTTCAACTCTGTGTCCTTCTTCTCCCACAATGTAGTCCAAACTTCACTTAGAAATATTCAATCTCTGTCTAAAATTATGCTCCTTAACATCCCAACCCAAACCTATCCAAAGAACAAGTTTGTTGTTTCCTTCCTATTGATGATCTTTTATAGGGAATTAGAACAAACATTTTGTTGAACCTATCAACAACCATGATCAAGTAGTCATGTAACTTCCTGGTTGTTTGTAAAACTCCCACAAAGTCCATGGAAATGCCTTCCCTTGGATGAGTGGCTACAGGAAATGGATGATATAAACGTCGTTTTATATAGCTAGGGTTGTTGGTACACAAAATCATGCATCCTCTTATGAACCTAGCTACATGTTCTTGCATCATGGGAATTTACACATATATATACAAGTTGGATAATGTATTACCTGCACAAAAATTCCCTACAAACCTAGAGGTGTGAGTTTCTTTGATCAATTGGAATTGCTCACCATTAAGAACATATAACTTATCTAACCTGTAGAGTAACCCACTATGGAGATGGAAGTCAACTCTGTTGTCACCATCATGCACATAAATCTGGCTTTGTAATTATTGAGCATCTCCTTGCAGTCCTCATCCTTTGTATATGCCTCTATGTATGTATCATGGGTTAGAGGCTCCATGTACATAAGAGTTTCCAAATCTATGATATTTGGTGTGGGTGTCCTTGAAATCATGTCATGCAACTTGTTTGTTCTTCCCTTCTTTTAATTGATCGCTAAATGAAACTATTGTAAAGAATCTATCCACTTATAATTCATAATCTATTGTAGCTTACTTTGGGCCTACAGGTATTGTAGTGTTTCACGAGCTACGTGGATTACTATCTCCTTTCCCATCGGATAATGTTTCCACTTCTTCATATATGGCACCAAGGCATATAGCACCTTATAGTATGAAGGATATTTGAAAATTTCCCCATGAAATTCTTTGGAATGGTACAATACAATCCTTCCTCCCTGACTCAAGATTGCTCCCATAAAATACCTACTTCAATCTATCTCCACTTCGAAGGGTTGTTGCCATAATTGATGCTTCACCAATCTTATTCTTTAACTCCTCAAAGGCCCTATGTTGACCCTTTCCCCACTAGAAACTCTTTCCACTCGTTGTTATGGTGTGGAGTGGCAATGCTACTGCTAAAAACAAAGCTATGAATTTACTTAGGTATTGTGTTGCCCCAATGAAACTTATAACCTCAAAAAAATAGTAGGCATTTTCCACTGCATGATGGCATCCATCTTGGAAGGATCTACCCTCAACTCTCCTCCACTAATCACACATCCATGACATGCTTAAAATTGTTGTGCAAAATCACATTTCTTGATATTTGGTAGCAATTGGTGCTTCTCTAATGTCTCTAGAACCCACATTAAATAAATAATAAAAAATTAATCTATAAAATTTCATAGTATATCATTCATTAACCTCATGGACATAGCTGGTGCATTGATAGACCAAATGGCATAAATAACTACTCATACAAGCCTTGCTTAGTTTTGAAGGCGATCTTCTAGGTATCTTCTTCTTTGATCCAAACAAGGTGATATCCTGACTTGAATTCCATCTTGGTGAAGAATTTGGCTTGTTGCAAATTATCCAACATAGTATCTATCTTGGGCAAGGGGTGCATGTTCTTGAGTTTTTTTTTTTTAACGCATTGTAATCAATACACATTCACCAATTCCCATTCTTCTTTGACACAATGATGAACAACAACGTACATGGTGAGGTACTTGGCCATAATGAAACCCATTTGTATTATTCATTGAAACTATTTCTTCACCTCATTTTGATCTATAATGGATTACTTTAACAACCTACTGTTTGGAAATTGAGAGTCCAACAACAAATAGCTTTCATGGACTCTTCTACATACATATTTTCTCTTAAAAACAAAAAAAACATACTTTTTGCTCAAATTGATCAACTTTTTAGCCTAGCTAGCACTTACCAGCTAGATCTTTGACTCACCCTGATGCTCATTGATGATGAAATATAATTTTTCCATGTTGAGGTGGTACTCGTTGCCTCTTCACATGAAGATCACATCTCACATGTACATATAGGGATTCCCAAACACAACTCCACATACATCAAGTGGAAGTAGATATAACTCTACTTCATTAATAAAATTAACATTAATGGAAAATTTGACTATGCATTGTTTGTTTACCTTTATGTCTACCTCCTTATTAATTGATCCCAATGGATATGGGCTAGGATGGTCACGAGTTTCCAGTCCCAGTTTCTTGACTTAGTCTAATACTATGAGATTCACCAATGATCCTAAGTTTAATAGAGCATCAATTTTTTGTCCTCTTGACTTGTATGTTTATATGGAATAGTCCACTAATTTCCTTCTCTCCATATTACTGAAGGTTACTTAGATTCACCCCCTCCTGCGCCGATGTACATAATATTTTCATCTATTTCTGAGTTTCTTTCCACTTGATTAATCAAATATTTGGCCATGATATTTTTCTTCCTAACATATTTCTTTCTATTCTTTGGGTTGAGCTCTAGATGCAACTTTTAGCACTTCTAATATGTATGAACATAAATGTTATAGTGGTTGAAATGGTTTCTAGGATATTTTCACCGGTGTTTTGTGGCTACTCTCTTTTATTTTCCCCTTTTCTAGTTCCTCTTGCCCTCCTTGGAAGCTTCTTGATGCTCCTTGTATTTTGACCTGCTTGATTTCCCTTTCTTCTGGCCTATGTTGTTAAGGTATTGTGCCTATAAAAAAGTCTCATATACCATTATGGGTTTGAATAACATCACTTGCTTTCATAGATGGCTGTGTAGACCCCCTAGATACTTGAGTGGTACATCTGTATTCTTTAGGGAGACACCCAACATTATATCCATATTCCTAAATTTTGTGGTGTACTCCTGTACACTCTACCCCTGTCTATGTCTAAATTAATACCACTATATATGTTGGTCCTCTACATACCTAATAGGGTAGAACCATGAATTTATGAGAGTTTTGAAATCCTCCAATTTAGTCGCTGGAGGATCTCCCTCTAGCCTTAGGGTTTATGTGTTGCTTTCCCACTAGGTTAGGGTATGGCCCTCTAATTTTAGATATGCAAACAAAATTTTATATTCTTCCTCTATGTGGTGAAAATTAAAATAAACCTTTAATTGCTAAAACCATTTATTTTAATTCAAAGCATCAATATCACCTTGATATGTCTTGATGTCAACCCTCACTTCCATCTTGAACAGGGACTGTGAATGGTTCACAACACTCAAATTGGGTTTTTCTATTTTGGTTTCTTTCTTAGGTTCCTTCTGTAGTTCTTCCTAATCCATTAATGTCCCATTTGATTTTTCCTTTGTGTTAAAACCTCCATCTTCTCCAAATAGCTTGAGATTTTTGGTTAGAGTCACCATGAGGAGGCTCACATTATGGTTTATATGTTTGACTTGTGCTTCTAGATACACAAACATCTCATCAACCAAATCTTGATGGTTATTAATAGATTCTTCGACCATGGCTGGGGTTTTATGACTTTCAACCTAACTGATTTTCGATCCCTTAAAACTCCACATAACATACCCAAAGAAACTTGCTCTAATGCCGATATAATTTATAAACTATTGTGGATATTCCACTGGACAATTCATCACAAAGTATCTATCAAAATATATTGGAAAATTCAAAACTACAATATGAGGGTTAATTTCTCTTTGGATTTCAAGATTTATTAATTATTGTGTTATGGTTATGCATGTGTTATGCATATGCATGTGATAGATAAAATATATAAAATAGATAATATCGAAATGAAACTTACAAACCACAATGAACACAAGATATGATTTGGGAAACCCTTACAGGAGAAAGCCCTGTTGCAAGGTGAGGATGCTCTACTCTCTCTTTCTATGAATGGAAATGCATGCAAATGCAAAGGAGTGAGACTTATGCCTCATGAGCTACTAGAGTGCAAAAACCCTATTTTTGATCTCTCTTCTATAAAATCTTAGATGATTTTCTCATCTATGGAACTAAATGCACTTGAATGTAATGGAACCCTTTTTCCTCCTAGTGGCCTAGTTATAACACAAATCAATAGCCTACTCATGGTTAAGTTTGACTCCTTCAAATATTAACTAGACTTACAATATTAAATATTCTAGAATCCTCTTCACCATGATCACATGGCTAGCTCCTTTTCCATCAATAATGGGGGTTGATGTAGCATCTTCCCAAATCTCATTGTCAAAATAGGAAAGCTAACTTCCAGGTGGAATAATTTTTACATACTAACTTTAATTGAGGTGATTTTTATGTCGTTGGAAAGGTATCTTAGTGTATAATATCATTAGGGAGTTTCACACTTAATCAGTAAAGTTTTTGCCCCCAAAAAAGTGTTATTTGATCCCTTAAACTACTTCCAAAAGGTTTCAAACGCCAACTCACCAAACTGAAACTCATCGATAAAAAAAAGGTCTTGTGAGTTGATTCCTCCAATTTTTCCACTTTGAAAGCATTAAGATGGATGAAAAGTACTATAATGATCCAATATTTATCAATTTATGTCCCTGAAGTCACCACCATGATTGGTTGGTCCTGAGTTTCCTTTGGATTCTCCATCAAAGTTAAGTTTTATAAAACTTGAAGGAGGGGCATTCCATCTATCCAAACTTGAGAATTTGAATTGGAATGGACTAATTACTGAGATTTGAGAAGTAGGGTAGATACCTAGAGATTGAAGTATTTTATCTTTTTGGCCATTGCACTCAAAATATTGATCTTACCAATTTAGGACAAACATTTGTTGTTTTAGTCATACTTCTATCATGTTCCACAATAATTCTTTTGATGTTGATATATTTTTAAAGATCCATAAATTCCTCTCTTTTAAATATCCCAGAGGATAAAACTAGGTAGTATTTTCCAGGCTCTATTGATGATATGCTAAGAAATATTTGAGCTTCTACAATTTGTGATTGTGTAGTTTATATTGTTATTGGATCTATCTAATTTCCTAAATAGGACAACTTATTTATCCCAGAGAAGAGAAAAGGAGGTATATGCATTAAGGATATGTTCAACATTTTCTAACTATTCCCTACACAAGGAGAAAAATACCTAGTCCCTGCAATCATTTTCATTGTATACAATCCCATGTTAAATTGTTTCCATGCATCAATAACCACAAAAAATAGAGATCATGGGTCAAAGAGTTAGCGTCCATATTTTCTCCAAATGTTGTGATCCATAATTGAGTCACCATTAATATTTAGTTGTAGGTTTCATTCTAGTTGCATTTGCCACTAAATTTGTGGCTCCATTGTAACTTATCAAGTCTTATTTGTATTTTGATTCTTCTAGTGGCGAGCTCTTTCTATAATTGCTCCCATCTTGGGTTATTTTCTTCCTAATTCATTGTTCCTTGGTTAGCCACATATGCCACTTTACCTATTTTGATGGGTTGTCCTAGAAGTGAGCTACTGTGAAATGACCTTATTGCTCCATGTTATTTTAAATGCCATGAATGTTATCTAAGTTATTTAATTTTGACATCTAATTCCATTGGTAGTCCTAAAATAAAGCTTTCTTTCCTTCCTTGATTTCCCACAAACCATTATTTTGAATGAGAAATCTATTCTACCACACCACGTTCCATATATATGAACCTTTAGTATTTTCTTTAGCACGAATCAAGCTTTTTTCTTTAATATTTCGTTTGTATTTATTCCTCCACAAAATTTTCCATGTCTCTTTCTATGAGTGAAGTTTTCGCCACCATGTATTGGCAGCAAGATACCACTCAACCTTTCAGGGACACATAAACCAAGACCCCATTTATTTTTTTGCCTACAAATATTTTCCCATGCTACTGATGCCCATTTCCTTTCACCATGTCTCTTCCCCATAGAAACGACCTTTATAATGATTGAATTTTATTTATAATAACTTTTGGAGCTGTTAGGGCTAACAAAAAAAGTAAAGAGGCATAATAATCTATAAACTTCTTTCAAGTTATATTTTCCAATAGATTCATAGTGCCATCATAACTTATCAAGTTCTGATTGGATTTTAATTCTTTTGGTGGTGATTCTTTCTAGAAGTGCTTCCATCTTGTGTTATTTTCTTCCTAATTCAATTGATATTTAGTTAGCCATATATGCCACTTTACTTGTTTTAATGTTTGGTCCTAGTAGTGAGTTATTGTAAAACACCCTTGGTTCTCCATGCTATTTTGAATGTCTTGAATTTTATATAAATTATTTAATTTTGGTATTTGATTCCTTGAACCCTCCCAAAATAAAACTTGATTGAATCCTATTATTTCACTTAAATTATGATTTTGAATGAGAAATTTTTTATGCCATGTCACATTCCATATATGTGGACCTTTGTTATTTTCTTCGGTGCACATCAAGTTTTTTACTTTACTATTTGATGTGTAATTATTTCTCCATAAATTTCGCCATTGATCATGTTGGAAGTGAAGCCATCGTCACCATGTTTTGGTAGCAAGGATGCCACTTAAATTTTCATGGTCACATACAACAAGACCCCCTTTCATTTTCATCCTACGTACCTTTTCTGAGACTACCAACACCCATTTAATTTCCATATTTTCTCTATTATGTAGAAAGTACCTTTAAGTGATTGCATTTTCTTGATGATATATTTTGGAGCTGCAAGGGATGAAAATAATTAAAGAGGCATAAATTTTGGGAATTATTCTAGGAGAATTATTTTCCTAGCTAGATTGAGGGATTTTAAGGCCCAAATTTTATTAAAATATTCTCCCAGGAAAAGTGGCACAGGGAATTCTCTATGAGAGGGGAACCTAAGTATTTGGAAAAAAGTAAACTTCATTGATAACCATGAATGTGAGAGATTTTAATCTAGATGGCCTGAGGAGTGTTAAGAAAAATGTTTTTTGGCTAGATTGATCTAAGGTTTATAGGAAGCTTGGAAGTAGTCTAAGATCCATTTGATTGCAACTTCCTCTCATTATGGGATTTCCCATCAAGAGAGTGTCATCAAAAAACTGTTAACAAGAGGAAGTCAGATCATTGTTGTTAAATTTGAGACCTTTGTTTCAATTACAGGCTACTTTAGTTTTGAGTGCACGTCCTAAACCCTTGACCATAAGCAGAAACAAGAAGGGGGAGATAAAATATCATTGTTTAATTCTACTATATGGAGACAAAGGAGAAGGTGATGACCCATTGATAAGGAATGAGAAAAAATATTTAGATACTAGAGAAAGGACCCAATGAATCCATTTTTCGGCAAACCCAAAAGAGGAAAGCATATGAAACATGCATCTCTAACTATATTGGCTGAAAGCTTTATATCAATTGAGTTTGATAAACATTCTATATCTTTCAATTGTTTTTAGGGAGTGAATAATTTCATGAGCTAAGAGAATACCGTTAATAATATGCTTACCTTTTACATAGCTAAATTTCTTCGAGGAGATGAATTGGGAGAGAAGAGGCTTAAGTCTATTATCAATAACTTTAAAAATGATTTTTTAAATGAGATTACATAGGTAAATGGGTCTAAAGGAAGAGGGATACTCAACCTTGATTTCTTTTGGAGTGAGAGGTATGGCGATAACATCTAGTGTCGAAGACATTGATGATGTCCTCTGTTATAACCAAATTGAACCTGACTGGATGCTCATCAAACAACTCAGTGTAACTATTTCAAACCACTTCTAACTGAAGATTAGCCTCTTCAGTTCGAGAGGGCTCTCTCAAGGGGGTTTATGATCTTGAATAATGATAGTACTAGATGGATAACTCTATATAAATTGTAACTTGTTTTTATGATTGCAGGTTGAAAAATGTAGGCTTGATACCATTGGGCTTATGGAGTCAACAATCAGTAGTTTCAGTTGTTAGCGCTCAAATCTACCTAAGGCTGAAATAAGGTAAAACTCAAGGCTACATCAAACCACGCTCAGCCTCGTAGCTAGCCCTACGAGGACAGGAGAGGGCTCTCTCCGAGTCTATCTCGGCAAAGGATCTTCAAAGGGGCTGAGATGACTTATAATGAACAATGAATACTGATTTTAGGCTAGTAAAGAGATAGGAAAGTTTGATTTTTGATTTTTTGGTTTTTGTTGGAGAAATGGGAAAAAACAATTTTGGGTCCGGGGATAAGGCCAGATCTTTGCGGAATTCGAGTTGGGGCGAGGTAGGCAGTAGTCTTGATGCTTTTGATTTAGTATATGGATGGATCCGAAAGACAAGGAGCTGAAAAGGGCAAGGATGAACATGGATCCTTTTCAAACAGGCGAAAACATGTAAAACTAAACAAATTCAAAGGCAGAGCACTGAAATCAATGGATTCAACCTCATTCACTCATTCATTTAGTTTCAGAAGCATAAGAAGGGAATGGCATACATTAAACATGAAAGAACTTACAATAAACTGAGAGAAAACACCATCAAGAACTGAAAGCCCCAAGAATCCCAACAGGTGCCGCAAAACCTCTGATCTTTCCTTAGCCAAAATATAAAAAATATGTACAATAGTGTGCCAAAAGTTTCCTAAGAGTCCAACTTGTAGAATGTCTCAAAAATTACATCATATAGACCTCCTAACCCCTTCCCACACCTCTAGGGGTATAATTCCTCCTTCTAGGAGCATTTCCAACTAATTCTAAACAAAGAACTAGAAAATAGGCATCTAAACAACTTGCCTCTAAAAGGGAGGAAACTGATTCTTACATCTGATTTTTACTTTTTTAAGAGTGAATCATCTAGAAGAGGTAAAAGTGAGTCAAAGTTACATGTCAACCATCAATTTACATCATGATAACTCAAAAATTTCATCCACAAGCAAAACTGGTTCAACTAGCCGAAATTCTGAGCTGGAAGGTGAAAAATTGACCAAAAATCCATATGCGTAGCGCCCTTGAGCCATACGCGTAGCGCGCCTTTCAGCCTGATTTTGGGGCACTTCCCGGCATCCAAATTGAGCTCATGATAGCTCGTTGGAAAGCCCTAGATGTTGGCTATCCAACATTAGTGGAATTTACCAATTTGGAGCTCATTTTCCCCTCCAAAACTTCATTCTCCCAGAAGTACTTCCTGCTGGTGCAAAAGGTGGCAGCAAGGTGGTTTTCATGGTGTTTTTGGGCCTTTTGATCATCCAGAACTTGATGAAATGATTTGGAAATGCTTGAGCATGCATAACTTACCATGAAAAACCTAGAAATATAAATTTTTCCTTCAGAAAGTGTCCCAAACAAAAGCAAGCACGTCGACGCGCTACTCGTATAGCTGAAAAATCTGTTTTTGGACCAAAATATTTCAAAATGACAAAAATTTCTCCGAATTTGCTCAAATTTGGAGAGAAGACCCTACATCATGTATCATGCCCAGCCAGCGAAGCCTCGGCCAAAATCCGGAGTGGATCAGGCCTTTTCCGCCGTTTTAGTGCTTCGCTCAACCTCCTCTTCAGAATCTTCATTTTTGCCTTGCAGACGTGCATGCGGGCCCAATAATGACCTTTCATGTGACGAAGCATGTCTTTGTCTCTGTTGGATTTTTCAATCAACTTCTCCAGATGAATGTTAACACGTGTGAGGCAAGAATCTCGATCGATTGGTGTCATGTCGCCAGGTCTCTTCCGGGCCAATTGTCGATCTTCACGGATTCGCCGCAGCTCATAAAGTGTGTGCTGATCTTCTAGCTGTTTGTTACGCTGCTCCAGGTAGTTTATCACCCACTGAGCCCTCTGCAATTTCTCTTTCAGCGTGTCATTCTCGGCCCTTTGCTCCTGGATGATCTCTTTCAATTTCGAGCTAGGAGAGCTCGCATCAACATCAATGATCGTGAAATCAGTGTCCCGGCCTCCTGATGGGCCCTCATCATGCATGGGCCTCTTGCCTCTGTCCTGGAACTATACCTATGCTGAAGAAGAAGGTGAGACCCCTTCCACATAATGTGGAGATAATACTCGCTCTGCTGATGGAGTCAACGAGACCCCTTCCACCCTAGGTGGAGATAATACTCGTTGTGTAGCTGCAAATAAGGCCCTGTGGCCTCGCTAGTATGTCACATACAATGGAGCACTGATATGCTCGATCTCAGGGATGTCTGGCTGGTGTGAAGGCTCTCCCTCATCATGAACTACCTCGGGAGGCGGCTGTGGCGCTGTGAAGAAGTCACGGGAGATGAAATCCTCCCAAGTAATGCCCTGTTGTGTCAACTGATGTACCACTATGATCTTGATCTGCGCGTAATGATATATACTTCTATGCTACTGTGCTAGGGTCTTCTTCTGTACAAAAATCATCATCCTCTCTATGTTGCGATACATGAAGTACGGAATGTTCATCATACGTACCCTCGTGAAGTGCATCAACAAACGGACATGGTACGCATAGAGACACGAGAATCTGCCCTCGCAACTGAAATACCGAATGATGAGTTTCATCAATGGTGCAAAATCATCCTTCAGGAATCTGAAAGGAAAAACCCTGCTCAGGTGCCTCATATACCCAGGTTTGATGTATGGCTCATAGTGGAATTTCTCTAACTGCTGACGTTTATTCCATTCCTCTCCTATATTTGGTATGCCAGTGGCCTAAGAAATAGTCATTGGTGACAGAATGAAATCTACTCCGACGAGGTTTACACGACCATCATGTAAATGTAGAACAAATAGACGAGCCAGTTCACGATGAAGCTGGGTTTGTGAAATCATCTCACAGTATCGAAAACATGACTGATACCGAAAACAATCCATTGCAAGCGGACATGCTTGTAATTGAGCCAAAGAAGTAGGCTCCTCCCTGAGATGTTTACCACCTTTGCCACCTTTGTGAGGCCTCCGTGGCACATTACCCTCTGCTGTGTAATCACTGTCAGACTCCTGCTCATAAACTGAATCTGTCTCTGACATGGCTTCGAAAACAAAATGTCTGCAATATGTATGCTGATATAGGTGTAGTGAAAACAAAGTTTCAATGTATGCTCAAAACCCAAATATGCTGCATATGTACCAAAGCATCACAAGAAAACAAGTGACAGTGGTAATAGCTCTGTTTTAGTGGCATAAAAACAATCTCTGTTTTGATCACAAGAAAATTTTGACAAATGAGTAGACAGTGTAATGTATGGTACAACCTTTGCAATACTGGCCAAGGATTTGTCAAAGGACTGTGTTTGTCAATAGGAGACAGTGGCAATGAAACAATAGCAATGACAACAGTGGTAATATTATGGCGATGGAGGATATGGACAAGTCAACATGAGACTATGTGAAAACATGAAAGGACGTGAGAGCAGTGGTAGAGTGGCAAAGAAAAGGCGTGAGGATGATGTACATAATGTGCCAGGGCGCCACAAGCAATACAGGCATGAGCATATATACCAATCACAAATTTTACAAACCCTTCACAAGACTATCAATATATCTTTTAAAACCCTGAGAATTGAATTTGCTATGAACATAGGGTTTATAGATTTCTCCTCACCCAATGCTTGTTTCCCAACATCAAACACACTACAATCATGTTCAGAATTTATTAAGCAACCATTAAAACCTACTTGCAAGCTGATCGTGGTATGAAGCCAGACGCAAAAACAAAATTTTTTTGGCTCTGTCGCTATATGGGTAGCACCCCTGCCCAACGCGTAGCGCGCAGCAAGTGTGTAGCGCCCGTGTTCTTTTGCAAGGGCTGGGGATGCTATATGCGTAGCGCCCCTTATATGGGTAGCGCGCTCTCGTATGTGTTAACACCTTCTGCTAATCCGGGCCCATCAGCTTCCAGAGCAAACACGTTTCTCGGCTCCCGACCGGCCAAATTCGACTTCTCATTTAGAATGGTGGAAATGGGATGATTTTCCATGGCTTATATAAATAGTAATATCTCACAAAATCAGATTTGATTTTAAATTTGCTCGCTAACCCACTTTTATACCGTTCTCAAAATTTTGTGATTATTCGGGTCATTCAATACAATGTTGTCTTTTCAATTTTCTTGCTTTTCCGAGTCTTGGAATGATAATACTTTGTCACTTTTTTCAGGATCTCCGCACTTAGTTTTATGACCTTAGCTCTGCTTCGGAATTTCTGAGTGGTAACAAATACAACTATTACAAAATTAGAATATTTAATTTTCTATCAAAATGAGTTTTGGACTGTAATGCCTCAATTGATTTGGGATATCAGTAATATATATGAAACGAGAACTTTTGGAACCAACCCAAGCACTGGCGGTTTTATGACATATATGAAAAGGACTTAAAAACCCTAGACTCTAGGACTAAAGACTCTTTTTTAACGAAAACAATCATTAATAACCATGAATGCAATGACCATGAACTTCAATGATTTTTTAATGAATTCTAATTAGCCCTGCAGGTACAAGCATGAGGAAAGACAAGACAAGCAGACCCCCTCGTCAGTCAATGGCATGCCCCTAGTGAAATGAAACGAAGTGGAACGAGCGAGACACCTAAGAATGATATGCAAAAAGCGAACTGATCTCTGACGGAGGGCTGTAAGGACCGACTCTAACATTGGCTCCAATGGGGGATGGTGGCTCCGAGGAGATGCCAAGTATGGCAGATCTCTGGGGGAGTCAGACAGTGCCTTCATCCATTGGGCGATGGAGTCATTATTTCAATAGATAACACAAGAATTTTAGTACATTTATTGACTGCAAACTTGACTTGAAAAACAACTGAAACTTGACCAAAACTAATTCGACTCTAAAATTGAAACGACCGATAAAACTGACTTGACAAACTTCAAACCAACCAACCTCCATCTCCAGAATTATAGCCTTCGCTCCGGGCCCCAGACTGAAGATGAGAGATCAGTACACACTTGCAATAAAACAGAAGTAAAATGATATATACAATGATGATGAAATCAGCAAAAAATACTCAGAAGTAGTATCGCTTTAGCAGCCGACCATTTATCGGCCCTCCAGGACAATCATATCCATTCATTTCCTTGAGAAGAAAGGCATTCTGACCACGATATGCTGCTATCTTGAAAGGACCCTTCCATAGGTTTTCAAATTTGCCGTGCTTTCCCTTATCTTCATTCTGGGCATCCCACTTCAAAACTACCTCATCCAGCTGAAACTTATCTGCCTTAGCCTTCCTGTCATAAATCTTCTTTATGCGCTCCTGCAACTTGAAAGTATTTTGAAATACCTCCTCCCGTGTCTGCTGTAAATGAATCATCTGATTAATCCTCTGCTGCATGGGATCTTCCTCACTACCAGCTTCCTGAAGCAATTTAACTATAGGGACAGCAAGCGAAGTAGGAAAAACCGTGTCTATCCTGTACACCAGCTCGAAAGGAGACATGCCAATAGACTTTTTCTGACTTACCCTATCAGCCCATAGTGCATTCACTAATTTCTTGTGCCAGCCGTTTTTGTTGATTTCCAGCAATTTCTTAATGATATTCACCAAGGACTTATTTGAAGATTCCGCCAAGCCATTTCCTTGCGGATGGTAGGCAGTCGAATGTCCCAAGCTGATATTGTACTTATAGCAAAATTCAACCATCCTCTTTGACTTGAAGGCCGCTGCATTATCTGTGATTATCTTACTAGGACACCCAAAACGTGACAGAATATTGTTTTCAAGAAAAGAGATAATTACCGCATCCGTGGCCTGTCGAGTGGGAATCGCCTCGATCCATTTCCTGAAGTAGTCCGTAGCTGTCAATATCCATCTATGCTGTCCGGAAGATGCTGGGTGACTTTCCCCGATGAAATCCAATCCCCACTGCTGGAATGGTGCACTAACTTCAATTGGTTTGAGAGGAAAAGGCTGTAGTTTCTGCTTCCCTTCGAAAATTTGGCATTCGTGACAATTCTTAACAGCCTTGTATACATCTGAAAACAAAGAAGGCAAATAGTAACCTGCCCTTAGAATCTTATTCACTGTGGTTTTCCAAAACAGATGGCCGCCGCAGTCTCCTCTATGAAAGTCCTCTAAAAATCTTTTGGCTTCCTCCTCTACCAAACAATTCAACAAAATTCCACCAGGGTCTTTCCAATACAATGCAGAATTTAGAATGCAAAACTTTGTAGCTCTCAACTTCAATGTTCTACTCTTATTTCTAGGCATCCTGGGAGGTGGAGACAAATTCTGAAGTACGTATAAGATGTCAGCATACCAAGGAGAAGAAACAAAAATATCAGATACCTGAACTGACGTACTCTCCTCATCTTCATCGGACATGGCAGCGATCAAATTTATATCTAGAGCATGCAGATTTGTTTCAGCCATGAGCTTGGCGAGTCCTTGTCCTTTGATCAACTTGGTCGGTTTAATCTCCACATCATATTCTAACAACGCAGCGATCCACTTACCCCGTCTTCCTTCTGGATCTGCCTGTACCAAAACATCTTTAACTGCTGCGTTAGGAACATATGCTATAATGTGGGAATGCAGTATATACACACGGAAATCTTTCAAGGCCTTTACAAGCGCAAGTGCTTGTTTCTCAATAATATTGTATTTCAATGCTCCGTCCCTTATAATCCGACTGAAAAATGCAATGGGCTTCTCAACTCCATCTCTTTTCTGCATTAAAACAGCTGCCAAAGTGTGCTCAGAAGCAAACGAAAACAAAATGAAGTCCTGTGTGTAGTCCGGGCTGATTAAAATAGGGGCTGAAGAAAGAGCTATCTTTACCAAATTAAATGATTTCACCGCCTCTTCTGTCCACCTTACCTGACTGTCCTTTTTCAGCATATTCGTGATTTCTCTAAGATGCTCAGCAAGATTTGGAATGAAACGACGCAGAAAATTCATTTTACCGTTAAAGGATTGTATTTCTTTCTTGTTCTGGGGCTGTTCAATCTGCTGGATGGCTTCAACACGTGCAGGGTCAACACGGATGCCATCTTTTGATATGATGTGGCCAAGGAGCTTGCCTTCATCCATGGCAAAAAGACTCTTTTTCGGATTCAGCGAAATGCCATATTTTCTGCACTTCTGGAAAACAATTTTCAAATGATATAAATGTTCCTCATCAGAATTTGAAAACACAGTTAAATCATCAAGGTAAACAACCAAAAATACATCTTTCTCGTTGGCAAAAGCCATGTCCATTGCACGCTGAAAGGTGGCGCCTGCATTCTTCAAACCAAACGACATTTTTGCATAATGAAACATTCCCCATGGAGTGGTGAACGCAGTCTTGTCACGATCATCTTCATGCACTAAAATTTGATTGTATCCTGAATAGCCATCGAGTAGTGACATCCTTGATGCTCCAACTACTCGCTGCAATATATGGTCCATTTTTGGCAGCGGATAATTGTCTTTTAATGATACCTTATTCAAATTTCTGAAGTCAATACATAAACGGATCTCACCTGTTTTCTTTCTCACGGGCACCAAATTTGATATCCAATCCGAAAATCGGATAGGCACAATGATTCCTGACTTATACAACCTGTTTAGCTCTTTTTCAATCGATGGTAGCAGCTTTGGATTGATTCTCCTCAACTTTTGACGAAAAGGCTTCTGATTCGGTTTAATGGGGATAGTATGCTGAATGATATTAGTATCATATGTTTTTAAATCTGAGTAATCCCATGCAAAAGCATCAGAAAATGAAGACAACAATTTCACATACTCTGCCTTTACCTTTGGTGACAATGACTTCGATAACTTTACCATCTTGGGATTCTCAACTGTCCCAATATTTACCTCTTCAACACCTTTTTCAGTCGGCCTCAATGTCGGTTTGCGGGCTACATCATCTTGGTCAAAGAGTTCCTCCAAAGGAATCAATCCTTTAGGAATGATGTTATCTTTAAGTTGCAGTACTTCCATTTGATTTATTTGTATATCATCATTACCATCATCATGTTCTGTATCTATGGAGGTGTCTTTAAACTTACCCCTATTCTGCAGAAAATCACTAATCTCCTCGTCATCCTGAAAGACTTGCCAACATCGCTGATTGTCTGGAACGGTGGGGCGGTGTTTCACATGAATCTCGAACTTGTTGCTGGAATTCATTGGAATTTTTAAATTTCTTGCTGCCTTAGCAAGTCCATCAGCAACACCATTTTGTATGCGAGGCACACATGTCAAGGTATGATCAGAAAATAACTTCAGAATATCTAAAACTGCATTACGGTAAGCCCTCATGCGAGGATGCTTGGCTTGAAGCTCACCTTTAACTTGCTTTATCACCAACTCTGAATCACCATAGACTGCAATCCTTTTCTCTTTCAGCTTTCTAAGAATCTTAAGGCCAGCAATCAGAGCCTCATATTCCGCTTCATTATTAGAACAGTCAAATGCTAGCTTGTAGGAACACACTCTCACGTTGCTTGGAACCTTATCCGGAGCGGAAAATGGACTACGAATCCAAACACCAATTCCAACACTGTCACTACCCACTGCGCCATCAAAATCCATGGTCCAAAGACCATCTTCATCGTCCTCTAACTGCTGAAATTGCGCCAGGTCTGTTTTTCCTGTTTGCTGCCCATTGTCTTTAGCTGATTGCTCCACAGTAGCTTGTTTTTCTCTTCTTTCTTTTTGGAGAACTTCTCTAAAATTCTCAGTGATTTCTGGTATATCTTCCACCTAAACTAATTTACTATCTATATCATTAAAACTATCAGCAACCAACACAAACGACTCTAAGTCGGTATGTACATAATTTACAGGATGATTGATTGGCTTCTCTTTGCTGGTTATCATGTATTTCATCTTCTGCTCTCGATATAACTTTCTCATTTGACTGAAGACTGGAATTGTCGCATAAGAGAAATCTAACTGAAGTGTGCCTTTCAACTTTTCCCCCCAAGATCTTGAAAGGAGCATCCCAAATCGCGGAGGAATGTCCGCCACAACCACATCCATCAAGACATTCTTCGCGGGAATTTGATCTAAGCTTACAACCAAATCTTTGATGAGTCCTATACACCTCACACGGCTGGAATCAAATGAATACAAATCATGATATTTTCTTGTAATGTCTAGTCCCAATTTTTCCATGATCGCCTTTGGCATCAAATTGTGCGAAGCACCCGAATCGAACATGGCATTGTGCAACACATATTCATGCAACCTCAAACTGATATAAAAGGGAGGAACATCACTGTCAGGGGACTCACCATCTAATGCAGGCCCGAAAATCAATTCTGGCTGATCATCTTCAACATTTACCGTGTCAAACATTGGATAAAAATTCAGAATTTTGGAGACTTGACCGCGGTAGCTGCTGTTCTTCATGATTTCTGTCAAAGGAATAGATATTTTTAATTTGGAAATTTCATTTTCCAAACTAAATGCTGAAACTCTTTCAACCTCTTTAACCGGAACCTCTTTCTTTTCAGCCTTATCCTTCACTATGTTTGGCTGATTTACCTTTTCTGCTGATGATACTTTACTAGCTGCGGGATCAATTGTCTCTTTTCCTTTCTTCTATGGTATCGGTGAATCTGCCTTTGGTGCTGAAGCTTCTTTTCGTTTCTGAATTGGATTTATGGACACATCTCGGTTTCTCAATGAGTATTTCTTCTGTTGAGCAGACAAAGCATTCAAATATCCTCTTTGGTAATCATCTGATTCTTCCTCTAAATCTGCATCATTTGCTAAAATGAAATCTTCATCTTTCTGAGCAGCCGAACTTTCTCCATATTCTTCATCCTCAGTAATGTAAATAGGCAGATCGTCGAGAGTAAAGAAATGATTTTGCTCACCTGCTACATCATCATCATTGTCTGAATCTTGACTCACAAAATTCTGCAAAAGAGGTGTTTTAATCTGCTGCTGGGCTGCCGGCTCTTGTGCTCTCTGTTCACGCTGCTTAATTCTGAACTGTGGCTGCTGCTGGGCACGGTAATTTGGATTACGAATCTGCGTTTCTGTTTTATCAAGGTTCATTCTTTTGAACATTTTTTCCATCTCACGAAGCCATGGCGGTTCTGATGCGGATGTGGAAGGCTCTTCTTTTATAGTCACTCTTTTCTCTGCTTTCAACCGGGCTCTCTTATCATTCAGATTCGCCTCAACACTAACAGAAATCTTCTACATATGTTCTAAGGTAGGCGGATCTCTGTCACGTAGCGAATAAGCCATCTCCGGATCAAAACCATCCGGGAATTTAAGAAGAGCTGACTTTTTAGACGGTCTTAAGTCATCTGGGATTGCATTATACACTGTATTGAATCTTATAATATAATCCTGAACAGACTCACCAGGATTACGCTTGATGCTTGTATACTCTGAAGTGATCTGCAACGGATCTTTTTTCATCTCCCATCGATCTAAAAATTGTGTCTGAAGCTCTTGCAATGTATTGATACTTCTGGCCTGTAGAGCTCTGAACCATTTACGAACCTCTCCTCCAAAATTCTGGGCAAACAATCTCATTGAAACATTTTCTGCATCAACTTCATGCAGGTCCAAAAAGTCTGTCATTCGGACAATATGCTGCTGAGCTGATATACTATGTGGTGTGCCATCGAATATGGGAATCTTGCTCTGATAATCAGCAGGCATAGGATCTAAATTGGCCGGAAAAGCAAGAGGTGCAAATCTGGCAGCCATGACTCTCGGCGGATTGATAATCTGCTGTCTCGGAGAAACAGGAGGAATGGGAGCAGTAGGTGAACGAGGTGTATGCGGTGGAGATGGAGGAGAAACTACTGCTGATTGCTGATCATAAATCTCAGGCTGAACGGGGATGGTAGGGATAAAAGAAGGTTTAGTGGGAATCCGCGAACTAGAGGAAACTTCAGATGGTCTAAGAGTTTGTGAAGCAGATTCAATGAATTCGGGAATGTTGGTTGCCACGATGGAATTTTGTAGATTCAGAATATAATTGTCGATAGATCTATTTGATTGCTCAACTTCTAAATACTTGATGAACTCAGGATTGATAACGGTAGAACCAGTGGCACTTTCGGATTTGGTTTCAAACAATGATAACTCAAACTGATCGTCGAACTCAATATCATCAATGTATTCAAAAACAGTGGGGTATGAGTGAGATTTGATCAAAGGAACAATAGGAGCTTCTCGACGGAAAATTCTTGGGATTAGGTTGGGGTTTTCATATACTGGAGGCGGATTTGGATCAGGATTTGATCTGGTATGCCTTCTTGAAGCCAGTGTATTGATCTATTCGGGAAAAAGTTCAAGGAACACAATCAATTATCTTCAGCCTATCGACTTCTAGACTCAATCATCCAAAGGTCTAGAACGAACAAGTATACCGGGGTGATTTGCAAATCAAGTGCTACATTCACAAGCTTACCAGAGATCGACTGAAGCAGTGTTTATCTACTTCCACTTATGCATGGCAAAAGCGTTTCGAAAGCTACCTGGCGTGACTTCAGACTCCGTCTAAGACTCATGAAACAAACACATCAACAAGAAAACCATTGAGATTTTCCCCAGTATGGTCGCCACTATGTTAGCGCTCAAATCTACCTTAGGCTGAAATAAGGTAAAACTCAAGGCTACATCAAACCACGCTCAGCCTCGTAGCTAGCCCTACGAGGACAGGAGAGGGCTCTCTCCGGGTCTATCTCGGCAAAAGGTCTTCAAAGGGGCTGAGATGACTTATAATAAATGCTGATCTTAGGCTAGTAAAGAGATAGGAAAGTTTGATTTTGATTTTTGGGTTTTTGTTGGAGAAATGGGAAAAAACAATTTTTGGGTTCGGGGATAAGGCCAGATCTTTGCAGAATTCGAGTTGGGGCGAGGTAGGCAATAGTCTTGATGCTTTTTGATTGAGTGTGTGGATGGATCAGAATGACAAGGAGCTGAAGAGGGCAAGGGAGAACATGGATCCTCTCCAAACAGGCGAAAACATGTAAAAATAAATAAATTCAAAGGCAGAGCACTGTAAACAATGGATTCAACCTCATCTACTCATTCATTTAGTTTCAGAAGCATAAGAAGGAATGGAATACATTAAACATGAAATAACTTACAATAAACTGAGAGAAAACACCATCAAGAACTGAAAGCCACAATAATCCCAACAGGTGCTGCAAAACCTCTGATCTTTCCTTAGCCAAAATATGAAAAATATGTACAATAGTGTGCCAAAAGTTTCCCAAGAGTCCAACTTGTAGAATGTCTCAAAAATTACATCATATAGACCTCCTAACCCTTTCCCACACCTCTAGGGGTCGAATTCCTCCTTCTAGGAGCAGTTCCAACTAATTCTAAACAAAGAACTAGAAAATAGGCATCTAAACAACTTGCCTCTAAAAGGGAGGAAACTGATTCTTACATCTGATTTTTACTTTTTTAGGAGTGAATCATCTAGAAGAGGTAAAAGTGAGTCAAAGTTACATGAAAACCATCAATTTACATCATGATAACTCAAAAATTTCATCCAAAAGCAAAACTGGTCCCAACTGGCCGAAATTCTGAGCTGGAAGGTGAAAAATTGACCAAAAATCCATATGCGTAGCGCCCCTGAGCCATACGCATAGCGCGCCTTTCAGCCTGATTTTGGGGCACTTTCAAGCATCCAAATTGAGCTCATGATAGCTCGTTAGAAAGCCCTGGATGTTGGCTATCCAACCCAAGTGGAATTTCCAAATTTGGAGCTCAATTTCCCCTCCAAAAATTCATTCGCCCAGAAGTACTTCCTGCCGGTGCAAAAGGTGGCAGCAAGGTGGTTTTCATGGTGTTTTTGGGCATTTTGACCATCCAGAACCTGATGAAATGCTTCGGAAATACTTGAGCATGCATAAATTACCATGAAAAACCCAGAAATATAAATTTTTCCTTCAGCAAGTGTCCCAAACAAAAGCGAGCACGTCGACACGCTACTCGTATAGCTGAAAAATCTGTTTTTGGACCAAAATATTTCAAAATGACAAAAATTTCTCCGAATTTGCTCAAATTTGGAGCGAAGACCCTCCATCATGTATCATGCCCAGCCAACGAAGCCTCGGCCAAAATCCGAAGTGGATCAGGCCTTTTCCACCGTTTTAGTGCTTCGCTCAACCTCCTCTTCAGAATCTTCATTTTTTCCTTGCAGACGTGCATGCGGGCCCAATAATGACCTTTCATGTGACGAAGCATGCCTTTGTCTCTGTTGGATTTTTCAGTCAACTTCTCCAAATGAATTTTAACACGTGTGAGGCAAGAATCTCGATCAATTGGTGTCATGTCGCCGGGTCTCTTCCGGGCCAATTGTCGATCTTCACGGATTCGCCGCAGCTCATAAAGTTCGTGCTCATCCTCTAGCTATTTGTTACGCTGCTCCAGGTAGTTTATCACCCACTGAGCCCTCTGCAATTTCTCTTTCAGCATGTCATTATCGGCCCTCTGCTCCTGGATGATCTCTTTAAGTTTCGAGCTAGGAGAGCTCGCATCAACATCAATGATCGTGAAATCAGTGTCCCGGCCTCCTGATGGGCCCTCATCATGCATGGGCCTCTTGCCCCTGTCCTGAATCTGTACTTGTGCTGAAGAAGAAGCCGAGACCCCTTCCACATCATGTGGAGATAATACTCGCTCGGCTGATGGAGTCAACGAGACCCCTTACACCCGGGGTGGAGATAATACTCGTCGTGTAGATGCAAATAAGGCCCTGTGGCCTCGCTGGTATGTCACATACAATGGAGCACTGCTATGCTCGATCTCAGGAATGCCAGGCCAGTGTGAAGGCCCTCCCGCATCATGAACTACCTCGGGAAGCGGATGTGGTGCTGTAACTAAGTCACGAGAGATGAAATCCTCCCAAGTGATGCCCTGCTGTGTCAACTGATGTACCACTACGATCTTGATCAGCGCGTAATGATATATACTTCTATGTTGCTGTGCTGGGGTCTTCTTCTGTACAAAAATCATCATCCTCTCTATGTTGCGATACATGAAGTACGGAATGTTCATCATACGTACCCTCGTGAAGTGCATCAACAAACGGACATGGTACGCATAGAGACGCGAGAATCTGCCCTCGCAACTGAAATACCGAATGATGAGTTTCATCAATGGTGCAAACTCATCCCTCAGGAATCTGAAAGGAAAAACCCTGCTCAGGTGCCTCATATACCCAGGTTTGATGTATGGCTCATAATGAAATTTCTCTAACTGCTGACGTTTGTTCCATTCCTCTCCTATATTTGGTATGCCGATGGCCTGAGCAATAGTCACTGGTGACAGAATGAAATCTACTCCGGCGAGGTTTACACGGCCATCATGTAAATGTAGAACAAATAGACGAGCTAGTTCACGATGATGCTGGGTTTGTGAAATCATCTCACAGTATCGAAAACATGACTGATACCGAAAACAATCCATTGCAAGCGGACATGCCTGCAATTGAGCCAAAGAAGTAGGCTCTTCCCTGAGATGCTTACCGCCTTTGCCACCTTTGTGAGGCCTCTGTGGCACATTACCCTCTGCTGTGGAATCACTGTCATACTCCTGCTCATAAACTGAATCCGTCTCTGACATGGCTTCGAAAACAAAATGTCTGCAATATGTATGCTGATATAGGTGTAGTGAAGACAAAGTTTCAATGTATGCTCAAAACCCAAATTTGTTGCATATGTACCAAAGCATCATAAGAAAACAAGTGACAGTGGTAATAGCTCTGTTTTGATCACAAGAGAATTTGACAAATGAGTAGACAGTGTAATGTATGGTACAGCCTTTGCAATACTGTCCAAGGATTTGTCAAAGGACTGTGTTTGTCAATAGGAGACAGTGGCAATGAAATAATAGCAATGACAACAGTGGTAATATTATGGCGATGGAGGATATGGACAAGTCAACATGAGACTATGTGAAAACATGAAAGGACGTGACAGCAGTGGTAGAATGGAAAAGAAAAGGCGTGAGGATGATGTACATAATGTGCCAGGGCGCCACAAGCAATACAGGCATGAGCATATATACCAATCACAAAGTTTACAAACCCTTCACAAGACTGTCAATATATCTTTTAAAACCCTGAGAATTGAATTTGCTATGAACATAGGGTTTATAGATTTCTTCTCACCCAATGCTTGTTTCCCAACATCAAACACACTACAATCATGTTCATAATTTATTAAGCAACCATTAAAACCTACTTGCAAGTTGATCGTGGCGTTTTGGTATGAAGCCGGACGCAAAAACAATTTTTTTTGGCTCTGTCACTATATGGGTAGCGCCCCTGCCCAACGCGTAGTGCGCACCATACGCGTAGCGCCCGTGTTCTTTTGCAAGGGCTGGGGATGCTATATGCGTAGCGCCCCTTTATATGGGTAGCGCGCCTCCTGTATGGGTAGCGCGCACCTTCAATCCAGTCCACGGCTCTACAAAACACGTCTTCGGCCCTCCACTTCACAAATTCGACTTCTGCCTTGAGAATTGGTGGAAATGGATGATTTTCCATGGCTTATATGTGAAGAAAATATCTCATAAAATCATATTTGATTTTAAATTTTTTTTCTAACCCACTTTTATAATGTTTCGGCACTTTGTCATTTGGTCATTCAATACAATGCTGTTCTTTGACTTTCTCTTGCTTTTTCTGAGTCTTGGACTGATAATACTTTGTTGAATTTTTGCAGGGATGCTGCACTTGGCTTTGGAAAAGATCAGAGGCTTGCTCTGGAATTTCTTATGGTGAAATAAATACAACTATTACAAAAATGAAATTAGACAATTTCTAGTTCCAAAACAGAGTTTTGGACTAGAAATGTCTTCAAATGATTTTGATAATAAAATATGAAACGAGAACTTTTTGGAACCAACCTCATGGCCTGCGGGCTTTATGACATGTATGCAAAGGACTTGAAAACCCTAGACTCTAGGACTAAAGACTCTTTTTTAACGAAAAAAATCATTAATAACCATGAATGCAATGACCATGAACTTCAGTGATTTTTTAAGGAATTCTAATTAGCCCTGCAGGTACAAGCATGAGGAAACACAAGACAAGCAGACCCCCTCGTCAGTTAATGGCATGCTCCTAGCGAAATGCAACGAAGTGGAACGAGCGAGACACCTAAGAATGATATTCAAAAAGCGAACTGATCTCTGACGGAGGGTTGTAAGGACCGACTCTAACATCAGTGACAGAGGTTCTTCACATGGAAGCTGAGGCAGATAGAGGGTTTAGACAGAGGCAACTCACACATACCACATAGGAAAAAAAAGTCATTTAACCACTAAAGGAATTCAGAGCATAATATTATGAATTCTGAGTAATTAGGGATGAAATCTACAGCAATTGATAAAACATAAGATAAATATCAATAAGATATCAAAAACCTCATGAGAATCTCAGGTCTCTAAAGAAGAATTTCACTTTGTAGTACTGATATTGGTCAAAAACATACAAGCATCAGTCTTTTGCAAATATTGTCCAACCCGTTACTACTTCGATTTTTTGTCTTTAAATAGACATTATTTACAACAAGGATGATCTTCCTGGTGGCTAGATCCTAGAATTCTCCTATGACACCTTTCATAACTGAAATACATAAATTTCAACAAAAAACTGACAACTACCTTTTAAAGAAACCATCTCCTAATAGAACTCTACCTCCTATTTATTACATTTTTATATCCTATCTGTAAAAAAGTTACATGATGGTTACAAAACAAATATCACATGCTCGAGATACACATGACCAAATTCACCTCCACTTTACATATTTAAAACATCCCTAGATTTGTGGAGCATAACCCTGTTTTTTAGGAATAGATGACCCTTATCTTCAACGTTGTTTTGACTGATTACCTCGTTGCATGACACTCCCTTTGAGTCATAAATATCTGATTATGAAGTCCTCTGACATGCTAGAGGTCTCCATTTGGAAAAAATGCTTTTAAGATGCTCAAAACCTTCAAAAATTGCTCGCTACGAAAACATGATAGTTTTGTAGCGAGTTTTGGTAGCGTGGGAAAAGTTTATTCTCCATCTATATTTTTTAATTATTTGTTGTTCCATCATGTCAATCATGTCATCAAACCTTACCACCATGGATCTCCCTCTTTGAATCATGCAAAAACTAACTTTAAAAGCAAAAATACACCCACATGTTTTTTCGTAGCGTATTCCTGGCTTCAAGCCTGAGGTACGCTACGAAACTGTGTAAAAACCCAGAAATTGCCCCTTTCAAAATTGTCTTCAAAAACTGACCTCCAGTTGCAAAATTTTGATTATACATTTTATGAACCTCCTAAGGCATATTCCATCTTAAATTATTACTCCTGTGGTACTTCCTCCTCATTTATAATCAGTTGGCTTATAGGTTCTTCTACCGCAGTCATTTTCAACCCTTTCTTTTCCAAATCCTCATGAATCAGATCCAGTTGCTCTTGAAGATCTTTCACTTGGTCCTTCAATGCCCCGTTCTTGGATTTCAAGTGCAGGTTTACCTTTTTTATGTGCTTGACCTCTCCTCTTAGTGGTTGATTCTACTTTATCAACTTTTCTGTATTGTCCAAGGTCTTTGAGACACTTGTGACTTTATCTTCCAAGATCTTCCTCATTTGTTCAAACTGAACCTTCTCGGCTCTATGCTTCTTTGGCTCTTTCTTCAAAACTCATATATCCTCACCTGCCACCTTCAACTGCTCCTTAAGGGTTTCAATTTCTGATTTTTCAATGATTTTCTCTTTTCCCTTCTTTGGTTTGATAACCAACTCTTCTTTTGCAAGTGAGGAGAGATCTATGATGTTTGGTGGCTGGGAAGTTTCAATGATCTTTTCAGTCTCTTAGCTACTTTTAATAACCTTTCTTGCATGTCTGGTCATTGGATTTCTAGGTTGAAACATGAAACCAAAATCATCACCTGCAAACTCTAAATTTTTAGCTGTCTTGCCTTTCTTTAGCTTTCTTCCCCCATCTTCAACATCTTCAACTTGGAAAATGGGAGTTTCTTCAATGTCAATTGAATGCAAGATGTCCTCTAAGTTACCCTTAACCATTGTTTGGCTCCTAGTAACTCTTTTGTTGCTATGTTTGCTAACTATTTGCTTCTGTTTTGCAGGTGTAGTTTTAGGTGTGTTAATCTTCTGCAAAGGCTTTGTCTCCATGCTCACTGGTTCTAGTGGGGATGATCTATTCCCTTCTTCAATTTCCTCTGCCACTATTGGTGATGAAATACTTCTAGGTTTGGGAACTCTTTTAGGAGTGACAACATCAACTTCAAAACCACTCATGAATAGAAAGGATGTTCAATCTCTGCCTAATCTCTTAAACTCATCTAACACCAACAAATTAATCAAATCATGGTGAAAAAGAGAATTTTCATTGCCATCTGTTTTAACTTGAACCTTATCTGACATTTTAATTAGACTTCTGTATAAATAAAAGGGAAAGTCAAGTGATCTCTTACCCAAATAATGTAGAATAAGCCTAAGGTGGTAGGAGTAGACCATGTGAAATCTTCCTTCATAGGTGAAATACTTCTAAATGATCATCAACAACTTTTAATAGCTATCCTTCATGTAACTCCTTGGGATAGCTTTTGTGAGATCAATTTCACTATGCTCTGGTTTGATGAACACTTTACAGTCCTGCATGATGAATTTTATGCCTTTAAACCACTATTCCCCTCCTCTAGGGATTCCTGTTGCTACTGAAATGATGTCTGGTGTTACTGTGAGGTTTAGCATTCCCACCTTTGAAGCTGTCCCCATGAAACTGTTAGCAAAATCTTTAGAAACCTGTAGATGACAACCCTGCAGCCTTTGACAGAATTGCAAACAACATGTTCTTCTGAATACCTCCATGGTAGTTGGGTCTTCATTTACAAAATTCATGTCCATGGGCTCATACCTGTGGCAGTGACAACCTTTGTTAGTTTTCTTCCTTGCAACCATGGTGGCGTTATATCTTCTCAGCCTCGCTTGCTTGATGACACTTGCAACCTTTGAATTTGCTAGAAACCTGCTTGGCTCGATGAAGCAGCTCTCCAGAACTCCAATTACATGCAAAGATAAAGCGGAGTATGAAAAAAAGAATAATTGGGTAAGGTTTTATGGTTTGAATGACAACTCATGCCTTAATCATGACACATGCATGCTAAAAACGATAATGATGACCTCAGACATAACCTTGTACTTTTGAATTAACCCTAATAGACTTTAGTGACCTCCACCATAACTCCTCCAATCATGAAATAAAACTTTGCATCGAGTTTTACAAGACAGACATGAAACATTTTTTCGTAGCATAGCTAGTTCATTCTTTGACAGTTTCGCTACGAAACCATTAGGCAGTTTCGTAGTGAAAACTGTTGTTTTGCAGTATAAAACGTTACGAAAAGTTGTAAAACTGGCTTATGTGTCCTTTTTCAAATTTAAACGCTTGGGAAATGAAAACTGACACCTAATGATGACTGATGGGACATGACATGACCTAAATGGAGGTGGGTGAGATAAAATGAAGGTGTCCTTGAACCTTAGGATAAGTTAAACATGTAAAAATGAAATTTTCCTATACCAACTTGAAAGGCTTAAGGAAACCTTTTGAAAAATGAACTGTATGACCATGTCAATTAATGTTTCACATTTTCTGAGTGATAGCAGTGGCTCCAGTTGGGATGGTGTGCCCTTTTTGTACACCAAAGAACCTGTAGTTCTAGTGCCATCCATCTTTTGGAAATAAAAACTCTGAAATTTTCCAAGCTTTCTTCAAATTGTAATGTCCTTCACCTTGGGCTCAAGTTTGATGATCAACTTGTATTTATTAGCAGAAAATCATAATAAAATGGAATATATACAATGGAGTGAAAAATCAGTAGAACTTAAGAGGAATAATGCTTCAAATACCTCCCATTGACAGGCCCTCCAACACAAGGTTGTTCATCCATCTCCTGCAGTAAGTAAGTGTTGTTGCCATGGAATGCAGCTAATATGAATGGTCCTTTCTAGATATTCTCAAACTTACGATGTTTCCCCTTTTCTTCAATTCTGGCCTCCCAATTCACTACCACATCTTGAATCTGAAAATTCTCCTCTTTGACCTTCCTGTCAAATGTATTTTTTATTCTGTTTTGAGATTGTTGATTGTTGTTATATACTTCCTCCTTTTTTTCCTGCAGATCTATCAACTGGTTTATTCTCCTCTGAATAGCATTAGTCTCCTCCTCTATTCCTTGCAACAATTTCATAACTGGCACTCCCAAGGATGTAGGAAAAATGGCTTCAGCTCCATACACCAACTCATAAGGTGAAGTATAAATTGACCTTTTTGTACATACTCTATCAGCCCATAGAGCATACTTCAGCTTCAAATGCCATGATATTTTATTTTCTTGCAGCAACTTCTTAATAATTCTCACAATGCTTTTGTTAGAAGATTTAGCAAGACCATTACCTTGTGTGTAGTAAGAAGTAGAGTGTCCAAGTGTAATGTGATACTGATGACAAAAACTGATCAACCTCTTAGATTTGAAAGCCCGTGCATTATCAGTGATGATCTTCATAGGATAGCCAAACCTGGACAATATGTTATTATCTAAGAATTGGATAATGACTGAATCATTTTCTTGCCTTATTGGGATTGCTTCAATCCACTTGGTGAAATAATCAGTTGTTGTCATGATCCAATGATGTTTCCCTGAAGATGATGGATGAATTTCACCAATAAAATCTAGCCCCAATTGCTGGAATGGCGCCTCGACATAAATTGACATCAAATGTAAAGGAACAAGCTTTTTCTGACCATAAAAAATCTAACATTCATGGCAGGAAGCTATCTTCTTGTAAACATCTTTGGACATGGTAGGCCAATAGTGCCCTGCTCTGAGAATTTTTTTTGTTGTGGCCTTCCAATAGTGATGAACTCCACAATCTCCTTTATGAAATTCTTCAATCACTTTTTCAACTTCCTCTTCCAACAAAAAATTGAAAAGAATGCCACCAGTATCTTTCCAGTACAGATTTTGATGTATGATGCAGTACCTTAGAGATTTCAACTTCACAAACCTTGCTTTAAATTTAGTCAATTCAGCAGGAGCTCTATGATGATGTAAGACAAAGACATTGTTTCTGTACCAGTCAGATAGAATTTACTTCTCTTCAATAGGAATTAGCTCTTCATCTTCATCTGACAATTCTGAAATTTCTGCAATAAAATCCATATCAAGATAGTCAAAATTGGACTGTGCCATCAGCTTTGCTAGCCCCTGACCTTTCACCAATTTTGTAGGTCTGATTTCTATATCATACTCCAGCAAGTTAGCTATCCAATTCCCTCTCTTACCATCAAGATCAACTTGAGTCAATATTTCCTTCACTACAACATTAGGCACAAATGTTATGACATGAGAATGCAGAATATAAATTCTGAAGTCTTTGATGGCTTTGACCAAAGCATATGGATATTTTTCTAAGATGTTGTACTTCAGCTCTGAATTAGCAAGGGTTCTACTAAAGAATGAAATGGACTTCTCTGTACCTTGCTGTCCTTTTTACAACAAAACTCCACCAATTGTGTTTTCTGATGCAAATGTAAAAACCAGAAACTCCTTTGAAAAGTTCGTGCTAATCAACACTAGGGCCTGAGTAAGTGCCTTTTTTATTTCCTCAAATGACTTCTTTGCTTCAACTGTCCATTTAATGTCAACTCCTTTCTTCATCATCTTAGTTATATCTTTGAAATTCTCAGCAAAGTTGGGAATAAACCTTCTCACAAAATTCACTCTCCCAAGGAAAGATTGAATTTCCTTTCTACTTCTAGGAAAATATACTTTCTAAATGGAATGGAATCTGTTTGGATCAATATTTATCCCATATTTAGATATAATGTGCCCAAGAAACTTTCCAAAAGTTAAAGCGAAAATACTCCTAGTGGGATTAAGAGAAATACCAAACCTTCTACACTTTAGCAGAACTTTTTCCGGATGCTTCAAATGGTCTTCCTCTCTTCTTGAGAAAACTGTTATGTCATCCAGATAGACAACCACCAACTTATCCTTCTCCTCAGCAAAGTAAATGTCCATTGCTCTTTGAAAGGTCGTTCCTGCATTCATCATACCGAAGGGAACCTTGGCATACATGAATGTCCCCCATGGTGTAGTAAAAGAAATTTACTCCTGATCTTCTGGGTGCACTAATATCTGATTATATCCTGAAAACCCATCCAGCATAGACATCCTTTGGGAGCCAAAAATGTTCTGTAGAATTTGATCCCTCTTAGGGAGAGGATAATTTTCCTTCAGAGAAGCTTTGTTCAAGTTTCTGAAGTCAATGCAGATTCTGATTTCTCCACTCTTTTTTCTGACTAGTACCAAGTTAGCAAGCCATTTTTAGAATCTGATAGGGACAATAACTTTTGCATCAAAAAGCTTCTTAATTTCCTTCTCAATCAGAGGCATGAGAAGTGGATTAATCCTCCTCAACTTCTATTTGAAAGGCTTCTCATTTTATTTAATAGGAATGGTATGTTGAATAATAGTAGGATCATATTTCTCCAAATCAGCATAAATCCATGCAAAAACATCAATGAACCTTCTCATCATCTCAATATATTTTTGTCTCATCTCTACTGAAATAAACTTATAAATTTTAATAATTTTAGGCATTGCTACTGTACCAAGGTTACAACTCTCTACTTCTTCATCATCTTCTTGCATCCTAGGAGATTTAAACACATCATTTTGGTCAAAAATATTTTCAAGTGGGATGAGACCTTTGGGTATACAATTATTCTTTAGCTGCAAAACTTCAGAATTACCCTTAGTTTTAGCAAGCATGTTTTGCTGATCTACTTGTGTACTTTTAAACTCCTCTTTCAATTCTATGAAGTTTTTGACTTTCTGGTCATCTTCAAAAACTTGCCAGTGGATGATGTTGTATGGGATAGCAGGCCTATGATGAACTTCAACCTCATACCTTTTAGTGGAATGTGCAGGGATAACAAACAGATTTGTAGAAACAGCTAGGGAATCAACTATTGAGTTTTGATCCCTAGTTTTCACAATAAATGAATATTATTGAAATTTTTCTAACATATCCATGATCAAATTTCTTTATGCTCTCATTCTGACATCCTTGGTTTGATATACACCTTCAACTTGTTTAATAACTAATTCAGAATCTCCACAAATTGAAATATTTTGGGCACCCAATCTTTCCAAAATTTCTAAACCCAAAAATAGAGATTCATACTCAGCCATATTATTTGTGCAATCAGAGTTCAGTTTGAAAGAATAGAATTTACTTTCATCCTCAAGATTTGTGATCCAAATTCTTGCTCCAACCCCCTCTCTTCCAGATGATCCATCAAAATGCAACAACCACCAGCTCTCTGCCTTTTCTTCAATGATTTCCTGGTTTTCATCTTGTTGATTTTCAACCTCTTGAATTTCTGCTTTCCTTTCTTCTTTTGCTTCATCAGTTAGCTCATTGAAAATTATAGCCGATCCTAATTCAGTTTCAACAACATAAATTGGTAAATTCTGAAGTTTATCCTTACTACTTACCATATAAGCCATCCTTGTCTCTCTATACAGTCTTATTTTCTCACCAAAAATAGGAATGGTTACATATGTTAGGTCCATCTGCATGGTGCCTTCGATCTTTGCTGCTGAAGACCTGGATAGCAGCATGCCAAACTTGGGTGAAATGTTTTCTACCACAATGTCCATCACCACTATCTTGGCAGGGATTTGTGTAAGACCAATAAAAACATATTTTATCAATCCAATGCATTGAACTATTTTTGAAGCAAAAGAAAATAAATCCTTGTATGGCCTAGTGATTTCCAATCCCATCCTTTCCATAATCACTTTAGGCATGAGGTTATGAGAGGCCCCTGAATCCAACATGGAATTGTGTAATGTCATGTCATGGATACTAAGGCTGACATAGAAAGGAGGTACCTCTTCATTATGTTCATCTTCCAATCTTGGTCCCAAGTAGATGGTTGGATGGTCTTCTTGTACATTGAGGATGTCTGCAACTCCTGGTTGAGAATTCAACATTTTTAGAATTTTACTTCTGTATTCATTCACCTTAATAATTTCTCCAAAAGGTACTGGGATCTTGATTTTGGAAATGTCATTCTCCAAACTGAAAGCAGAAGTAATATTTTCAATTTCTTTGACAGGAGGAGGAGGTGGTGGATCTTTTCTAACCTCAGCTTCTTTAGGGGCATCTTTCTTGGGCTGTGTTTTATTTGCAGTAATAGGGATATTTCTATTTCTGAGGTTGTATTGCTTCTGCATCTCAAATATTGCATGTTGATAACCCTTAAGGTAATCAGATGGTTCCTCACCCTTGTTTACATCATGATCAGACTCATCATGCTCTTCTTTAGCCAAAAATATTCCAGACATGTTTTCATCTAGGCAATGAATGGAGTCTTCTGGGATTTCAGGCTGATCTTCTTCATCAACTAAATTTTGCTGAAAAGGAGGCCTTACTTGAGGGTCAAGATGATTTATGTTTTCCCTTGGTCTCTGCTGATTTTGAGGTCTTCTAAGCTGTGGATTTCTAAATTGTGGTTCATGTTGTGCAGGAGGTGGAGAAGCATTTCCAAGGGCAAGCCTATCCATCAGTTTTTCCATTGTCTTCATCATGGAGTCAAATTTGTCATCTGAGTTGGAAGGCTTATCTTCTTCTTTCAATTTTGTTTTTCCCATCTTGGACTTTTTAGCTTCTATCGTATTGACTTCCATCTTCACAACATAATTTTTCATTTCTGCTAGTGAAGGGGATTCTCTTTCTCTGAGTAGAATAGAAAATTCATAGTCAAAAGCCTCAGCATATCTCAGTTGAGTTTCTCCTGGTGGAGGTTTTAGATGGGCAGGGATGGAATCATAGACTTTATTAAATCTCTTGGAGAAATTTTGGACAGTTTCATCTATAGCTCTTTTCAGACTATTGTACTCAGTGAGGGCTTGCATAGGGTTTGTTTTATTTCCCCACTTTCTCAAGAATCTATCCTCAATTTCATTACAATTATGCAAGCTTCTTGGAGCAAGGGCTTTGAACAAATTTCTGACCTCACCAATGAAACTCTGAGAAAATAGTCTCATTTTTAAATCTTCATGGTCAACCTCCTCCCTATCTATAAATTCATTAAATTGGTCTACATGTTCTTCAGCTATAATTTATTCATCACTTCCCCAATTTTTAATTCTAGCAGAGTATTTTCTTGGAAGGGGATTAAAGACAACTGGGAGAAAAAGTGGAGCATACCTAGTAGGTGCAACAACAGGTGGAGGTGGAACATTTCCAGCCATGATGACAGGTACTGTGGTATTTTTAGGGACACTAGTAGTAGAAGAATAACTATTAGGAGGTGGTGTAGTTGGTATTTGTAGTCCAGTTACAAATGAACTCCAATCAGGTAAAGGAAAACCAAATTTTCTCCTTAGAAAGATATCAAATGGGTCTAATTCCTTCAACTTATCCAAATATTCCCTCTCTAACAATAATTCTGATGTGATTTCCCCCCAAAATTCTTCTTTATATTTTTGGGTCACTAAGGCTGAGGTATCGATACCTCTTCTTTGCAAGTCTAAAACAATCTCAGTCAATTCTTTTTCATTTTCAGACCTAAACAAGGCTTCCTGAAATTTATCATCAAAATTTTTATCTTCAGGACTTCTTAAAACTTCAGAGGAAAACGCTCTTGAATGTAATGGAGTACCTGATTGTGAAGAGCTGCTTGAATGCCTCTGGAAATTGTGTTTGGATTATCCACTATAGCAGGTGGGTTAGGATCTGGATTGCTCTTCGTGTATCTCCTTCTCGAAGCCACTTTTAAGCATGAATTTTTTGAATGGAGTCACCATGGTAGTTGTAGCCTCGAACAAATTCTGAGCTCTTGCTACCTTCAAGATTTTACTTCACTTTTTGCACAAAAAATTCGGGAAATATGTCTTCAGACTCCCGACAGACGCACCAAAATGTTATCACCAAATTGAACCTGATTGGTGTTGGGTGTGGAGCCTGATTATCTTGTTTATTTTGTATCACAGCATTGGACCCATGTACCTTAATGGGGTGGCAACGCCGCCCGTAATTAAACACTTAATGGGGGGTCCGAGGGGGTGGCTGCGACTTTATGGAGCCCCCCCTGGCAGGGGGTTTTGGGGGCAACACCCCCGAAGCTAAAAATAGATGTAAAATTTCCTTGTAAAAGTATAGTAATTTCTAGTCAATCTGGGCCGTTCATTAGGCGGATGATCTGAAGGTAGAAGCTATGTTTAGTTTAGTTTTTTTTTTCCCTAGAAGGCAACCCCTCACTTGTATGAGGGTATTGTATTGCGAATGTGTATTGTATGTGTATTCTCAGAGCAAGAAACAGATAGGGAGACTGTGAGAGAGAACAAAGGATATTACAGCAGATCTATTGTAGGTTGTGTCTCTTCATTTTTCTAGATAATAGAAAGGAAGGACTGGTTATTTGGGGTGGACGTAGCCCAAACTGGGTGAACCACGTATATCTATGTCTCTCTAGTTTTATGTGTTTTGTGTGCTTTTGTTTTCCGCATACTTTATGTGTTTCATTGCTCTGTAATATTTAATTTTCTAACAACTGGTATCAAAGCCGAAGGTCTATTTGGCTAATAAACTCGCAGGAAAGAAGGGTTCTTGGTTCAAGTGTGAGCAATGGCGAAATATGGTAAGTTTAGGGTCAAGAAATTTAACAGCCAAAACTTCCCGCTGAGGAAGATGCAGATGGAATATTATCTATATTAGAAAGATCTGTACCTACCATTGAGCGGAAAAACAAAGAAGACGACAACTATGACATGTTGGCAATATGATGCAGAGTGTTGTCCTTGATGGCAACCCACTGAATGAAGATGAAGACATGCGACTATTGACATGTGTTGTCCTTGATGGCGAACCACCTGATGAAGTTATTCTTGACCTGTTGGACTTAGTAAATGATGTAAATCTGATATGAAATGATTTTTGCTAGCCATATGATGCTGAGTGTTATTCTTGAATGGCAACCCACTTGATGAAGATGATGGCAACTTACTTGATGAAGTTGTGCTTGATAGAATATGTCTTGATGAACTAAATCTGATGCATCTACAGTGAGTACAGAAGGCAATGAAGAAAGCAATTCAGCATGTGATAGATCTATGATGAAAAAAGTATGTCTCTAGGCATACGCGGATTTGCCTAGGGGAAGTCGCGTATGCACGCGGGAATAAACGTTCCAAGTCGCGTATGGGCAAAAGCGCTCAAAAAGTGCAAAACCAGGGGTAACCACCATGGTATTGACCCATTGTATTGGGTAATGTTTCGCCTAAATGACCCCGTCCAGGAATACCATCGGATGTAATGTAGTTTTGGCTCATGGTATTGAAAAAGGGGCTCATGGTATTGAAAAAGGGTAAACCTATATAAGGAGAGGAAATTCATTGTGCAAATCATAGGTGTGGGTGCAAGATGTCTGAGCTTGAATGAATACTTCTCTCTGAAGTAGATCTGAATGGAAAGGGTTACAGTTGAATGAATATATCTGAATGTATGATGCACCAATGATGAAGAAGGGGATCTAGATCTGAAATGTACTTGTATTTTCTAGATCTGTTTATGGAGTGATTAGATCTGTGATGAGGCGAACATCTGTCTGAGGTAAAGGGTAAAATCTGAACTGAATATCTGATCTGAAGAAGTATGCTGCTCTATAATAGTTGAAGATCTATACGCTAGTTCGCCGCAGAGGAAGCGCGTATATACGCGGCTTCGCTGAAGAGAAAGCGCGTATGCGCAATAAAATTGGCTCTATAATTTATACTGAAGTATACGCGGGTTTATGTGAACGGAAGCGCGTATATATGCGACATCAGAGAAAGGAAAGCGCGTATGCAAACTAGGGTTTGCTGAAGTCTGTGGTAAGAAATGTCTGATCTATTCTGCTGGTTTACTGATATCTGTCAGTGAGTTATATGTATCTGTTTCATGGTTGACTGTGCTTAAAAGTATGGAAAGGGTCCAGTTTGAAAATATGATGAAATGTGGCCTGCAAGTGGTGTTCTATTGAAGTTGTTGGATCCGGTGTGAAAATTGATGAAACGTGGTCCAAGGTGGTGCTGAGGGTTGTAGCCTTCAGTCAGGGGGTTGTAGCTCCCTTCCAGGTGAGGCTGGTAAACGAGATCGGGGGGTCGTAGCTCCCTTCCAGGTGAGGTTGGTAAACGAGATCGGGGGGTCGTAGCTCCCTTCCAGGAGAGGCTGGTAAACGAGTCAGGGGGTTGGAGCTCCCTTCCAGGAGAGGCTGGTAAACGAGCGCAGGTGGGTGCCTGCGTGCTGGTAGGAGTCTGCACCGGCACATATGTTGTAAGATGTTTTCTCTATAATAAAATATTGAAGGCTGAGCAACTGCAGCGGTGGTTTTCTCCCGACTTGGGTTTCCACCTAAAAATCTTGGTGTTCATGTGTGATGCTTTGTGTGATGGTTTATTCTGTTGTTACTACACATGTTTAATGTTTACTTAACATCAGATGAAAGAATTTTGCAAAGAACTAAGTTAATAAATATCTGCATATTTAGATCTCTGCTAATACGTGAGTTGTATGAAGGATATCTGCGTGTATACGTGAGTTTACTAAATGAAAGTAGCGTATGGGTTTTAGAGAGTGAAAAAGTAAAAAGTTTTGAATATGCAGTAAATATTGATTCACCCCCCCCTCTCAGTATTTTTCGCAACAATTGGTATCAGAGCCAGGTCCTTGTGCAGAAGCTTGATCGCTTAAAGGAGATCCGTCGCAATGGGAAGTCAAGAAGGAGTAATGTCTATAAAGCCACCTCTATTCAATGGAAGCAATCTGATATTCTGGAAGGTACGAACAAAAGCATATATGCAAAGTCTTGGTGCAGATGTATGGGCAATCGTGGAAGAAGGTTATCAATACTCGGCAAGTATTCCTACTGATGCAGCTGAAAGAAAGAAGTATGAAATCAATGCCAAAGCAGTGAATGTCTTATTGGGAAGCATGTTTGAATCAGAATTTGCTAAAGTGATGCAGCTACATTCGGCAAAAGAAATATGGGACAAAATCATTCTAAGCTATGAAGGAGACACAAAGGTAAAAAGTGCAAAACTCCAAACTCTTAGAATTGAATATGAAAATTTGAAGATGCATAGTGATGAAAGTGTTGCCGGTTTCTTTCTTCGTCTAGATGATATTGTAAATCGGATGAGAAATTTGGGTGAAACCATAACTGATACTACTCTGGTGGAAAAGGTCTTAAGATCTTTGACTTCAAAATTTGACTCTAAAGTTTTAGCTATTGAAGAAAGGCAAGATTTGCAAACTCTTACTATTGTTCAATTACATGGTACTCTGACTGCTTTTGAAATGAGACAAGGAGGTCCTTCTCAAATAAGAGAAGCTTCTTTCAAGGCATCTACAAAAGGAAAGGAAAAGGAGGTTGTCAAAGAATCCAGCTATATATCCGATGAAGAAGAAGCGAATTTCGTGAGAAAGCTCCAACTAGGTACTGGAAGATTCAAAGGTAAGCTTCCCTTCAAATGTTTTGAGTGTGGAAAAGTTGGTCACTATGTTGCTAAATGTCCTTATAGAGAAAAACATGGTAAAGGGAAACAATTTGAAAAGAGGAAGAGTTATTATGCAAATGAAGATGATGATGAAGTGTCCAGTGAAGATGAAGAAGATTCTAACCATGATCTGAAAGTACTCATGGCAAAGAAGCAAAAGAAGAAGGCTACTCGAAACAAGAAGATATCTTAGAAATCTTGTATAGCAGAAATTGAAGAAGATGAATCAGATAGTGATTTTGGTCCTTGTAATACTCTTCTTTGTGCAAACAATAGTAAAGATAGTGAAAGTAAAGTTGTGGATCTAGAAGAAGCTATCAAGATCAAAGTTGAAGAACAACAAAAGGAAATTGATAAGAAAGATTCTATCTACAAAGAGATGATCTCTCAAATGAAAGATCAAATAGAGATGTTGAATGGACAGGTGGACAAGTATCAAAGGTTTCATACTTATGCATCCAATCAAATTAAAGAACTAGAAGCAGAAATCAACGATCTAAATACAGATCTCGAAAAATCAAGCAAGAAGAATGAAGGACTTGAAGCTGCAATCATTTCTATGCAAACATTTGAAAAGGAAGGCCTTGAAGCAGAAATCATCTCTCTCAAAGAAGATCTGGAAAAATCAAATAAGAAGAATGAAGATCTGCAACAAACATGTGAAGAAAACGAAAATTGGTTGAAAGAAGAGATTTTAAATCTGAAGGATCAAGTAGAAGATGGAAGAAGGAAAGAAGAAATCTTGACGAAGCAATGTCAAGCCTTGGAGGTTGAGGTAAACATTCTCAAAGGTAAATTAGAAGAAAAGGTTAAACTTTTAAGGTTTCAAGATAGTACTAATATTTTGGACAATATTCTGAGTAATCAAAGGTCTCCTGCTATCAAACTTGGTCTTGGTTTCCATGAAACTATTAAAGGAGAATCTAGCTCACAAGGAAGTGCTAAAAATTCAGAGGATGTCAATGCAAAACCTGAAGTGTTGAAAGAAACAAAAGGTCAACCAACAATGATGAAATCTCAAAGGAAATCGGTCAATAAAGTTGAATGCTTTAAATGTCATAATTATGGGCATGTTGTAGCAAATTGCAGGAGCAGATCATTTCAGCCTCAATCAAACAGTTCCTACATAGAAAGGTACTCTGGTTTCTTCAAGGGATATTGTTTTTCGTGTAACAAGTATGGACATAAAGCAGCCGATTGTAAAAGGAGGAAGATTAGAAATACTCATTATGATTCTTATGCTTATTTCTCTGGACACATGAGATGTTATTCTTGTAACAAGTATGGACATGTAGAAAAGGAATGCGGGTTGAACAGATATGAGAAATTGGATAACTTCCAGCACACAAATAGAAAGTTCAAACAAATCTGGAAAAAGATGGAGGACCGATCAGAAACGTAGGGAATTTTGACCCTAATGCAGTCATCCGCTTCTGAAGCTTACTTCTCTGATTGACTGCAGGAATGATGTGAGATACATTATGAGATTTAGTAATGTATCGTCACAGGGGGGAGCAATGTATGATGTCTCTCATGGTTGATTTGATTATTCTGGTTATATGTATTTCTGACAAAGCATCTGATATGAAGAAGATAGGTACAGGAAGTACAAGTTCAGGGTGAGAAGAAGGATTGTGAAAATTTCTATGCTTCACTTTCCATACGCGGGTTCGTTGAACAAAAGTCGCGTATACACGTGAGTTTCATCAGACACAGTCGCGTATGCATTGATGATAAGAGAATTTATATGCTAGTTGAAGATCTGGAGCAGAGGTTCAGGGGGAGTGTCAGTCTGATTGTTAATAACTGTATTATTGACTCTGTATCAGCTTAGTTTCTCAGTTCTAAATAATGATGATATGATACATGGTTTCTTATGTTGAAGATTATGGATGAGTCCTGTTTGCTTGTTGATGAAGAGTTTTTGTTGCTGAGATGAAAGTCTTATAATTCGGAGATAAGGACAGTTCATGCAGAGATTGTTGCTGATGACTTGCTGATGAACATATTCAGGTTGCACAAGTTAAGGAGGAGCACTGGTTCAGGGGGAGCAACAGGCTGAATACTAATGATTGCATTGTTGGCAATATGACTGCTTATTCTTTGGTTTGTGTGATACTCATGCTCAAATGATGATGACTTGGTACATGGTTTATTATGATGAGATTTTGAGCCCTGGTTGCTGATAAGTATCTTTTGTGCTCACACATGGATGAGTTGGATGTCATTTGATTCAGAAATAAGAATAGATCATGCAGGGTTTTGTTACTATGGTTGAGATCTTTTGCCTACATATGTTACTTCATGTTAAATCTTGAAGATCTTGATGATATTGGACCACATGGATGATTGCTTGACACATATTTGAAGATGTTGTTCTGGTATGACAATCTCTCTTGGAAAGATTGTATTGATGCTGCAAAGAATCTGAAGGCTTGGTTACTAATGTGCTTATGCTACAATCGTTGGATGACGCTTGAAGACACAACTACACTATTCTACCTATCTGTAGTCCAGGGAAGCATTCAAATATCCCAGAAAGAAGCTGAACACTGTATTTTTCTCACAAGAGGATCAAATCTGCATAAATTTAGAAGATGGCATTGGATACGCGGATTTCCTGAAACACAGTCGCGTATATACGCGAGTTCATGCACAGAAAACCGCGTATGTCTGATTGCTGACATTTCTCTGTTTGGAGTCAGCTCTCTTCAGCAAAGCTGCAGTGCTGTTTGGTATCTCTGATACTGTTTGGTATCTCTGGTGGTGTTCCAGTTCTCATAATTCTATTTCTAATGTTTTGATAAAGATGCCTTGATGATTTTTTGGTGAAAGTGTTCAGGATGCACAAACTAAGGGGGAGCCTTAGTCATATGGAAAGGTTGCTTGGATGCACAGATTCAGGGGGAGCATTAGCTTTGCTGAGTATAATGCATTGTTGGCATTATGATGGTTCTGAAATATGTTCTCTTTCTTGAGGACTTTCTGGTGTTGGTCTTAAAGTTATATTTATAGTTTGATGAAAAGGTCAAGTTGAGATCCATGATGTAAAAATTGTAATATTCAGTCATGTAAGGACTTGTCAAATTTGTAAACCCACTTGGTTGGGTAGCTGAGTCAAATTTTGTAAACCCACTTGGTTGGGTACTTGAGTCTCATATGTAAATCCACTCGGTTGGATATCTGATGTAAGTATGAGTCTTTGGTGGTAGGAAGTTCATAAAGTCATGTACTTCATTGGAAAATATGTTTGAAGATTCAGCATGAACTTAGGGGGAGCTTGGTCACTTCAGTATATATCAGATCTGCAGAACGCTTCTTCCACATGCGGAGAATAGGGGGTGAGTATGTTGGTTTTGATCCACCCTTTGCCCTTGATGTCAAAGGGGGAGAGTGACATGGTGGTGTTTGAATGAAGTCAAAAATGGGGCATGTGACATGGTGTCATTGTATTCATCTACCTATCTGTTGTGGTAACCAAACACCATCGTGGTTGCCATCAAGTCCAAAGGGGGAGATTGTTGGCAATATGAGGCAGAGTGTTTTCCTTGATGGCAACCCACTGAATGAAGATGAAGACATGCGACTATTGACATGTGTTGTCCTTGATGGCGAACCACCTGATGAAGTTATTCTTGACCTGTTGGACTTAGTAAATGATGTAAATCTGATATGAAATGATGATTGCTAGCCATATGATGCTGAGTGTTATTCTTGAATGGAAACCCACTTGATGAAGATGATGGAAACTTACTTGATGAAGTTGTGCTTGATAGAATATGTCTTGATGAACTAAATCTGATGCATCTACAGTGAGTACAGAAGGCAATGAAGAAAGGAATTCAGCATGTGATAGATCTATGATGAAAAGAGTATGTCTCTAGGCATACACGGATTTGCCTAGGGGAAGTCACATATGCACGCGGGAATAAACGTTCCAAGTCGCGTATGGGCAAAAGCGCTCAAAAAGTGAAAAACCAGGGGTAACCACCATGGTATTGACCCATTGTATTGGGTAATGTTTCGCCTAAATGACCCCGTCCAGGAATACCATCGGATGTAATATAGTTTTGGCTCATGGTATTGAAAAAGGGGCTCATGGTATTGAAAAAGGGTAAACCTATATAAGGAGAAGAAATTCATTGTGCAAATCATAAGCATGGGTGCAAGATGTCTGAGCTTGAATGAATACTTCTCTCTGGAGTATATCTGAATGGAAAGGGTTACAGTTGAATGAAAAATCTGAATGTATGATGCACCGATGAAGGAGTGATGAAGAAGGGGATCTAGATCTGTATTGTACTTGTATCTGCTAGATCTGTTCATGGAAGGCTTAGATCTGAGATGAGGCGAACATCTGTCTGAAGCAAAAGGGTAAATCTGAACTGAATATCTGATCTGAAGAAGTATGCTGCTCTATAATAGTTGAAGATATATACGCTAGTTCGCCGCAGAGGAAGCGCGTATATACGCGGCTTCGCTGAAGAGAAAGCATGTATGCGCAATAAAATTAGCTCTGTAATTTGTACTTAAGTATACGCGGGTTTATGTGAACGGAAGCGCGTATATACGCGACATTAGAGAAAGGAAAGCGCGTATGCAAACTAGGGTTTGCTGAAGTCTGTGGTAAGAAATGTATGATCTGTTCTGCTAGTTTACTGATATCTGTCAGTGAGTTATATGTATCTGTTTCATGGTTGACTGTGCTTAAGAGTATGGAAAGGGTCCAGTTTGAAAATATGATGAAATGTGGCCTGCAAGTGGTGTCCTAAAGGAAGCTTTGGATCCAGTGTGAAAATTGATGAAACGTGGTCCATAGAGGTGCTAAGGGTTGTAGCCTTCAGTCAGGGGGTGGTAGCTCCCTTCCAGGTGAGGCTGGTAAACGAGATCAGGGGGTCGTAGCTCCCTTCCAGGTGAGGCTGGTAAACGAGATCGGGGGGTCGTAGCTCCCTTCCAGGAGAGGCTGGTAAACGAGTCAGGGGGTTGGAGCTCCCTTCCAGGAGAGGCTGGTAAACGAGCGCAGGTGGGTGCCTGCGTGCTGGTCAAGTCTGCGCCAGCACATATGTTGTAAGATGTTTTTCTCTATAATAAAATATTGAAGGCTGAGCAACTGCAGCGGTGGTTTTCTCCCGACTTGGGTTTCCACCTAAAAATCCTGGTGTTCATGTGTGATGCTTTGTGTGATGGTTTATTCTATTGTTACTACACATGTTTATTGTTTACTTAACATCAGATGAAAGAATTTTGCAAAGAACTAAGTTAATAAATATCTGCATATTTAGATCTCTACTAATATGCGAGTTGTATGAAGGATATCCGCGTGTATATGCGAGTTTACTAAATGAAAGTAGCGTATGGGTTTTAGAGAGTGAAAAAGTAAAAAGTTTTGAATATGCAGTAAATACTGATTCACCCCCCCCCCCTCTCAGTATTTTTCCCAACATGAAAGACGCATAATGGGATATTATTTATAGAAAGGCACTCAGAACAGTACGGTTGTGCCTCACGGCGTCGTTATCCTTCAATATTTTGAAGGAAACAACAACAGAGGGTTTGATTAAGGTGTTGGAAAAACTATATGAAAAAACCTCGGCCTCAAACAAGGTATTTCTTATGAAACATTTATTTAATATGAAGATGTTGGAAGGTGGATTTGTTGCATACCATTTAAATGATTTTAATATAGTTACCAGTCAGTTAAGTTCTGTAGGGGTAAACTTTGATGATGAAGTTAGAGTTCTGTTATTTTTGTGCTCATTTCTTGAAAGATGGAATGGTTTAGTTATGGCCATTAGTAACTCTGTCTCTGGATCTAGTACTTTAAAGTTTGATGATGTTGTCGACGCTATCCTTAGCGAGAAAATGCGACAGAAAAGCTCCGGTGAGACATCGGGTAATGTTTTGAGTGCAGGTTTAGGGGAAGAATAATGGAAAGAGGAAAGAGCTCAGGATATCGCAGTAAATCAAGGAAAGGCAGATCCAAGTCCAGATCGGGGATAGTGTGCTGGAAATGTGGAAAGAAAGGACACCTAAAGAAAGACTATAGATCTCGGAAGGGAAAAGAAGGAGACACACAGCAAGAAAACAATCATGAAGAAAATGTGACAGGTGATGTGTTACAAGATCCTTTGATTCTTTCTTTCGAAAATGTTACTAATTCTTGGGTTGTAGATTCAGGGGCTTCATTCCATGCCACACCTAATAAGAAATATTTTCATGACTATGTTCAAGGAGATTTTGGACAAGTCTGTTTGGGTGATGATAAACCATGTAAAATTGTTGGAATGGGTAAGGTTTTTGTAAAACAATAGAATGGAAACCAATGGATATTAAAGGAGATGAGGCATGTTCCATATCTGAAGAAAAATCTGATTTCAACAGGGCAATTATTCGGCGAAGGTTGTTTGACAACTTTCACAGATAAAATCTGGAAGGTCACCAAAGGAGCCCTGGTAATAGAAAAAGGGGAAAAGGTTGGTACATTTTATTTATGCAATGGTATTTCTAACTCTGTTAATGCTTTAACTTCCAAAGGAGCATATGCAGCATTATGGCATCATAGGCTCGGACACATGAGTGAGAAGGGGATGAATATTCTTCACTCAAGAAATTTGTTGCCGGGTTTGAAGAATTTTGATTTGGATTTTTGTGAGAATTGCATTTATGGAAAACAGAAGAGAGTCAGATTTATCAGAGTTGGGAAAGAAAAGAAGAGCGAAAAATTAGAGCTTGTGCATACAGATGTATGGGGACCTACTCAGGTATCATCTCTTGGTGGCTCTCGTTATTATGTTGCTTTTATTGATGATGCAACTAGAAAAACTTGGATTTATTGTATTCAGAATAAATCTGATGTCTTTGATACTTTCAAGAAATGGAAATATTTGGTTGAGATTAAGACAGGAAAGAAGTTGAAGTGTCTCAGATCAGACAATGGAGGTGAATATTGCAACAAAGAGTTTTATAGGTATTGTTCAGAATGGAATACGTAGAGAGAAGACAGTTCCAAGAACACCACAAGAAAATGGTGTGTCAGAAAGGATGAACATAACAATCATGGAGCGTGCAAGGTGCATGAGATTACATGTAGGATTGCCTTTACAATTTTGGGCAGATGTTGTAGATACTGTTGTTTATCTAATAAACAGAGGGCCTTCAAGTTCCTTGGATGGTGGTATTCTAGAGGAAGCATGGATAGGTAAAAAGGTAAACTAATTTTTTAAAGCCTTTTGGTTGTGAGGCCTTTGTCCATATTAATAAAGAAAATAGAACAAAGCTTGAGGAAAAATCAAAGAAATGTACCTTTATTGGGTATGGTGTAAATGTTTTGGTTATCGCTTATATGATTATTAAAATCACAAAATCATTAGGATCATAGATTTAATATTCAATGAAAAGGTATTGTATAAGAATCAGTTGCAGGAAAAGAAACAGGAAAAAGAAAACAAAGAATACACAGTTCTTAATGTGATCACAGAAAAGGTAAAGGTGCCTGAAAATAATAATAATCAAGAGCCACAGCAACAGCAACAGGCACCTCAAACACCTGAAAGTGGTGTTATAATATCTACCAGGATAATTAGACCCCCTGAACGATACTCTCCTTCTTTATATTATTTATTGTTGACTTATTCTGGTGAACCTAAATGTTATGAAGAAGCAATGTAGTTTGAAAGCAAGAAGAAGCGGGAGCTAGCCATGGAAGAAGAGATGGACTCCTTAATGCATAACCAGACTTAAGACTTAGTCAGGTTGCTTGTAGGTAAAACTACATTGCAAAATAAATGGGTTTACAAGTTGAAGGAAGAAGATGGAGGAAAACAGAAGTACAAAGCTAGACTTGTGGTGAAGGGGTTTACACAGAAGAAAGGTATTGATTTTGATGAAATATTTTCGCCTGTTGTTAAGATGACTTCAATCAGAACTATTTTAATTAATGTAGCAATGGAATATTTACATCTTGAACAATTAGATGTAAAGACATCATTTCTCCATGGAGATTTGGAGGAAGAGATCTATATGCAGCAACCAAAAGGATATGAGGTCAAAGGGAAAGAAAAATTAGTGTGTAGGTTAAAGAAGAGCTTGTATGGCTTAAAACAGGCTCCAAGGCAGTGGTATCTAAAATTTGACAATTTTATGTCTGAACAAGGTTATACTAGATGTCACTCTGATCATTGTGTTTATCTAAAAAGGCAAAATGATGGCAATGATGATTATTATATATAGATGACATGTCATAAGTGTGGTTCAACATACAAAAGAAATAAATGTGCTCAAAAGAAAATTGGCAAATTTATTTGCAATGAAGGATTTGGGAGTCAGAAAAAATACTTGCAGGAGAGAATAACTAGAGACAGGAAAAATCACAAATTAACACTGTCTCAGAATGAGTACATACAAAAGGTGTTGAAAAGATTTAATATGCAGAATGCAAAACCAGTTAGTACACCTTTTTCTATCCATTTCAAACTTAGTAAGGAGATGTGCCACAAGACCCAAGAAGAAATGGACTATATGTCTAAAGTTCCATATGCATCAGCAGTTGGAAGCTTAATTTATGCAATGGTCTGCAAAAGGCCTGATATTTCACATGAAATGGGAGTTGTAAGCAGGTACATGAAAAATCTAGGAAAAGAACATTGGATGGTAGTGAAATGGATTCTCAAATATTTGAGAGGTACCACAAATCAAGCATTATGCTTTGGCGGTTCAAACATTGATCTACAGGGATATGTTGATGTAGATATGGCAGGTGACAGAGATAACAGGAGGAGCACTACAGGATATGTATTTACTGTAGGTGGAATAGCTGTTAGTTGGGTTTCAAAAATCCAAAGTGTTGTTGCACTTTCAACAACAAAAGCAGAATATGTTGCTGCTACAGAGGCTAGTAAAGAAATAATTTGGTTACAAAGGTTTATGGATGAATTGGGTAAGAAGCATGATATGGGCACGTTATACAGTGATAGCCAAAGTGCCATTCATCTTGCCAATAATTCAGCATTGATTCTAGGACTAAACACATACAGCTCAAGTACCATTTCATACGGTCAGTATTGGAAGATGGAAAGTTGAAGTTGGAAAATATACACACTAGCCAGAATCCTGCAGATATGCTAAAAAAAGTTGTAACCGGGGAGAAACTGAGAATATGCTCAGTTTCAATTGGTATTCAAGGATGATGATGAAGATGAGAAATAGCCAGGTCCAAAGAGGAGTCATTGTTCAGCAAATGAAGCAGTGGTAGAGTTGCTACAATCAGTCTCCAAGTGGGAGATTGTTGGGTGTGGAGCCTGATTATCTTGTTTATTTTGTATCACAGCATTGGACCCCTGTACCTTAATGGGGCGGCAATGCCACCTATAATTAAACGCTGCTTGGGGGGTCCAGGGGGGGCGGCTGCGACTTTATGGAGCCCCCCCTAGCGGGGGGTTTCAGGCGCAGCGCCCACGAAGCTAAAAACAGATGTAAAATTGCCTTGTAAAAGTATAGTAATTTCTATTCAATCTGGGCCGTTCATTAGGCGGATGATCTGACGGTAGAAGTTATGTTTAGTTCTGGGTTTTTTTCCTTAGAAGGTAGCCCCTCGCTTGTGTGAGGGTATTGTATTGCAGTTGTGTATTGTATGTGTATTCTCGGAGTGAGAAACAGATAGGGAGACTGTGAGAGAGAACAAAGGATATTACAGTGGATCTGCTATAGGTTGTGTCTCTTCATTTTGCTGGATAATAGAAAGGAAGGACTGGTTGTTCGGGGTGGACATAGCCCAAACTGGGTGAACCATGTATATTTGTGTCTCTTTGGTTTTATGTGTTTTGTGTGCTTATGTTTTCTGCATACTTTATGTGTTCCATTGCTCTATAATATTTAATTTTCTAACAAATAGCTGCTCATCAAACAACTCAGTGTAACCATTTCTAAATAAAGATTAGCCTCTTCAATCCGAGAGGGTTTTCTCAAGGGGGTTTTTTATTTTGAATAATGATAGTACTAGATGGCTAACTCTATATAAATTGTAACTTGTTTTTATGATTGCAGGTTGAAAAATGCAGGCTTGCTACCATTGGGCTTATGGAGTCAACAATCAGTATTTTCAGTGACATAGGTTCTTCACATGGAAGTTGAGGCAGATAGAGGTTTTAGATAGAGGCAACTCACACATACAACATTGGAAAACACAGTCATTTCACCACTAAAAGAAGTCAGAGCATAATATTATGAATTCTGAGTAATTAGGAATGAAATCTACTGAAATTGATAAAACATAAGATAAATATCAATAAGATATCAAAAACCTCATGAGAATATCGGGTCTGTAAAGAAGAATGGCACTTTGTATTACTGATATTGGTCAAAAACATACAAGCAATAGTCTTTTGAAAATATTCTCCAACCCGTTACTAATTCGATGTTTTTTCTTTAAATAGATATCATTTACAACAAGGATGATTTGCGTGGTGGCTAGATCCTCAAATTCTGCTGTGACGCCTTTCACAACTGAAATACATAACTTTCAACAACAAAAATGACAGCTGCCTTTTAAAGAAACCATCTCCTAATAGGAATCTAAATCATTTTTATTTCATTTTTATATCCTATCTATGAAACAATTACATGATGGTTACAAAATAAATACCACATGCTTGAGAGACACATGACCAAATTCACCTCCACTTTACATATTTAAAACATCCCTAGATTTGTGGAGCATAACCATTTTCTTAGGAATAGATGACCCTTATCTTCAACGTTGTTTTGGTTGATGACCTAGCTGCATGGGACTCCCTTTGAGTCATAAATATCTTCTTGTGAAGTCCTCTGACATGCTGGAGGTCTCTAGTTGGAGAAAACTTCTTTTAAGATGCTCAAAACCTTCAAAAATTTCTCGCTATGAAAACAGGATAGTTTCATAGCGAGTTTTGGTAGCATGGAAAAAGTGGATTCTCCATCTATATTTTTCAATTCTTTGTTGTTCCATCATGTTAATCATGTCATAACACCTTACCACCATGGATCTCCCTCCTTGAATCATGCAAAAAATGAATTTAAAATAAAAAAGACACCTACAAGTTTTTTAGTAGCGTATTCCTCTCTTCAAGCCTGAGGTACGCTACGAAACTATGTAAAAACCCAGAAATTGCCCCTTTCAAAATTGTCTTCAAAGACTGACCTCCAACTGTAAAAATTTTATTCTCTGCATGTTATGAACCTCCTAAGGAATATTCCATCATAAATTATTACTCCTGTGGTGTTTCCTCCTCATTTATAATCAGTTGGCTTATAGGTTCTTCTACCACAGTCATTTTCAACCCTTTCTTTTCCAACTCCTCATGAATCAGATCCAATTACTCTTGAATGTCTTTCACTTGGTCCTTCAATGCCATGTTCTTGGATTGCAAGTGCAGGTTTACCTTTTTTATGTGCTTGACCTCTCCTCTTAGTGGATGAGTCCACTTTATCAGCTTTTCTATATTGCCCAAGGTCTTTGAGACACTTGTGACTTGATCTTCCTAGATCTTCCTAATTTGTTGAAACTGAACCTTCTCAGCTCTGTGCTTCTTTGCCTCTTTCTTCAAAAATGATATATCCTCACCTACCACCTTCAACTTCTCCTTAAGGGTTTAAATTTATGATTTTTCAGTGATTTTCTCTTTGCCCTTCTTTTGTTTGATAATCGGCTCTTATTTTGTAGGTGAGGAGAGATCTATGATGTTTGGTGGCTGGAAAGTTTCAATGATATTTTCAGTCTCTTTGCTACTTTTCATAACCTTTCTTGAATTTATGGTCATTGGCTTTCTAGGTTGAAAAATGAAACCAAAATCATCACCTGCAAACTCTAACTTTTTAGCTATCTTTCCTTTCTTTAGCTTTCTTCCCCCATCTTCAACATCTTCAGCTTGGACAATGGGAGTTCCTTCAATTTCAATTGCATGCAAGATGTCTTCTAAGTTACCCTTAACCATTGTTTGGCTCCTAGTAACTCTTTTGCTGCTCTGTTTTCTAACTTTTTTCTTCTGTTTTGCAGGTATAGCTTTAGGTGTGTTAATATTATGCAAAGGATCTATCTCCATGCTCACTGGTTCTAGTGGGGATGATCTATTCCCTTATTCAATTTCTTCTGCCACTATTGGTGATGAAATACTTCTAGGTTTGGGAACTCTTTTAGGAGTGAAAACATAAACTTCAAAACCATTCATGAACAAAAATGATGTCCAATCTCTACCTAATCTCTTAAACTCCTCTAACACCAACAACTTAATCAAACCATGGTGAAAAAGAGAAGTTTCATTTCCTTTTGTTTTAACTTGAACCTTATTTGACATTTTACTTAGACTTCTGTATAAATAAAAGGGCAAGTCAAGTGACCTCTTACTCAAAAAATGCAGAAGAAGCCTAAGGTGGTAGGAGTAGACCATGTGAATTCTTCCTTCACAGGCGAAATACTTCTGAATGATCATCAACAACTTTGAATAGTTGTCCTTCATGTAACTCCTTGGGATAGCATTTGCGAGATCAATTTCACTATGTTCTGGTTTGATGAACTATTTGTAGTCTTGCATGGTGAATTTGATGCCTTTAAACCATTTTTCTCCTCCTCTAGGGATTCCTGTTGCTACTGAAATGCTATTTGGTGTTACTGTGAGGTTTAACATTCCCACCTTTGAAGTTGTCCCAATGAAACTATTAGCAAAATCTTTAGAAACATGTAGATGACAACCTTACAACCTTTTACAGAATTGCAAACAACCTGTTCTTCTAAATATCTCCATGGAAGTTGGGTCTTCATTTAGAAAATTCATGTCCATTGGCTAATACATGTGGCAGTGACCACCTTTTGTAGTTTTCTTCCTTGCCACCATGGTGGCTTTATATCTTCTCAGCCTTGCTTTCTTGATGACACCTGCAACCTTTGAATCTGCCATCAATCTGCTTGGCTCGATGAAGCAACTCTCCAGAACTCCAATTACATGCAAAGAAAAAGCGGAGTATGTCAAAATACTAATTGGGTAAGGTTTTATGGTTTGAATGACAAATCATGCCTTAATCATGACACATGCATGCTAAAAAAGGTAATGATGACTTCAAACATGACCTTGTACTTTTGAATTAACGCTAACAGACTTGAATGACCTCCACCCTAACTCCTCCAATCATGAACTAACAGTTTGCATCGAGTTTGACAAGACAGACATGAAAACAATTTTTCATAGGGTAGCTAGTTCATTCTTTGACAGTTTCGCTACGAAACTATTAGGCAGTTTCGTAGCGAAAACTGTTGTTTTGTAGTATAAAATGCTATGAAAAGTTGTAAAACTGGCTTAAGTGTCCCTTTTCAAATTTAAATGCTTTGGAAATGAAAACTGAGACCTAATGATGACTGATGGGACATGACATGACCTAGATGGAGTTGGCTGAGATAAAATGAAGGTGGGCGTGAACCTTAGGATAGGTTAAATATGTAAAAATGAAAATTTCCTATACCAACTTGAAAGGCTTAAGGAAACCTTTTGAAAAATGAACTGTATGACCACGTCAAGTAATGTTTCACATTTTTCTGAGTGATAACATCCTCCTTGAATATTCCACCAATCCCAAAACATATTTATTAATTAATAACCAACAAAACTATAAAAAAAAAATGATGTAAACCCATCAGGTCCTACAAACTTATCTCTTATCATCTCCACGATTGCTTGCTCTACCTGCATGAGTGTTATCTCTTTGATCAGGGTATTATTTTTATTTTGCATGAATATTTAAGGCATATTTTAAGTGATTCTTCTTATAATTTTTTGGAAAATGATTTGGTTGTGAATCTACAAGAAGGTTCTTGAAATATGAAACTAGCTCTTTCTTCATATCATGATGATTTTCTAGTTTACCCCCTTGTTGATTTTTTATACTGGAAATTTTATTATTTTGACGATATTGGAGCATTGATTTATGAAATAATTGTGTTTCTTTCTCCCTCCTTAATCCACTAGATTCACTATTTTTATCTCCATAGTATCTCTTCTTGATTGATATTCTCTTCTAATTGTGTTTGAGTGATAGTTTCCTTTTTTGCTAGCTCCTATGTTCTTCCTTCCCTCATTATCCTTTGTTGGGTTTCCTCTCTCTCTCTCTCTCTCTCTCTCTCTCTCTCTCTCTCTCTCTCTCTATGAATTTTCTCTTTTTCCTCATGGATATTACCAAATTCCTACTTTTTCTATATTTTTAGCCTACTTTTAATATGTTTTAACTTGTGAAAATTTTACATAAAGATCCCATAGCTATTGGGAGCTTCCCTCCACCGTTTTTCAATGTTTTTCATAAAGGAAGAATGGAAAATATAGAAAGCCTCAAGTTTGAAAGGTTTTCTTTTTCAAGCCGCCCTTCCAATCGATATTAAAATATATCATCCAATGATAACAAACGTAACTTGGCATGATTGAGGATTTTATTGCAATGCTTGTAAGGATCAACAATTCTAGGATTCAAAAATGATATAATCTGGAGGTGATTTGATCCTCTCCTCCTCTACTTTTATTCTAAGTATGGATTCCATTTTTTTTTTCCTGGTATACCAATTTCAAATTATCTACATGTCCCTGAAATGAATATAATCTTCATCAAGTATTTGTAATCCCCCTTTCTTTTAGCTTTACATTTTATTATGTTAAAATCTCCTCCAATATATAGTGTGAGTCTTCACCATCCCATATGTTTTCTATAAAATTCAAATAAAGCAAAATCTTGTCTCTTTGGACATTGGTTCCATAAATAATGGTGATATACCCATAATCATCTGATCCCACCTTATGAAATTTTAGTATGAGAGTTATTTGAGTGGCTATGGAATTTGATTGTCTAATTTCCCTAGGATATAAAAAAATATCCAAGCCTCTTGAGACATCACACTCATCCACTACTATCACTTGATAACTCTTCTAAACTATATTTGTAATTCTATCAATTTATGTGCCACCAAATTTTGTCTCCTAGATCATTACTGCTATTGATTTATTTATATGATTTTTTCTTGAGAATTCTATTGATCCAGGTGAATATCGGTGGCCACCCACCTATTCCATTTGGACCCGCACCATCAATTTTTGCAGCTTTTCACATTCAGCACAACTTACTATTTTTAGCAGGTTTTTGGGTCCTGCACTTCTGGAGCCGTTTTGGGGCCTTAATGATCCAGGTGGATATTGGTGGCCACCCACCTATTCCATTTGAACCCCCACCATCAATTCTTTCAGTTTTTAAGTTGTAGCACAACTTACTATTTTTAGCAGTTTTTCGGGTCCTGAACTTTTGGAACCGTTTTGAGGCCCTAAATGACGTTTTTTTGGGACAACCGAGAGTGACCGAGCGCATCAAATAGAGATAGTATGCCAAATTTACATCCCCAGGAAGTTGAAACACCAATTTACCCAAATGGGGCCCATAGTTTTGGTGTTTCATCTCCTAGGGTTAGGTTTTTGGACGTTTAGATTTCTCCATTGTTTCTCAATAATAAATAGGCCCTTGAGCCTCATTGTAACACAGTTCAGAGGTCCGTAGCCGCCACATATCTTCTCAGAGATTTGCTACCAGCACCCTAGCTATTTTATTTCCATTATTTCTGTAAGCATATTTTTGTTATTTGATATTAATGAAATGAAGCATTATTTATGCTGCATCTCTATGTTTATGGTTATTTCTGTATTCTATTGTGTTCCTGCATAAATCCGGATCAATAGTATTAGAGCAGTCTGCCCTTTCTCTGTTTTTCTTTACATTTCCCCAACGTGGTCAGGGTATAAGGAGTTAGGGCTCGATTTGGTTAAACCCTTGCAAGATCAGCCTCGCAAACCTCGACGACCTCCCATGGCGGATGAAAAGAAAGACGAGGGAGTAGGAGATCCTATCAAAATATTGCTCGAGGAGGCCCTTGAGAAAAAAAGGAACGCAATGATGGATAACTTTTCTTAGATCCTTCAACGACTACCCACCTACGACGCATCTGCATCCAACAGCCACTCTGGAGGTGCCACTCCCTTCAAGGTACATGTAAAATTTTACATTCCTGTATTTTAAGGCCAAATAGATGTAGATGCCGTAGATAGATGGTTGAAGTTGTTGGAAGGGTATATCTCGGTCCATGATTTCTCTGACAGATAAAATATTATTTTTGCACTCCTCATAGCTACCCCCCATGTCAAAGACTGGTGGGAAACCTACTATGAGAAAGAGGACGAAGGGGAACCCTCTCTATTCTCGGCCACACCCACTTGGAATTCGTTCCGAGATGAAATCAAGGAACAATATTACCCCGTGGGAGCTATGAGGACAAATACATCTAATGGACCACGTTGTGGCAACAAAGGGATCAAGATGTGCATGAACTGATGAATCTGTTCCATACCCTGTGCACAAAGTTGGGTATTAAAGATTTAGAGACATTTGGTGCTCAAGTACCGCAGATGTCTGCACAAACACATTTAGGAGGATATGGAGTTCCTCAACATTACATCGCTTGGCATTACATATTTCTATGCCACCAAGATCGAGCAGAAATTTAAGCAGAAGAAGTGAGACTTTGGATCTGTGAATCCGAAAGGTGCCCCCAAACCAAAGAAGAAGGGGCAAGGCCAAAGCGGTGCAACTCAGAACAACACCACAAATCCAAATAAGGACACAGGGAAGTGGTGTGAATTTCATAACAGCCCCACTGACAACACAAACGAGTGTCAGGCCAAACAGTCATTGGTGGCCGAACTAAAGGCACCCGAATCAGATGCATTTTCTAATCCTGAGCCAGAACCAGACAAAGGAAATGACAAAGGGAAGAAAATAATTGATTTGGATCCCATTTCCATTGTTTCCACCACCAATATCGAGAGGGAGGATCCAGAGGATGGGGAGCGCCTATTCCATTCGTAGATGTGGATGAAGGGTTTTTCGCTGCAATTTCTTATCGATAGTGGAAGCCAAAAGAACCTCATTTCAACAGAGGTCATGAAGCAGCTCAGCCTACCGACCATAGCACACCTGTAGCCATATACCATCGGGTGGCTCCACCTAGGGAGAGATCTCTGCATCCACCAGCAGTGTCGCCTTCCGTACAATATCAAGCCATTCACGGATGAGGTATTGTGTGATGTTGCTCCTCTTGATGTAGCTAATGTATTATTGGACCAACCATACTTGTGGAGGTGACATGTTGTGTATGAGTCTAGGCCTCGTGTTGTTGTTATTACTTTAGGAAATAACTCGTAAAGGATACCGAAGGTAGTACTACCTCCTGTCATCTCTTTGACTATTGCAAAACAACGCAGTAAGATTGTTTCCCAAACCAGGAAATTTATTTTCCTTACAACTCACTCATAGGGAAAGAAGAATATTATGGCCACAACCTTGAAACAAGTCTCCCCTGCACAGCTGCAACAGATGGAAAAAGTCATGGAGGAGTACAAGGACATTTTCTCCTCACTCACATAGGTTCCTCTACACGATCAGGACAAGCACTCCATTGATCTGACTTCCGACGCATCGCCACTTGATGTTACCATACCTCCTACAACTACACATACAGAATCCACACATGTACTGTCTGAGGCTAATAAATAAACCAAAATTACTAAACACATCCAGCATGTCTAGCCGCAGGTCCATGACATCTTCGACAAATCTAATACCCAGTTCAACAAAATTTGCCTCATCTCATGGAGGATCTCAACGAAACGGGGACCATTACTTCCTAAGGAGGGAGGAATGATCCAGGTGGATATCGGTGGCCACCCACCTATTCCATTTGGACCAGTACCATAAATTCTTACAGCTTTTCACATTCAGCACAACTTACTATTTTTAGCAGGTTTTTAGGTCCTGCACTCTCGGAGCCGTTTTGGGGCCTTAATGATCCAGGTGGATATTGGTGGCCACCCATCTATTCCATTTGAACCCCCACCATCAGTTCTTTCAGTTTTTAAGTTGCATCACTACTTACTATTTTTAGAAATTTTTCGGGTCCTGAACTTCTGGAGCCGTTTTGAGGCCCTAAACAACGTTTTTTCGGAAAACTGAGCACGACTAGACCTCCTCAAATATATCTTTCTAATGAGCTATTGGGCGCATCAAACAGAGATCGTATGCCAAATTTATGTCCTCGGGAAGTTGAAACACCAATTTACCCAAACGGGGCCCATAGTTTTGGCACTTCATCTCCTAGGGTTAGGTTTTTGGACATTTATAGTTCTCCATTGTTTCTCAATAATAAATAGGCCCTCGAGCCTCATTGTAACACATTTCAAAGGTCCATAGCCACCATATCTCTTCTCAGAGATTCACTACCAACACCCTAGCTATTTTATTTCCATTATGTCTGTAAGCATATTTATGTTATTTGATATTAATGAAATGAAGCATTATTTCCGCTACATCTCTATGTTTATGGTTATTTTTGTATTCTGTTGTGTTCCTGCATAAATCTGGATCATCTATGCTTTGATTTGTCATTCAAACCTCTCAGATTCCATTAGATAATTTTCATTAGTAACTCGGGGGGTTGGTTGGAAGCATTCTATCATCATAGTGATCCTCCCAAATTTTACCAAGAGTTTTCGTATTTCCCAAGTCAAATTCATATTACTCTTTCTTCCTCTTTTCTTTTCATCCTTGATAGACTTTGTATTTTCATTGTGATTAGTGTTTTTGAACCCTAATGAAGAAGAGATTGGGTATCACTTACCTTTCGGGTTTTGATGTGTATTCCTCTAGGATTTGATGTAGGCATTTAAAATAAGTTCCACTTCTTTGTATGTGATTGATAAAGGATGTTTGCTTCTATAGGATGCTAATATCACTTAGAGGTAAAGACTCTTGAGATCCATCTCTTTGGCCTCCTCTGTTTCTATCGGTTCTTCTTGATATTGGGTTATATCCTCATATTTATGATTTTGTTTCATTTGAATTGTGTAGTTTCCTTCTTTTGGTTCTATTTTATTGATTCCCACATGGTTCCTAGCTTGGATTTCCTTTCTCTCCCTCTTTTTCTACCTTGTTTTTCATTGGATCAAGATCTGAGTTCAATAAGGTTGAGTATTTGTTGATTTCTCTGGTGTTGTCCTCAAAGGTATCACCATTGAATTTTATATTTGATATTCTTTTGTTTGTTACTTTCTCAGGCCCTTCTTGACCTTTCTATGTCTAAGGCTTCTAAGGTTATCGATTTATATTTAGTGGGAATTTTGTGAGAATATGCCCATGGTCGTGATATTTTTTGCATCTAAATGGAATATGTTAATAATCTATGGGTTGATCCACAAATTTTCTTGGTATCTAAGGCATATGTTGGTTGGAAGTGGTTGAGGCACATTCATATACACATATATGCAAGCATACAACATACACCATCCTTGATTTGTGGCTTCTAAGCAAATGACAAAGTTTCCAAGGGAATTTATTATCCCTTATAATATTGCTTGGTCCCGTAATTCCCAGGGTAGAGAATACAATCTAATACAAGTTGGTGTTATTCTATAGTCCTTTTTATCATTTCTAAAAAAAAAATTCTAGAATCTCATATATAAGCCTATTGAGCTGAAGAATTATCGTCCATTATGGAAAATTATGTTTATTTCCTCAGGATTATTGAAGATTGTTGTGAAAATTCCTTTGGATCCTAGATTTAAATCTACATCTCCTTTAGTTTGTTGATTCTTCTGGATCCACCATATTAGATATCTCTACATTGTCCATATCCCCATATATTTATTGATTAAGGCATGGTCTTGCATATATTAGATATTTTTTGCAATTCATGTAGATGTTTTTTTTATATTTTGGAACTTTTTCAACTTAAGGTATGCATGTTCATGTCTTTTTCTAAATTCATATATCATGTCCTCCTGCTTGTTGCTCCATTTCCTAAAGAGAGGGATTTGGCATATTGTTGGTTTTTGGTGGTTGATTGTACCCTTAGCCTCTACCAGAGTTAAGATTTCTATATATGCAACAATTATGGTTCATTCCTCTTCAACCACAACATTTCGATAGGAGGAGGCCTGTCCCCCTCCTTTAGATGGAGCCATTGCAAAAATTTGAGGCTAAACAAATAAATCTTGAAACCCTATCACTTTCCCCTATCGTTCGTTGTTCATTCCATTGATAAGGGTTTTGTTCAAATCTCTAATATTCCCTTTTAAATCATCGTAACTTTTTTGTTATGTTTCCTCATCATATTTGATTGTATCATTTTGTATATGGTTTGTATCCTCTAATAATGTATGTTATATGCATGAATTCACTATAAAAATTTGCATTGTTATCCTCTTTAGTGCATAGGAGATTTCCAAAAATTTCTATCTCACATTTAGAATGAATGTCCCCAATATTTCCATCTAGTTAGAACCTAGAACTATGTCAGTACTACAAAAATTAGACAAATATGCAACACCAAATTTGGAAATGAGTTTAAATATTTGATTGATGGATGTAAGTCATGAATCTTGAATTCCCTATTGTCATTAATGTCTTCCTTTGCAGATATACTTGACTCTCAAATTAATTATGACATTGATATATTTTTCCTCTTTGTGTAGATAGATATTAATGACAATATCATTTCCTTGAATAACCTATTTTAGTTTTAATAATACAAATTCAAATAAAAAAAATTATACTATCGATATTAGAAAACTTGTCATACTCCTCTTTATTAAATCATAATTTTCAAAATATTCCACACAACTTCAAATTGATGTAACCAACTCCACTCCATTGTACCATCTGAGGTTGTGGGAGTGTTACATGTTTGATATAATCTCCATGGTTTATTATGAAGACAAGGTTATAACATACTAATTTTTCAAAGTCTTCAGAACCTAAATTGATACCATCACTGAATTCAACTCGTCGAGAGCTTTCTAACGATATAATTTTTATCTCAATCCAAGTCCTAGATTGAAATTTATTCCCATTATAATTTTGGCTCATTAAAAAGGGCCACATAATCACCATAGTACCACGTAGATATAATTTGGCCTCCACTGGCCCACGTGGAACTTCCACGCAAACACCATGTCGGCCCATAAGGTGTCCTTGCAATGGCGGATTGGGCACTCTGCATGATTATAACATCTAGTCATTATATAAAAAGTTCAAAGGTTGAGGGATGATGTGGGAACCCATAGGTCCATGTCATGTCATATCGGGTCCATTCGACCTTACCTTCTATTCCATCCTCTATAGAAAACTGAGTGGATCGAAAGTTTTCGATCTTAATGGGACCTTCCTTATCCTAGTTCATACTGTCCATGTTCTCCACTACACTCTTTCAAAATCTTGAAGGGCCAAGTGTCGATGGAGTTCACTCATTTACATCACATCAGGTAGTATCCCCCCAACAATGAATCAAGCTCTTTGTTGATTTCGTGGCTTAATGGCCCGAAGGCATAAGGGATCTGTAGGGTACACGAGATATGAATTGTATCAGACTAGACCTTTCCTACTCATCCATGTACTTAACTCTCCTATATAGCCGATAACCCAATGGTTTGATGGCAGGGTTTCATTCTCTAGGGTTTTTTTCTAGGCCCACTACTTCCTTTCGTTCATTTGGTTATCGTTCCATTAGTATCGACCCTCTTTCTTACCCAATATTTCAAGGTGTCTACCGATGTGGTGGTGAGGTTCCATTAGGCTGGGTTCCACTGTCATATTGACCATCTTGCTCTTCTACGCACATTCTATAAATTAAAATCTCAGGTCGACAAGACAATGTCCCGTGGCCATTGTAGGGACCACTCAACATGGTTCCATGGGGGCAGGATTCTGCCTTTTGTCCCTAGGTATAGAGCCTTGCTCACATAATTACATATTAAGTCATGTTTCTCTTTTTGTCTCGATGACCATTAGAACATTAGGTTATTGGTTTTAAATATTGGTCAATCTCTGTCGTTCCCTACAGGATTAGAACCCTTCAGACCTAAACATGGGTCAATTGGTATTGATGACCGATACAACATCAATTGGGGGTGTGGTCACAAAATAACAAGGGGTGATTGCCCCACACCTCACTCTCTGAGTCTCATGACTGAAGGGCCTTAGGCTTGGACCTCAGAATTCTATGAATGTGTACATCAAAGGGGATACCCTAGATCATTAAATGTTAAGATTCTAGCAAAAAAAGGGGGTGAATGCCCTGAATTCTAGTTCTCTACGCGATAAACACTACCAGGGATCTAAGTCTTGTACCCTTGGCCTCTACGTGCTAACCATTAATAGAGGATAAGTTCCTTGACACCCAACACACATTTTTGAGACAATAAGGGAGTAAATACCTGATACCAAAATATACACAGGTTGCAATGTTGTGTAAGGGAAAAGTATTAGTCACTCCCATTTCTACTAACTTCATGCAGTCTAGTTAGAAATTCTCAGAGGAATGTATTTATTAACTGAACTAGGTGCAAGCATACAAGTCTTGATAACAATACAAGAGGAGTCACAAACCCTCTAATAACAAATATAAGTCAGGTAAGGCAATAAGATATTACATTTCTTGACTATAACATACAAATGAATGAGCATAAGTATGCAACTTATCACATCAAGCATGATAAAAACATTGGAAAACACAATCTAGCCATTATTTAGATTCATAACATATAATACATCATGCTAATAATGAACATAATAGTGATCTTCACCATTCATGCATTCAATAACATTCAAGAATGTACAAGAGCTCGCACTCAACATATGCAATTCATGAAACATCATAGTTCATAACTCAAATATATAACTACAATAAAATTATTTGAGTATGTTAATATGGATGGTAACTAAAGGAGGGACTTCCACTCCCATACCAACCATAGGCCGACAACACCCCATTTTTCTTGCAGCTAACCATCTCTTAGCCAGATCAAAAGTCTAAGACAATGCTTGCTCATGGAAATTGCAACAAAGTCTTGGTTAAACTCTCAAAAGACGGAGTCCACTACCAGGTGGTTTATCAACTACCCTCTTAAGCACCATAATAACCCACTCATTCTCTTGATTTCATTCATAGGGATTTACCCAAGGTCCATATGGGTTTTTTCTTAGTCTAGGGGTTGGAATCCATTTTCCATGTGGTTTATTAGTTGTCTTTTAATAGCAAGAACCACATGGATTTGTAGTCTACTATCCAAGTGGTTTATCAACTCCTTAGCAAGCACCATAGTGACTTAGATTTCCCTATATAAGTGGTATATAATCTATACAACAATAAACTCAGTGATTTAGCCATCCACTTAGTCTCTCACTAACCACACAAGCTTAAACTACCAATCCAATGGCCTAAAACATAAAATCACAGGTAATATCAGCCAAAATCACAAAGTTCTAGTTCATGCATAGGTCTCAACAACTAACTTTGTCATTGTTTGCTATTATTTTCATGGATCCATCAACTTGATGCACTCCATTTTCATTGGCAAGTGATTCTCTCCACATTCTAGGGTGATCTAACCAATACATAATGAAATAAAAATAGAATGTCTGAGAAACTCCTCGCTATTCACTTTCCTTTTCTTTTATGTTGTCCAATGTTTCGTTGTCCCCACCTCGTCCACTGTTGGATGCCTCTCCCTTCTCATCCTAAGCCTCTCAGTCTTCCTCCCTGAGGTTGTGGCCCATCCTTGATCAACGAGGGGGATGGGGATGGGAACGGTCTTGTTCCCACACCCCCTAATCCCATCTCGTTACATTTTTATCACGAGGGTGGTTGACTAGCCTACCATGGATTTAGGAATTTAATTAAAAAAATTCTATGGATTCTTGAGGCACTCAAGCTATTCTCCCTCAAAAAATGGATACGTGGTTTTCCACTCCTTCAGTCAGCCATACCAAAAAATTAATTTTATGTGTTTAAAAATCATATTGTCTTGCACTATACAAGCTAATTTACAATTATAGGGGTGAAATAAAAGGGTTGTTACATAGAAAATAAAAAATATAAACAGATATGTATACTTACAACTCTTTACATTTGTCTATACGTTAAAGAAAAATGGGTAGAGCACCCTCATTTTCTCTGAAAATTACCAAGTTTCTTCATTAGGTCCAAAGTGCTTCCATTTCACCTTGACCTGCTCTATTACTTGATTCTAGAGCACAGTCTATCTCCAGTTCAGGATGCATAGTGGTTATGGTTGGAATTCTCCCTCAGATTCCACCTGCATCATAAAATCAACCACATGATTAGTGTCATGTGCTTACTTTTAAGAAAATAAACGTGAAACACATCATGTGCTTTCACCATGGATTTAAAGGCATGTCTATAAGCCATTGGTCCTAGTCTTTCCAAAATCTAAAATGGTCCACAAAATATAGTACTAATTTAGCATAAGACCCAAATTTCAGTGAGCCCTTCCTCAGTTTTATACAAAGATATACATGTTGTCCCACTTGGAATTATTTTTGTGTTCTCTGTTGGTATGCATATCTATTTTTCCTACCTTGGGTTGCTTTCAATTTCTGCATGATATTAAGCACTTCTTGGTCCATTTATCTTAGCATGTTAGGTCCAAGAAAATCTATGTTCACTGAGTCATCCCAACTAATGGGAGTGTTGCATTTTCTATCATAAAATGCCTCAAAAGGAATAAACTTCAGTGACTCTTGATACCCACTGTTGTATACATATTCAAATAATGGTAGGAATTCTTCCCACCTCTTTGGATGATGCATGACATACATACTCAACATGTCCTCTATAATTATTTTTACCCTTATTGTTTGGCCATCTATTTGAGGATGTTATGTTGCAATAAAATCTAGCTAAATCCCAAAGCCAAAAAATAATGTGTTCCAAAAATTTGATGTGAACTTGGAATCATGATATAAAATGACCTTCTTTGGTCCATGCAATATAAATATTTATTTTGTGAAAATATGAGCTATGTAAATGGATTTATGGGTGGAATTAAAGTTATAAAATGAGCTACCTTGCTCAACTTGTCCACCACCACCATAATGGAATCAAGTTGTTTAGGTGTCTTTGGAAACCCCATGATGAAGTCCATGTTTATGAATTTCCACTTCCACTCAAGGATTGGGATTGGATGTAACAATCCAGTTAGGTGCATCCATTCTACTTTGACTTTTTGGCATTGTAGGAACTTGGAAATTTATTCAACTATTTCCTTCATCATTCCTGGCTAATAATACAATTTCTTTATGGTTGCTACCATTTTCTCGTAACCGAGATGACTCTGAATATGGTATTTTATGAAACTCATCCACTTTAAGTTAGTCACACAAGGCACATACCATCTATCTTTGAACAACAACATACCATCATCAATGAGCTTGTAATTATTTCTCATTATCCCCTCTGGTTCCTATTATAAGCATTCCTTCAAATTTCGGAAATACTCATAATGTCATAGTGCCTCCTCAAACCTTTCTTTGGTTTTAATTTCACTAGTTCTCATGGATGCCAAGTGATCTACTTGTAGAATTCTACTAAGTGCATCCACTACTCGGTTTTCCTTACACTTAATATGCTTGATTTCAAAATAAATTTTATTAACTAAATCCAACCATCTGGCTTGTTTAACATTTAATTTGGGTTGATCAAACAAGTATCTCATCCCTCCGTGATTTGAAATTAGCACAAACCTCCTCCCAAGAAAGTAGTGCTTCCAGATATAGTGCGTGCAGGATTGCTTCTAAATCCAACTCATGAGCGACACAATCCTTCTCATGTTCATTCAATTTTCTCAATTTGTAGAAAATTATAGGTCCTTCTTGCATAAGGACTTGTTGTAGCTGCTAGAAAAACCCACCAAAATTTTTGACCTAATATAATTTTGGAGCCCCTACCAATCTCTCAAAATATCATGCCTCTAAATTTTCCTAAATGATTGAGCTCGCCATAATTTTGCTTCAATCATGCCTAAGTGAAAGGCCATTTATAGTTTCCAAGCCTAGCAAGCTTTTCTTTGCTAGCATAGGTGAATGTCATAGCGATAATCAGGCTTTGGAGCTTGTCGCATCTCCTTGCACTCGATCACATCCTGAAGTGAGAGTGCATCGCACATGTGGACAAAATTATATCAAGGATTGACCCTAAATTTACATTGCACCGTTTCATTTCACCATTGTCGGACCTCCGTGTAATTTTCATCATAACTACTTTTCTTATCCCTCCTAAGTGTGAATTCACTACGTGTTCAATCTAGGTATGCCTCATTCCCTCGGATTTGATTTTTGCAATTGATCTCTCATCGTGTAAGTTCAAAAAGTTTGTCCCTGTGTCTCTATTCATCTTCCACGACTCTTCATATTCCTACGAATGGTTGAATACAAATACATGTGTGTGTGTGTGTTAGAAGTTTTTAATATTAAATGGTTCACTTACACTCTCTTAATATCAATCTCTTCTATACTTAGTCAAAATTTTGGAGTTTTCGTCTACCTATAGACCACAAAAGTGATTTCCTTTAATAAATTTTTCCTCAATCTATATCTTTCACACTAACGCATATAAATACTATAATATTTCTTGTCTATCCTCTAGGAACTCTGCTTGCACCAACATTCTTACCCAATCTCTTTGTGGCGCGTCCCCACAATCTAAAGTCATAATCCTATATCCTAGCCAATGTAAGTTGTGAATGTGCTGATATTGGGCCTTTGCCTTGACTTGGTGCACTTGTGCGAGATAGAGACATAGAAATCAAACCCCTAGCTCTAGAAACTCCAAATGCGCTAAGCATTGAATCCTTACTCTTCACAGTCACGATCGCATATCCCATAATCCTAGTCTAGAACCATTGTATCTGAAAAATCCAGCAGTAACTTGTAGATTTTCTGACCCTTTTTTAGTATGCTGCACATCTCTAACTTACAACCTAAAAACCCTTATCTCTTTGCAGTGTGAGTGTGCCTGACGCACTGTATTTTAACAGTGAAATATTATTTAAAAAAAAAATAGAAGGAAAAATAGAGATTTTCTAGACTAATTGTGCATCTTTTCCATCAATGAATTTTAATTCCCAGGGATAGGAAATATTAAGTGCATCAGTGTGTCATATTCCACAAAAAGCATGCCTTAGGTGATAAGAAAAAGTCCAATAAGGGAAACCGTTGAGAGTATCATTGAAGGACTAGTGGATAGTTCTAAGGCCAATGTGACAATCCTTAAGCACACAACATGTTTCATTGACAAGCCAATTTCACTATCATGTCCAAAAATATTCAATTATTTTTGTAGCAAAGAGATCCTAGAAAATGAAGAGGAAATATATGTGTACTTCAATATCAATAATTCAACATTTGATATAGTTGGTGCACACTATACTATGTTGGCTTGTGCAAAGACTATATAGTGGATCCTACAACACATTGACCCTGAAAAATATGATTGTTCGTTGATCAAGAGACAAATTATTGGCTACATATCAAACACGTAACCTAAACATGTATCATAAGTCACCCAAGCCACAAAAATACTTGAATTCCGAATGGTATGTTGGTTTTAAGAAACCTAGCAAAGACATCCTCAAATATTAATGGCAAGAACCAAGTAAATTCTGACATAAGCTAAAGGAATATACAAAATCAAGATGTTGAGGAAAGTATACTAGTACCTAATGGCTATGTGTTGTCAAAAATATGGAAAAAAAAAATGTTGAGTTCTTTGAGGAGAAATGGGTTTACATGGTATATTCTTGTGCAATTGAAGGTACTATTTTCAATTGATGTGATCTCCTAGAAATAACCTTGCATAATTGTGTCAAGAAAGCAAAGAGTGTAGTCGACAGTCAATAACTAGATTTTTGCATGTCCTCTTATTTGTTGGACGGTATATGTGCAAATAATGAGTTCCCAGGAATGGAATGGAAATGGGCCTTCACCAAGGAAATACCTCTGATACATATATATTGCAAAATACTTTTGGAAACGAGTTACAACGGATTATATGCAAAGATAACTAAATTCTTCAACTCAACATTATATCAGTTGTTGTTTGGCATTGAAGAACCATGCATGTCAGACAATGTCAAAGCCTATCTAGTAGACATTGTATATTATTTCACACCTCTCGATGGGACGTTTACTAGTCTTTGGAGCATATAGAAGCCCACAACTTATCCATTTATTTGTGACCGACAAGGTCTTGATGCAAGAATTCAGCTATCAACTATCGATAAGGTTATTCATATCAATAGATAAATCAAAGAAGTCCCCATGGCCAATCATCTCGTTGTGCATAGGATCATACAAATTAAAGAGCTTGAAGGTATTAGAAGAAACAAAATAACTAGAGTGAATTAATTTTGGTGAAATGGATTATCATTGATATGATCCTAGAGGAATAACTATGCAACATTATGAAAAACTCGGATACACCTGGACGCATGCCTCAACTTCTTGGGAAGAAGAGGAAAAGGTCAAGAATCATTATAACACCATTAGAGAAATTAGAGAAGGTGAAGAAGCAGGTCCTTTCAACGTAGTAAATGTCCCGGATGAAGCAGAATGATAATACCAAGAGGAGATGGAAATTTAAGAAAATACGGAATTAAAAAATAAAACTAGAGTAGGAAGCTATAAGGGAAAGAAACAAGCCTATCTAAAAGCCAAAAAATATCCTAATAATGTGATTGAAGAAGAAAGAGCGTTAAGAGACACAAAAATAGAAACGAGAAGAAGAAACAAAACAAAGAGAGGAATAATAAATACAGAAGAAAGAGGCAAAGAGAAAGAAAAAAGAAGAAATGGGAAAGAAGAAAGAAGAGGAACCCTTAAAGAAGTAGCACGAAGAGGAAGAATAAAGAAAGAAGCAACTTGAAGAAGAGGAGAGAAAGAGGAAAGAGGAGGAACAAATAAATTAAAATATGATCTAATCACCCAAGAGCTAGCTGATGATAAAGTCGAGGAGGACAGATAAGATGATGTAGAAGTTGAACTAATTGTACCCACTTTGAACATTCGGCCTCCAACTCCTCTCATAGGAGGGCATCTCCCACTTAATGAAATGGGTATCCCAATGGCAGAAGAAGAAATTATATTGGATATTTCAATTTTCATTTTTCACTCAAGAGAGGAGGAAATACTTCCCTAATGAGGTAGACCGTCCTATCTCCATTAACCGAGAAAAAGAGATTGTTGCAGAGACGAGAACCAATCCTAAAGAAATAGATTTAGTAGGAAAGGTTTTTGCAACAACTATAAAGATGAATATTGATCATATCATTCTAGAAGTCGACAAATTAAATAAATAATTTATTGATGTTAGACAACAAAATTTACAAATACTTATAGAAAATCAAAGTGTGCCTTTTATAGGTTCCCGTAGAGAAGTTTGCAATATGCAATCCTTGAAGAATTAAAGGAGTTAGAAGATAGTGTGAAGAAATGATGAAATTGCACGAAGTAGTGGCACCTTTGTTTGAAATAGAAAGGGAGTTGTAAGAAAGGGTGAGAATATTGAAACTAGCTCACATGGATATAGACTTTATTCAAGAATGGGGCAACAAATATTCAAACACACCAGTATAATTACCCAAGAAAGGCAGATTCGATGTTGAGATAGATAGAGTGGAGATGAATATACTTGTGAAAAATGCATAATCAACTAAAAAATAACATAGCTAACACTATATCATCCTATATGAAGTTGCATACTGGATTGGAGGCTCTAGTTTGAATACATAGGTTACCTTCACTTGGTGTACCCAGACAGGTGAAGCCAAGAGAAATCATCAAGCAAGAACTAAAGGAAGTATTGGATTGCATAAAGCATGCAAGTGTTCAAGAAGACTTAGAAGTAACCAAGTAACCAAGGAAATTTTTCATCAATATATGGTCGAGCCAGTCAATTTACACACTAAGCTCATAATGCTTTGGAATAATATACAAGTGGATTCAAAGGCAATATTCCCATTTTTTTTAAAGGGAAGAGTGAGATATGACTGAGAGATGACATAGAAAGTGAAGGATATATCAGTTCAATATAAGGCATGGTATGAGTATCTCACAAAATATATTCTTGTCATAGTGCCAGAGCTACAAATTACACAAATATGTATAGGAATTTATTTTATTTTTCATAATTTTGGTTATAATTTTGGAAATGATAAATTTTATAATTAAGAAATGAAAATAAAATGAAAATACATGTAGAAGCCAAAAGGATGCAAAGAAGTCCAAAGTTCAAATTGTTAGGTCCCTATAATACTAGTGTAGCCACCATATTATTGTTTGTGTGCCCCATAGAAGCCCATTATTGTTATTTTTGAGCCCTTACATTATTATTGTTATGTAGGCCCTAATTATATTTTGACCCTTTAGACTCCTATATATACCAAGGAGGCCTTGTCATTTGAATAATCCAATAATTGTTCATTTATGTGATGTAAATGGAGGTTTCCCCCTTAAGTGGCTTATTATCTAGATATTGATCTATATTTTCTAATGTTTCTGCATTATTTTGATATGGATACATAACAGTTGGAATCAAAGCTCTTGGTCCTAAGGTTTTGTTGCTTCAAATGAGTCATTTTGGTATTTTCTCTATAACGTTTTTCCTGCAAAGCTTCAGACCATGAAATTACTACCACGTGGAGAAAACATCTTGATGAACATCAGGTTACAATTTCAGATCTTGGCTCGCTATAGTTTCAGAGATATGCTCCAAGGAAGTTAGGGTTTTTGTATGTGCTATAATTTAGTCAAACAAATTTCCCTCAAGCAAGATAAAAAGGATAATAAATTATCACCCAAGTACTATGACCCTTACAAGGTTTTGTGAAAGATTGGTACTATGGCATACAAATTTGAGTTTCCTACATCTTCATGAGTGCACCCATTTTTCCATGTTTCATGCTTTAAGGAAGGTTGTAGGTGAAAAAGGCCCAGTTTACTTGATGAGGAAGTAAAAATCATATTGGAGCCTCAAGTAATCACAGAAACAAGAATCTGACAACTACGAAATCGATTAACTTCAAAGTATCTCATTAAGTGGAAGAACTTATATGTTGAATATTCCACATGGGAGGATGAATATTTCATACAGAAGCATCCAAAACTACTGAAGCATTCAGGACATTTTTTTTTGAAGGGGAGGGGCATGTTAGATCCCTAAAATAGTAGTGTAGCCCTAATATTATTATTGTTGTGCCACATAGAAGCCCACTATTGTTATTGTTGAGCCCTTACATTACTATTTTTATGTAGGCCCTAATTTTATTTTGACCTTTTTTATTCCCATATATACCAAGGAGGTCTTGTCATTTGAATCATCCAAGAATTTTTCATTTATGTGATGTAAAGGGAGGTTCCCCCCTCGGAGTGGCTTATTATCAATTCATTGATCTATCTTTTCTTATGTTTATGTGTTATTTTGATCTAGATACATAACACACATAGAATTTTAAGGGTCATGAGGGAAGTCCAAGAGTCACATGGGAGGTGAAAGGTCATCTCATTTCTTATAAGTAAACCCTCATGGCTAAAGCGAAATACATTCAAATTTGGTTCTTTTGTAAGCATATTGTAAAGAGATTGTTGTTCCTTTTGAGAAGCAAGTGGTAGCTTTTATGTTCCACTATTGGATCGAGTGAATGCTTCTTTTACTTGTGCATTGAGATACTTCTACTTAACCATCATAAGCTCTCAGAGCTAGGCGGTTGTTTCACACACACATAGTAAGGCATTGTAAGAATATTCTTGTGATGGTTAATGGTATGTGTTCACATTTATATGTGTTGAAGAAAATGAACTACTTATTGTATCCAACACAAATTTGATTTTAAATTGCATGCCTTTATGCTTTAATGATTGTGGTTGGTTGCGAATTAAATTTAAATCAATTAACGATTCGTTTTTTTATATGTATCTTTATTAAAGTAATGCTAACATTATTTTGGTGAAGATTCATGCTTTTCATTTTACTCGTAGTACCATTGTATGCATATTATGTATAAGTATCTCACAATATATCAATACTTGTAGTTATCAAAATTTATATTATTTTCTCACATATTCCTAATTTGTGCTAAAGCATAACATAAGTCAAGAAAAATGGAAATCATGACGATATACAAGATGGGACTCCTATCTCAAATGGTATAGAGTATAATTGGGAATTTACACCGAGGATATGCCCTATTGTTGCTAGAATATATATCACTGTCAACATTTTGGCACTTGAAGGAGGGTCATTATTGTATGGCAGGTCAATTCCCACATTTTTTCCTGAGTCATCCCAACAAGGCAACAATTGCCCAATTTCACCTCTGTCACATCTTCCTGAGATAGAAGATTCACCACCACATAGTCCTGAATGTACTTTAGTTGTTACTTTTGATCAACCTATATATTTACGTCTTGTCACACGTGAGTCCACGAGAAAACGTGGATTACTTCTCGTTGCATAAATCCTTCCTCATAATCATTCAAGAATAGAGCATACAAATCATGGTGGTGTATTAGTCACTACAGTGAAATTTTTTTAAAGATATCAGACGACCTATTTGATTCAATTAAAAGAAAATCAAACCAAGACAATGAAATACCACCCGATTTTGATAAGCTGGAAGGAAACTATGAAAACAATTATATCTCAGAGAACCAAGTATATAATGAGAACAATAATGTGAACAATGACGAAAGTGATACTTCAGAATTTTAAAATGATGAGGGGGATAACAAGGAAAACATGGTTGATGATCAATAGTTGGATTGGATGGCTCAAGGGCCACTGAATCTTCAGAGCGCTCTTCATATTCTACCAAAGCACCGGGATAATTTCCTACGAAGTATGAACTAGATAAGTCCACGACAGCTAAAGACCATATTGATAATTTCTATTTACAATTTAGGTTGTTGGAGGTACTTATTGATGATGTAGTTTTCACATTGTTACCATATACTCTTGAAAATGAGTTTCAACTTGGTATAATAGTCCTCTTATTAACTCAATTCATAATTGTGGAGAGTTCAAGAAGGCCTTCTTAGAGAAATTTGTTGATGACAAAACTCTACCCATGTTGTTGAAGGTGAGAATTATTAAAATGGGGAACAAAGAGAAAGTCAATGATTTTTAATCAGATATTCACCACTATTTTGAATAATTTTCCAGTGAACATACAACCTCAAGATTCTATCACATCATATTATTACACTTCAACTTTTCCCATCAACATCTCCATGTCCGTTATGAGAGAAAATAAAGGCATGTTGGTAGAGAACTTAAGCCATAACTTTGGAAAAGGACTTTAAATTGATCAAAATTATTACTAATCAAGAAGATTCGAAGAGAACTAGTGAGAAACCACGAAATTCCTCTAGTAAATCAAATGATAAAGATACTTTTGATATGGAAAATTCAACGAAATCTCTTAAGCAATTAACCAAAGAAGTGTTTGATCTTAAGTTGAGGACTAGTGAGAATTCCTCCAACAGTAAATCTTACAAACCATTTTTCAAGAAGAACACTAATCAACTATCTAAATCAACTCAAAGCTCCAATGTAGTATTCAATGTTGAGGACATGGGTATGGATAATTATTCTACATTCCATCAGGAATTCCATTTGGAAAATACACGTCCACATTGGAAACATAATATGATTACGATGATAACTAATGTTTTGGAAGGTGAAACCACAAAACAACAATATGATAAGTATAAGGAAGAAGATGAATATCCCCATTGGAGAATCAATATTCATGCTGAATTTTATTATGGATAGTGAGTCCCAAGTTATTAGTGAAATGTTGGTTGGTGAAACTCCTCCTGCACAACTACCTAAGCAATATAAATTGAGGAGTAAAGGACCACCTCTTGAGCTAGAAGTTGACGAGAAAAGGAAAATTTTCCTAAGGAGAATGCTACCTCCCAATAATTCAACTCAAGTTTCAAGTCAGAAATCTTCAACCAATTAATCTTCAAAGAAAAATTCGGTAAATAGTAAGAGCAAGTCAAATTCACTTGAAGTGGCAAAAAAGGCATCTCCACTGACATCCATAGCACAACCAGTCAAAGAATAAAATGCATCATGTGATGTTTATTACAACATTATTGAAGACATGAAGAAGTCTTGAGCTAACATATCTATTTATGAACTAGCCAAGTTGGTTGGCCAAAGGGAATTGATTGTCCAAAATTTTTCATCAATGCCTCCCATAGATAAATCATCCACCTCTTCCAAAGCTTCATCATCTGGTAATTTTAAACCTACTGCAAACCTTGAATCAAAAATCAATGCTACTAATGTTAACTCAAAATATACTATTCTTCCATTCTTATTGACATTTGATATTTTTAATTTCAATTTTCACAATTTTCTTGTTGGTTCTGGAGCATGTACTAACATCATGCCTTTATCAATAGTTAAGAAGACTAATGCCAAACTGGAAAAGGCAGATGCTAAGATAATGCAATATGATAGGCCTCAAGTTCAAGCAATTGGGGAACTAAACAATGTATTGATTCAATTGTCCTCTGATTCTTGAGTTCATCAATCTATCGACATAATGGTTGTGGACATCCCATAATCATATGCCTTGCTGTTAAGTAGGGATTGTTTAAATAAACTACAAGGATATTTTTCATTAGATTGGTCCCACTTGTGGATACCTTTTAAGGGGAAGAATAATAAGATTCAGGTGAATAGTGAACCTCTCATCAAATATAGAGTCACAGAACTAGAAGCACCCAACAAACCTATAAGTGTTGCACAAGAAATCTTGGGAAATTGTTTTTTAGAATCTGAAATCCGATGTCATGGTGCACTACCATAGCCCATACCATCAAACACTTATATGGAACTTCGTCCTTGGTGTACAACTGATAATAATGACTCATGTATCATAGATGTAAATAAATTTAGTATATATAATAACTATGTTAGCACCAACTTTTGGACTTTGTACTATGACGGATCAAAAACATAGGATGGAGTTGGAGCAGGTTGTATCCTGGTAGACCCCAACAATAATAAATATTTGATTTCATGTCGCTTATATTTTGAGTGAACCTATAAAACTATGAAATATGAAGCCTTAATTCTTGGATTGAATAAATCCATCGACATCAACTGTCGCCTTTCTCCATTTTTATTTTTCTGAGCTTGTCTTTAAGCGCCAACTTCCTCTGGTCACTACTGCTTTGGAACATGTCTGTCAAAGCCTTCCACATTAATAATGGAGTGGCTTTACCGTGAAGGCTAGACACAATGTTGTCCTTCACACCTTCCAACAGAATCCTTTGACACTTTTCTACCTTCTTTTGCCATGCGTCAAGTGCGGCTGCATTGCTAGAACCCGGCTTAGGAACATCGCTATCGATAAACTCCTTCAACCCATTATCATCCAGCACCACCTCCATCCTATCCTTCCATGCTATGTAATTCAAGCTCCCATAAAGGGCATACTCCAATTGCAATCCGTTGAAAGACATTTCAATGAATTCTCATCTTCGACACCAATAAAACACTGCAGCAAATTCGAATTCCACCATCCCAAAACTCAACCGCTTCAATAATTGCAATCTTCTCCAATGATCAACCACTCTGATACCATATAGAAATTATATAAATTATGTGTTATATGTCCAAGATTCTCCTGATCTCACACTATTTTAACTTCATGCAAAATACGGAATCTATTCCACCATTGATCATTTGCGAAAAATAAATCAAGATTGCAATGCACACATGAAATAATAAAAATTCACACACATTAACACAGTTGTTTAACGGGAAAGCCTGAAGCTGAAAACCCCAAATATCTGTATATAATATATGTCATATATATCATGTAAAAATCCTCATACAAATCTGATCATATCAAGCTCTCAGTACAATACAATCGCTACACACTAATCAGGCCCGATCTTGCAAATCCATGCACCAATCTTTGCCACCTGCTAGCCTGCCTCTACTGCGTAATCCCTGCTAAAGAATGGCTCTGAATGAGTTCGAATTTATCCAACCTTTCTCACGCAATCCTCATTTTCATCTCCACTAAGTTTTGGATGCAATCAATGCATCACTATAGTCACAACTAATAGTCACACTTGCTCTTTCACCTATCTCTCCACTGGTCTCCACTAAAACTGCCATGCACTGTAGTTAGTTGATGTATTATTCAGTTGATTAGTGATTTATTATTTAGTGAATTAATTAACTACTTAATGCACTCCACTCTCACTAGTGTATCAATCAGTTAGACTAGATACAACTAGCTCAACTGAGTCTAACTGAGTTAAACTAAATACAACTCCACCAACTACTTCTCAAACTCCACCAAACTCTGTCACATGAGTTCTAACTGAATTCCTCCATGTAATAGCTCCAATAAACCCTCAGGAATAGCGTAATTCCTTCTGTCAGGTGCTATGCCACATCTGTGCACTTAACTGAAGTGCTCCAAGAGAATAAGATAATGTTTAGAGTCCAAATATTATTAAGAGCTAATAATATTCGACATATCTATTTTTAGACTGGCAGTCTAAAAATAGACTCCGCCCAACATGCCTAAAAACACAAGTCCATATATTTTTCCAACTTGACCAACCATCCACAAATATCATCCTGCAACTCATAGAATATGATCGACATGTCTAAAAATAGACATAGTCTAAAAATAGACTTGCGCCAAAAATAGCCTGCGGGCCCACTTAGTGAAGGCGAATCTTTTCACTAAGCTCATCATCTTGTTGAATCTCAACACTCCCTCTCAACAATATAGGGATTATCTGCCACCCCAATCCTGTCTCTATGGTATTTGAATTTGCTCCTGGTGAGCGCCTTCATCAGAATATTTGCATCTTGATCCTCTGTAGGAATGTAAGAAAGCAACATGATCTTTCGCTGCACACAATCTCTGATATGATGATACCGGATGTCAATATGTTTAGATATATCATGAAATACTGGATTAACCGAGAGTTTAATGCAACTCTGATTATCACAATATATCACAGTAAGATCTAAGTGAGAACCAAACAAACCAACCAGGATCTTCCTCATCCATATAGCCTCGCATGCAGCCAAACTTGTTGCCATGTACTCGGCCTCCACTGAGCTGAGTGCCACGGATCTTTGTTTCCTGTTATACCAAGAAACTATTGTAGATCCAATACTGAAAATCCCTCCAGATGTGCTCTTCTTGTCCATTGGGCTTCCTGCCCAATCTACATCCGTGAAGCCATGCAGCTTCACCTCATCCAACTGTCTGTACCACAATCCATATCCAGATGTGCCCCTGAGATACCTCAAGACATGCTTGCCTGCCTTCCAAAAGAGATTGGTAGGCTTAACCATCGTTTGTGAAATCTGGTTCACAGCATAGCATATGTCCATTATTGTATTGACTAAATACATGAGTGACCCAACCAACTGTCGATAAACAGTGGCATCCACTACCTCTGCCGATGTAGCATCCTCTTTCCTCCAACCACCAGGAAGAGGAGTGTCGATAGCCTTGCAACCTTGCATGTGAAACTTCTCCAGTATCTCCCGGGCATACTTGCCTTGAGACACAAACAATTCACCTTTCCACTGCCAGATTTCCAATCCCAGGAAATAATGAAGGAGGCCCAAGTCCTTCATCTCGAACTCCTTTGCAAGATCTTCCTTGCATGAGTGTATCAACAGTTCATCACCTGTTAGTATTAAATCATCTACATAAAGTACAATGATCAAAAGCTTACCCTCCACCACAATATGGTATAGGTTTAGATCTACCTCACTCTTGGCGAAACCAATTCAGGTGAAATAACTGTCTATCCATGTGTACCAAGCACGAGGTGCTTGTTTCAGCCCATACAACGCTCTTTTGAGCCTGCACACATGCGACTCGCTGCTGAATATTTTGAATCCTTCAGTTTGCTCAATGTACACCTCCTCCTCAATGATTTCGTTGAGGAACGCAGTCTTCACATTCATCTGATGAATGTGCCAACCCATCTGCGCTGAGAGAGAAAGGATGGTCTGTATGGAAGAATACCTTGCGACAAATGCAAAGGTTTCTTCATAGTAGATCCCCTCGATCTGTGAGAAGCCCTGGGCAACAAATCTTTCCTTATACTTCTCAACGCTCCCATTAGCAGCTTGCTTCACTTTGTAGATCCATCTCGAACCTACCACTGATTTCCCTTCCGGCCTTGGGAGAATCTCCCATGCACTTTTTCTGACAATCGAATCATACTCTTCCACCATGGCATCTACTCATGCGAGATCCTCCATAGCTTCCTCAAAAGAGGATGGCTCCATCACAATACACTTGCTCATCAGAGCCATGTATCCAGTAAATCGGTTAGGTGAATATCTCTATCTGCGTTGTGATGTGGGAACTCCTACATTCTGTACTGCATCAAGATTCAATCGCTCAGCTTCTGCTTCCGCCCTCTAATGTTTGGTGCTGCATGAGTGGTTTCTTCCACTCCATGAACCTCCTCTTGTGGCTGATCCACATCCTGAGGCTCATCTTTAGGAACAAGTAGCTCTTCTTCTGCATGCAAGTGTAGCTCCCTCTCAAGCAACAACTTTGTGGCTTTCTCCTCATGAAATTTGATATCTCGTTGCACGACATTCATCCGACTGTCTGGAAAATACACACGATAATTGTGGGGTGTTTCTATGTACCCCAAAAATATCCCAACCTCTACGGTCAGCTCTAGCTTCTTCCTGGCATCCTTCGTCACATGAATGTAAACAGGTGAGCCAAAAATCTTCAAATGAGAAATATAAGGCTTCTTACCAGAAAATGCCTCTTCGGGTGTACTCATGCCAAGTACTCTATGAGGACAACGATTTTGCATATAAACCGCAGTGTTTCATGCCTCAGCCCACAAGTGTATGGGAAGGCCCTGATCATGCAACATCGCCCGTGCAGCACCCACGATCATTATGTTCTTCCTCTCCATGACCCCATTTTGCTGTGGGTTATGAGGCGTTATGAGTTCTCTTCAAATTTCTTCTTTTCTATAGAAGTATTTGAATTCGCCAGAGATGTATTCACCACCATTATTACTCCTTAGAGCTTTCACCTGCTTCCCCGACTCTTTCTCAACCAGCACCTTGAACTCACAGAAATTTGAGTATGTCTTGCTCTTTTTCTGCATGAAGAAAATCCAACACTTATGAGAAAAGTCATCAAAAAATATCACATAATACCTGTGCTTTGCTGTTGAAGCAACCAAGAAAGGTCCACACACGTCTGTGTGAATTTTCTCAAGGATCGTCGAAGCACGACTATCCTTCTCATGAAAAGTGATCTTCACAAATTTTCCCAAAGTACATCCCTTGCACTAATCTAACTACGCAAGTGTACCCTTGGGAAGCCCGGTAGAAATCTGCTACAAAATTTTCAAAGCACCATGGTGAAGATGGCCCAATCTCCTATGCCACAATTCACCCTCATCCCGGCTCACCACTCCTTCTGCTTTGCATGCCATTGCTGCGCAGCCATCTACCTGCAATTGATAAAGATTCTTAACTCGAATCCCTGTCCTTCTGGTTTGACCAGTTGTTTTATGTCGAAGGAAGGATTTTCCCTCACTAAAAACAACATCATAACCCTTTTCTTCCAACATCGCCACAGAGATCAGATTCTTCTTCAATGTTGGAACATGCATGACATCCTTTAAGATGAAAGATTTACCAGACTCCCTCTCAAAGGAAATGGTCCCAATACCAGTCACACTGTATCTACTATCATCCACCATCTCGATGTGCACTCCAAGATCCTTTTCCTCCAGATCACTAAAAAAATATTTGTCTTCGGTCATATGGAAAGACGCACCACTGTCAATAAACCACACCGATCCCATCACACTTGAAACCAAGCATGAAATAAAAGAAAAATCCAGCTCAAACTGCGAGGCTAAGGCCTCTCCAGCTATAGATCCAGCAGCCTGATTATTCTTCTTCTTCTGTGGACAATTAGTGGCGAAATTCCCGTGCTAGTGACAGTGAAAACACTTCACCTTGGACAAATCCTGCTTCTTGCCTTTCGCACCAGATTGAGAAGGATTTTTCTTCCCCTTCCCTTTCCTTGCTTTGGCAGCCAAAGCGCAATTTTCTTCATCTTCATTATTCGATGAAGATCCATCCCTGGTACCCCGCCTTATCTCCTCTAGCACAAGATCCAACCAAAGTCGCTCCCATCCTGGCAGTTTCTCCCGTCCATTGACAGAGTCTTCGTAGCTATGCCAACTCTTTGGAAGCCCAAGGAAAGCCAAGCTCACCAAGTCTTCTTCATCAACAGTAACCCCCACACTTCCCAGCTCATCCTTGCAGTGGAAAAACTTCATGAGGTATTTTTGTATACTGTTGCCTTTCTCCATTTTTATTTTTCTGAGCTTGTCTTTAAGCGCCAACTTCCTCTGGTCACTTCTGCTTTGGAACAAGTCTGTCAAAGCCTTCCACATTAAGAATGGAGTGGCTTTACTGTGAAGGCTGGACACAATGTGGTCCTTCACACCTTCCAACAGAATCCTTCGACACTTTGTCACCTTCTTTTTCCATGTGTCAAGTGTGGCTGCATCACTAGAACCCGGCTTAGGAACATCACTATCGATGAACTCCTTCAGCCCATTATCATCCAGCACCGCCTCCATCCTGTCCTTCCATGCTATGTAATTCAAGCTCCCATTAACGGTGTTAGAGTCAGCCCTTGCTGCCCTCCGTCAGTGATCATTTCGTCTTTTGCATATTCATTATTAGGTGTCTCACTTGTTTCACTTCTTTGCATATCACTAGGATCATGCCACGAACTGACGAAGGGTTGTGTCATCTTGTGTTTCCTCATACTATACCTGCAGCGCTATTTTAAAAATTTTTCCTCAAAAAAATTATTCATAGTTATTGTCATTATGTATGAGGTCATTAAATTGTCAATAAGTGTCCTAGGCCTTGGTGTCTAGGGTTTTTGAGTCATTTATACACTAGTCATAAAGCCTGCAAGGTGAGGAAAGTCCAGCACTTGTGATTTCTATTTTATTATCATCAGCATTTTATTAAAAAAAATACATTTCTAGTCCAAAACCCTGTTTTGGAGCTAGAAATTTGTCATTATCATTTTGCAATAAATTGTAATTGTTCCGCCTTGAAGACATTGTAAAAGCAGACCCCTGGTCTTTTCTCTAGCCAAGATAGTCATATCCCTGCAAGAAGACAATAAAATCATTAGTATCGATCACAAAAAGCCAAAGGAAGTTTGTATTTGAAAAAGCCAAAATGAAAAATTACAAAAACATTTGTAATATGGGTTTTGAATTAGATTTGAAATAAAATCTGATTGTGAAGATATTTGTGAGATGAATAAAGCCAAACAAGTTCATTTGAACCGATTTCATTCCTCCCAAATCGTATTTGCAAAGTTGAAGGGCGATTTCAGAATTTTGAAGGCCGTAGACAGAGTTTTAGGGCTGCGCGACCCAACTTGAGGCAGAGCGATCCTCCTGGGCTGCGCGACCCACGCAGACTCAGTTTAGCATTGTGGGTTTGCAGGTGCGCGACCCACCTGGGCTGCGCGACCCAAACAGAGACAGAGTTTTGGAATTGAGTTTGAGCGCCCAGATTGGCTCGGAATCGACTCCAGTTGCCTTCAAAACAGGTTTTCATCAATCACTTGGGGTTATCAAACATATTTGTGTCATCATGGGTGGTTTCTAATATGCAAATGAAGGATTTAAAACCCCACTGTTATAAGATTATTGTTTTCAGGGTTGAAATGAAAATGAATGGTGTAAAGAGTGTGTTTGCTATTTTAAACAGTGATATGGCCAGCCTTCCATATAACATCAAAATCAATTTGCTCTCATACCCATTATACCACTGCAACCATTGCTATTGTTATACCATATGTAAACCCTTTGAGTCACATTGCCCATGTTTGTAATGAGTCACATTACCCAATGTTAAATTATGCTCATGTCTTTGTTTTAAATGGCTCATTGAAACCTTTATGGTCATTACTCATAGACATCCATATTACTATTAATGCCATGCTCTCCTTTGACTAGATGTGTTCAAACTTTTGAAAGTTGCCTGCTCCTATTTGGTCGAAATTTCATTTGCATTCAAAACAGAGAGGGTGCCTTTTTCAGTCCATTTGAAGCAGAGATTTTATCCATAATTTGATTCCTTGATGGTGCTTTGGCGGTGGGATATTGGTTGAGTGTTAAACATACATCCTAATTTTTCTTTCACTGCATTCATATCAGTGTACACATTGCCAAAAGTTTGATCAGAGATATGTCAGAGACAGAGTCAGAATATGAGCCAGGGTCAGGCAGTGATTCGGTGGCTGGAGGTAATGTGCCACGGAGTTCCCGCAGAGAAAACAGAAGTGGTGATCATCGCAGAGAGGAGCCTACTTCTTTGGCTCGGTTGCAGGCATGTCCATTAGCTATGGATTGTTTTCGGTTCTTGTCATGTTTCAGATTTTGTGAGATGGTTGTACAAACCCGACCTCATCGTGAATTAGCACGTCTGTTTGTTCTTCATTTGCGGGGTGATCGGGTAAGCCTTGCTGGGGTTGATTTCATTGTATCACCTTTGACTATTGCTCAAGCCACTGGCATACCGAACATAGGCGAGGAATGGAGCAAGGGTAAGCAGTTAGAGAAATTTCACTATGAGCCATACATTAAAACTGGATATGTGGCTTACTTGGGCAGAGTCTTTCCATTCCGATTCTTGAGAGATGAGTATGCACCACTCATGAGGCTCATCATTGAGTATTTTAGTTGTGAGGGCAGGTATGCTCGTCTTTTCTCATATCATGTTCGTTTGCTGATGCACTTCACAAGGGTGCGTATGATGAATATTCCTTATTTCATATACCGCAACATAGAGAAGATGGTTACATTTGTGCAGAAGAAGACGAGCCCAGTGCAGCAGTGCAGGAGTATATATCATTTCGCTTTGATCAAAATCTTGGTGTCACATCAGTTGGCAGAGCAGGGCATCACTTGGGAGGATTTCATTTCTAGAGACTTTTTCAGAGTGCCACAGCAGCCTCCCGAGGCAGTTTATGATGCAGGAGAGCCCTCATACCAGCCGGACATGCTTGAGGTTGGGCATATCATTACTCCTTTGGTTCAGACATATCAGCGAGGCCACGGGGCCTTATTTGCAGCGACACGGCGGGTACTATCTCCACGTGAGGTGGAAGGGGTCCTGCCGACTTCATCGACACGGCGAGTATTATCTCCACGTGATGTGGAAAGGGTCTCGCTTTCTTCTCCAGTGCAGGTACAGGTACAAGACAGGGGCAAGAGGCCCATGCATGATGAGGGCCCATCAGGAGGCCGGGACACCGATATGACGGTCATTGATGTTGATACGGGCTCTCCTAGCTCGAAGCTGAGGGAAGTCATCCAGGAGCAAAGGGCCGAGAATGACCAGCTGAAAGACCAATTGCAGAAGGCTCAGTGGGTGATTAACTATTTGGAGCAGCGCAACAAACGGCTCGAGGATGAGCTCACATTTTATGAGGTGCGCCAAATCCGTGAGGACAGGCAGTGGAATCGAAAGGGCGTGACATGGCTGCCCAGGCCAGCGAGAGGAGAGATACGTACTCACGCGGGTGAATATATATCTGGAGAAAGTTGTTGACGACCAAGCAGAACAAAGACATGCTTCGCCACATGAAAGGCCATTACGCAGGCTCGCATGCATGTTTGCAAAGCGAGGATGAAGATCATGAAGAAGGAGGTTACGTGAGCACTTCGACGGCGGAAAAGGCCCAATCCACTTCGGATTTTGGCCGAGGCTTCATTGACTGGGCAAGACACATGATGGAGGACCTCCGCTCCGAATTTGGGCAAATTCGGAGAAAATTTTGTCATTTCCAAATTTTTGGTCTTAAAAACAGGTTTTGCAGCTACGTGGGTCGCGCGCTCATGCGCTCGCATTTTTTTGAGACACTTGCTGGAGGAGATTTTTACATTTTTGGATTTTCCATGGTTAATTATGCATCCTCTGAAGTCAACTTAGCATTTCAACAAAATCTGGATGGTCAAACAGCTCAAAAACACCATGAAAACCACCTTGCTGCCACCTTTTGCACCAGCAGGAAGTACCTCTGGGAGAATGAGGTTTTGGAGGGTCACATCAACTCCAAATTCAGACATTCCACTTGGGTTGGAAAGTAGACATCCGGGGCTTTCCAACGAGCTATCATGAGCTCAATTTGGATGTTGGGAGCTACCTCAAAATCAGCCTGGAACATGAGCGACCCACGCAGTTCAGGAGCGACCCACCTAGAGATTTTTTTGAGTTTTCAGCTGCCAGCTCAGTATTTCGCCTATTTTGGACCAGTTTTGCCTATGGATAGAATTCTTGGGTTTTTATGATGTAAATTCATGTTTGGCATGTAACTTTGGCTTATTTTTATCTCTTCTAGAAGATTCACTCTCAAATGAGTAAAAAATCATGTAATGGATCGGTTTCCACTCTTTTAGAGGCAAGTTGTTAGCTGCCTAGATTGTAGTTCCATGATTAGAATTGGTTGAAACTGATCCCTGAAGAGGGAATTCGACCCCTAGAGGTGGGGAAAGGTGTTAGAGTGATCTATATATTGTAATTTCTGAGGCATTCTACGGGTTGGACTCTTGGGATACTTTTGATATCATTGTACATATTTTTCATATTTTGGCTAAGGAAAGATCAGGGGTTTTGCGGCACTTGTTGGGATCCTTGTGGTGTTTTGTTCTTGATGGTGTTTCTTCTTTGTTTACTGTAAGTTTCTTCATGTTTAATGTATGCCATCCTTTCATTATGCTTCTGAACTAAGTTGAATGAGTGATTAAGGTTAAATCCATTGTTTACAGTGCTTGGCCTTTGAATTCAGTTAGTTCTATATGTTTTTAGCTGTTTGGAGAGGATCCAAGTTCTTCTTTGCCCTCTTCAGCTCCTCGTCGGTCTAATCTATCCATAAAACCAATTTAAAGCATCAAGATCATCACCTACCTCGCCCCAGCTTGAACTCTGCAAAGGTCTGACCTTATCCCCAGACCCAAAATTTGTTTTCCTATTACTCCAGCGAAAACTCAAAAAACCAAAAACCAAACATACCTATCTCTTTACTAGCCTAAAATCAGTTCTTATTGTAAGTCATCTCGCATTCTATTGCTTATTTTCTCGAGATTGACGGAGAGAGCCCTCTCCTGTCCTCGTAGGGCTAGCTACGAGGCTGAGCGTGGTTTGATGTAGCCTTGAGTTTACTTCATTTCAGCCTGAGGTAGATTTGAGCGCTAACATAGTGGCGACCATACTGGGGAACTAATCTCAATGGTTTGCTTGTTGATGTGTTTGTTCCACGAGTCTTAGACGGAGTCTGAAGTCACGCCAGGTAGCTTTCGAAACGCTTTTGTTATGCATAAGCGGAAGTAGATAAACGCTGCTTCAGTCAATCTCCGGTAAGCTTGTGTGTTCAATACTTGATTTGTAAATCACCCCAGTGTACTTATTCGTTCTAGACCTTTTGGATGATTGAGTCTAGAAGTCGAAAGGCTGAAAATAATTGATTGTGTTCCTTGTAATTTTTGTTTTCCGAGAAGATCAATACACTGGCTTCAAGAAGAAATACTAGGGCGAATCCTGACCCTGATCCACCAACAATCTTCGAAAATCCGAATCTGATTCCAAGGACCCTTAGAAAACAAGGCAGTCAAGAGAGTTCTGAAGAAGAAAGCCAATTGAGTTTTGATAGTTCCAGAGTGCTTACCCGATCTGCATCCTGTCCTGTCAAAATCATATATGTTGATGAAATCCCCTTTGATGCACGGTTTGAAACATCCTTGTTTGTGAATTTTTCCGAAACTGAATTGTCAAGATTAGTCCCAGATCCATTGTTTACTGAAGATTTGCAATATAGATTGGTTTCACAGTACCTGGATAGACAGCTGCAAAGTTCTATTGGGGATACTAACACTTTTGAATTTACTGAATCTGCTTCACAAGTTCTTGACCCATCTGAAATTGCATCAAGTTCACGGATCCCTACTGAACCTCCTTTTATCCCTACCATTCCGGTTCAGCCTGAGTTTTCTGATCAGCAATCAATAGTATTTTCTCCGTTTCCATTGAATACATCTCATAGACCTACTGCTCCTACTCCTCCTGTATCTCCTCGACAACAGATTGTTTTCAATCCACCAAGAGCTATGGTTGTTCGTTTTGCACCCCTTGTGTTACCCCAGCAGTTGAATGATATGCCCGCAGACTATCAGAGTAAGATCCCGACATTTGATGGCACTCCACAGAGTCTTCCTGCACAACAGCATGTAGACAATATGGCAGATTTCTTTGATCGTTTTGAGATTGATGAAGAAAATGTGACCATGAGGCTTTTTGTGCAAACCTTTGGAGGAGAGGTACGGAAATGGTTCAGAGCCTTGCCACAAAGAAGCATAGATACATTGGCAGAACTTCAGAGGCAGTTTTTAGACCGATGGGAGATGAAAAAGGATCCGCTGCAGATTACTTCAGAATATACAAATCTCAAACGTAATCCTGGTGAGTCGGTTCAGGATTATATTATTAGATTCAATACAATGTATAATGCTATTCCTGATGATTTGAGACCGTCCAAAAAATCTGCTCTCCTTAAATTCCCGGATGGCTTTGATCCGGAGATGGCTTATTCCCTTCGTGATAGAGATCCACCTACTTTAGAAGATATGCAGAAGGTCGATGTTAGTGTTGAGGCAAATTTGAATGATAAAAGAGCACGGTTGAAAGCAGAGAAAAGAGTGACAATAAAAGAAGAGCCTTCTACATCTATATCAGAACAGCACTTAGCTCGTGAGTTGGAAAAGGCTTTAAGAAGAATAAATCTTGACAAAGCAGAAACACAGTTTCGAAATCCAAATTTCCGTGGCCAGCAGCAGCCACAATTCAGAATTAAGCAGCGTGAACAAAGAGCTCAAGAGCCAGCAGCCCAAAAGCAAGTTAAGACTCCTCTTTTGCAGAATTTTGTAAGTCATGATTCCGATGATGATGATGATGTGTCAGGTGAGCAAAATCATTTCTTCACTCCTGATGATTTGCCTATTTATATTACTGAGGAAGAAGAGTATGGTGAAAGTTCAGTTGTTCAGAAAGATGAGGATTTTATCTTAACAAATGATGCTGATTTAGAAGAAGAGTCAGATGAATACCAAAGAGGATATTTGAATGCATTGACTGCTCAGCAGAAACAGTATTCATTGAGAAATCGAGATGTGCCTATAAATCCCATTCAGAAAAGAAAGGAAGCTTCAGCACCGAAGACAGATTCACCAATACCACAGAAAAGAGGGAAAGAGACAATTGACCCCGCAGAAAGTAAAGTATCATCAGCTGAGAAGGTAAATCAGTCAAGTATAGTGAAAGACAAGGCTGAAAGGAAGGAAATTCTAGTTAAAGAGGTCGAGAAGGTTTCAGCATTTAGCTTGGAAAATGAAATTTCCAAACTGAAAATATCCATTCCTTTGACGGAGATTATGAAAAACAGCAGCTACCGTAGTCAAGTCACCAAAATTCTGAACTTTGATCCAATGATTGACACAGTAAATGTTGAGGATGATCAGCCGGAATTGATTTTTGGGCCTGCATTGAATGGTGAGTCTCCTGACAGTAATTTTCCTCCTTTTTACATCAGTTTGAGGTTGCATGAATATATATTGCATAATGCTATGCTCGATTCGGGTGCTTCGCACAATTTGATGCCAAAGGCAATCATGGAGAAGTTGGGATTAGACATTACAAGAGAGTATCATGATTTGTATTCATTCGATTCCAGCCGGGTAAAGTGTATAGGACTCATCAAAGATTTGGTGGTAAGTTTGGATCAAATTCCAGCGAAGAATGTTTTGATGGATGTGGTGGTTGCTGACATTCCTCCACGTTTCGGGATGCTCCTTGCAAGATCTTGGGGGCCAAGTTGAAAGGTACACTTCAATTAGATTTCTCTTATGCTACAATCCCAGTCTTCGGTCAAATGAGAAAGTTGTATCGTGAGCAGAAGATGAAATACATGATAACTAGCAAAGAGAAGCCAGTCAATCATCCTGTGAACTATGTACATACTGATTTAGAGTCGTTTGTGTTGCTTGCTGATAGTTTTAATGATGTAGAAAGTCAATTAGTTCAGGCAGAAGACATACCAGAAATAAATGAGAATTTCAGAGAAGTTTTGCAAAAAGAAAGAAGAGAGAAACAAGCTGTTTTGGAGCAATCAGCTGAAGACAATGGGCAGCAAACAGGAAAAACAGAGCCGACACAGTTTCAGCATTTAGAGGACGATGAAAATGGTCTTTGGACCATGGATTTTGATGGTGCAGTGGGCAGCGATGGTGCTGGGATTGGTGTGTGGATTCGAAGTCCATTTTTCGCTCCTGATAAAGTTCCGAGCAATGTGAGAGTGTGTTCTTACAAGCTTGCATTCGATTGTTCAAACAATGAAGCGGAATACGAGGCTCTTATTGCTGGTCTTAAAATTCTCAAGAAGCTGAATGCGAGAAGGATTGCGGTATATGGTGATTCAGAATTAGTGATAAAGCAAGTTAAAGGTGAGTTTCAGGCTAAGCATCCTCGCATGAGGGCTTACCGAAATGCAGTTTTGGATATTCTGAAGTTATTTTCTGATTATAATTTAACATGTGTGCCCCACATACAAAATGGTGTTGCTGATGGACTTGCTAAGGCAGCAAGCAATCTTAAGATTCCAATGAATTCCAGCAACAAGTTTGAGATACATGTGAAACATCGACCCACCGTTCCAGACAATCAGCGATGTTGGCAAGTTTTTGAGGATGATGAGAAGATTAGTGAATTTCTGCAGAATAAGGGTAAGTTTAAAGATACCTCCATAGATACTGAATTTGATGATGGTATTGATGACATACAGATAAATCAAATGGATGTGCTGCAACTAAAGGATAACATCATTCCTAAGGGATTGATTCCTTTGGAAGAGTTGTTTGATCAGGATGATGTAGCTCGTAAGCCTACATTGAGGCCAACAGAGAAAGGTGTCGAAGATGTAAATATTGGGACAGCTGAGAACCCTAAGATGGTGAAATTGTCAAAGTCATTGTCACCAAAGGTAAGAGCAGAATACGTGAAATTGTTATCTTCATTTTCTGATGCGTTTGCGTGGGATTATTCAGATCTTAAAACATATGATACCAATATCATCCAGCATACTATTCCCATCAAACCAAATCAGAATCCTTTTCGTCAAAAGTTGAGGAGGATCAATCCAAAACTGCTACCATCGATCGAGAAAGAGGTAAATAGATTGTATAAGTCAGGAATTATTGTGCCTATTCGATTTTCAGATTGGATATCAAACTTGGTGCCCGTGAGAAAGAAGACAGGTGAGATCCGTTTATGTATTGACTTCAGAAATCTGAATAAGGTATCATTAAAGGACAATTATCCGCTGCCAAAGATGGATCACATATTGCAGCGAGTAGTTGGAGCATCAAGGATATCGCTACTCGATGGATACTCAGGTTATAATCAGATTTTAGTGCAGGAAGATGATCGTGACAAGACTGCATTCACCACTCCTTGGGGAACATTTCATTACGCAAAGATGTCGTTCGGTTTAAAGAATGCAGGCGCTACCTTTCAGCGTGCTATGGACATGGCTTTTGCCAATGAGAAAGATGTGTTTTTGGTTGTTTACCTTGATGATCTAACTGTATTTTCTAATTCTGATGAGGAACACTTATATCATTTGAAAATTGTTTTCCAGAAGTGCAGAAAATATGGCATTTCGCTGAATCCAAAGAAGAGCCTTTTCGCCATGGATGAAGGAAAGCTCCTTGGCCACATCATCTCGAAAGATGGCATTCGAGTGGATCCTGCACGTATTGAAGCCATTCTGCAGATTGAACAGCCCCGGAACAAGAAAGAGATGCAGTCATTTAATGGTAAAATGAATTTTCTGCGTCGTTTCATTCCCAATCTTGCAGAGCACCTTAGAGAAATCACGAACATGCTGAAAAAGGACAGTCAGGTAAGATGGACAGAAGAGGCAGTAAAGTCATTCAATTTGGTAAAGATAGCTCTTTCATCTGCACCTATTTTAATCAGCCCCGATTACACACAAGACTTCATTTTATTTTCTTTCGCTTCTGAGCACACATTGGCAGCTGTTTTGATGCAAAAAAGGGATGGAGTTGAGAAGCCCATCGCTTTTTTCAGTCGGATCATAAGAGATGGGGCATTGAAGTATAATATCATTTAGAAACAAGCACTTGCGCTTGTAAAGGCTTTGAAGGATTTCCGTGTGTACATATTGCATTCCCATATTACAGCATATGTTCCTAACGCAGCGGTTAAGGATGTTTTGGTACAGGCAGATCCAGAAGGAAGAAGAGGTAAGTGGATCGCTGCATTGTTAGAGTACGATGTGGAGATTAAACCGACCAAGCTGATCAAAGGGCAAGGTCTCGCCAAGCTCATGGCTGAAACAAATCTGCATGCCTTAGACATAAATTTGATTGCTGCCATGTCTGATGACGAAGAAGAAAGTGCATCCGTTCAGGTATCCGATATTTTTGTTTTTTCTCCTTGGTATGCTGATATTTTATATGTGCTTCAGAATTTGTCTACACCGCCTGGTATGCCTCGAAATAAGAGTAGAACATTGAAGTTGAGAGCTGCTAAATTCTGCATTTTAAATTCTGCATTGTATTGGAAGGACCCTGGAGGTATGTTGTTGAATTGTTTGGTAGAGGAGGAAGCTCAAAGAGTTTTGGAGGATTTTCACAAAGGTGACTGTGGAGGTCATTTGTTTTGGAAGACCACAGCGAATAAGATCCTAAGGGCAGGGTATTATTGGCCTTCTTTGTTTTTTGATGTGTTCAAGGTTGTGAAAAATTGTCATGAGTGTCAAATATTCGAAGGGAAGCAGAAACTACAGCCCTTGCCTCTAAAACCAATCGAAGTTAATGCACCATTCCAGCAGTGGGGATTGGATTTTATCGGAGAAATCCACCCAGCATCTTCCGGACAGCATAGATGGATCTTGACAGCTACAGACTACTTCACGAAGTAGATTGAGGCGATTCCCACTCGACAGGCCACTGATGCGGTAATTATCTCTTTCCTTGAAAACAATATTCTGTCACGCTTTGGGTGTCCTAGTAAAATAATCACGGATAATGCAGCAGCTTTTAAGTCTAAGAGGATGGTTGATTTTTTTTTTAAGTACAATATTACATTGGGACATTCAACCGCATACCATCCACAAGGGAATGGCTTGGCGGAATCTTCAAACAAATCCTTGGTGAATATAATTAAGAAATTGCTGGAAATCAACAAGAAGGCTTGGCACAAAAAGTTGGTAAATGCATTATGGGCTGATAGGGTAAGTCAGAAAAGGTCTATTGGTATGTCTCCTTTTGAGTTGGTGTATGGGACGGATACAGTTTTTCCTACTTCACTTGCTGTCCCGGTGGTCAGATTGCTTCAGGAGGCTGGAAGTGAAGAGGATCCTATGCAGCGGATGATTAATGAGATGATTCATTTACAGCAGACACGAGAGGAGGTATTTCAAAATACTTTCAAGTTGCAGGAGCGCATTAAGAAGATCTACGACAGAAAGGCAAAATCAGATAAGTTTCAGTTGGATGAAGTACTTTTGAAATGGGATGCTCGGAATGAAGACAAGGGAAAGCACGGCAAATTTGAAAATTTGTGGAAAGGACCGTTTAAAATTGCAGCGTATCGGGGTCAGAATGCATTTCTCCTCAAAGAAATGAATGGAGATGATTGTCCTGGTGGACCGATCAATGGTCGGTTGCTGAAGCGTTATTATTTCTGAGTACTTGCTGCTGATCTCATTGTCATTGTATATATCATTTTACTTTTGTTTCATTGCAAGTGTGCACTAATCTCTCATTTTCAGTCTGGGGCCCGGAGCGAAGGCTATAATTCTGGAAATAGAGGTTGGTTGGGTTAAGATTGTAAAGTTAAGTTTATCATTCTTCTTGTTTAAAGTCATGTCGGTTTGAGTCTAGTCAGTTTTGGTCAAAATTACAGTCTATCATTAGTCAAATCTGCAGTCAATAAAAGTATCCAAAGTTTGTCTTGTCAAGTTGAAATAATGATTCCATCGCCCAATGGATGAGAGGCACTGTCTGACTCCCCCAGAGATCTGCTGTTCTTGGCATCTCCATGGAGCCACCATCCCCATTGGAGCCCATGTTAGAGTCAACCCTTGCTGCCCTCCGTCAGTGATCATTTCGTCTTTTGCATATTCATTATTAGGTGTCTCGCTTGTTCCACTTCGTTGCATTTCACTAGGATCATGCCATGAACTGACGTGGGGGTCTGTCGTCTTTTGTTTCCTCATATTATACCTGCAGCGCTATTTTAAAAAAATTTCTTCAAAAAATTATTCATAGTTATTGTCATTATGTATGAGGTCATTAAATTGTCAATAAGTGTCCTAGGTCTTGGTGTCTAGGGTTTTTGAGTCATTTATACACTAGTCATAAAGCCTGCAAGGTGAGGAAAGTCCAGCACTTGTGATTTCTATTTTATTATCATCAGCATTTTATTAAAAAAAAATACATTTCTAGTCCAAAACCCTGTTTTGGAGCTAGAAATTTGTCATTATCATTTTGTAATAAATTGTAATTGTTCCGCCATGAAGACATTGTAAAAGCAGACCCCTGGTCTTTTCTCTAGCCAAGATAGTCATATCCCTGCAAGAAGACAATAAAATCATTAGTATCAACCACAAAAAGCCAAAGGAAGTTTGTATTTGAAAAAGCCAAAGTGAAAATTACAAAAACATTTGTAATATGGGTTTTGAAATTAGATTTGAAATAAAATCTGATGGTGAAGATATTTGTGAAGTGTATAAAGGCCAAACAAGTTCATTTGAACCGATTTCATTCCTCCCAAATCATATTTGCAAAGTTGAAGGGCGATTTCAGATTTTTGAAGGCCGTAGACAGAGTTTTTGGGCTGCGCGACCCAACTTGAGGCAGAGCGACCCTCCTGGGCTGCGCGACCCACGCAGACTCAGTTCAGCACTGTGGGTTTGCAGGTGCGCGACCCACCTGGGCTGCGCGACCCAAACAGAGCCTGCGCGACCCAAACAGAGATAGAGTTTTGGAATTGAGTTTGAGCGCCCAGATTGGCTCGGAATCGACTCCAGTTGCCTTCAAAACAGGTTTTCATCAATCACTTGGGGTTTTCAAACATATTTCTGTCATCAAGGGTGATTTCTAATATGCAAATGAAGGATTTAAAGCCCCATTGTTATAAGATTATTGTTTTTAGGGTTTGCAACGAAAATGAATGGTGTAAAGAGTGTGTTTGATATTTTAAACAGTGATATGGCCAGCCTTCTATACAAAGTCAAAATCAATTTGTTATCATACCCATAATACCACTGCTACCATTGTTAGTGTTATGCCATGTTTAAACCTTTTGAGTCACATTCCTCATGTTTGTAATGAGTCACATTGCCCAATGTTAGCATATGCTCATGTCTTTGTTTCGAATGGCCCATTGAAACCTTTATGCTCATAACTCGTAGACAAACATGTCACTGTTAATACCATGCTCTCCTTTGACTAGATGTGTCCAAACTTTTGAAGGTTTCCTGCTCCTATTTGGTAAAAATTCCATTTGCATTCAAAACAGAGATGGTGCCTTTTCAGTCCATTTGAAACAGAGATTTTATCCATAATTTGATTCCTTGATGGTGTTTTGGCGTGGGATATTGGTTGAGAGTTAAACATACATCCTAATTTTGCTTTCACTGCATTCATATCAGCATACACATTGCCAAAAGTTTAATCAGAGATATGTCAGAGACAGAGTCAGAATATGAGCCAGGGTCAGGCAGTGATTCGGTGGCTGGAGGTAATGTGCCACGGACTTCCCGCAGAGAAAACATAAGTGGTGATCATCGCAGAGAGGAGCCTACTTCTTTGGCTCGGTTGCAGGCATGTCCATTAGCTATGGATTGTTTTCGATTCTTGTCATGTTTCAGATTTTGTGAGATGGTTGTACAAACCCGACCTCATCGTGAATTAGCACGTTTGTTTGTTCTTCATTTACGGGGTAATCGGGTTAACCTTGCTGGGGTTGATTTCATTGTATCACCTTTGACTATTGCTCAAGCCACTGGCATACCGAACATAGGCGAGAAATGGAGCAAGGGTAAGCAGTTAGAGAAATTTCATTATGAGCCATACATTAAAACTGGATATGTGGCTTACTTGGGCACAGTCTTTCCATTCCGATTCTTGAGAGATGAGTATGCACCACTCATGAGGCTCATCATTCAGTATTTTAGTTGTGAGGGCAGGTATGCTCGTCTTTTCTCATATCATGTTCGTTTGCTGATGCACTTCACAAGGGTGCGTATGATGAATATTCCTTATTTCATATACCGCAACAGAGAGAAGATGGTTACATTTGTGCAGAAGAAGACGAGCCCAGTGCAGCAGTACAGGAGTATATATCATTTCGCTTTGATCAAAATCTTGGTGTCACATCAGTTGGCAGAGCAGGGCATCACTTGGGAGGATTTCATTTTCTAGAGACTTTTTCAGAGTGCCACAGCAGCCTCCCGAGGCAGTTTATGATGCAGGAGAGCCCTCACACCAGCCGGACATGCTTGAGGTTGGGCATATCATCACTCCTTTGGTTCAGACATATCAGCGAGGCGACAGGGCCTTATTTGCAGTGACACGACGGGTACTATCTCCACGTGAGGTGGAAGGGGTCCTGCCGACTTCATCGACACGGCGAGTATTATCTCCACGTGATGTGGAAAGGGTCTCGCTTTCTTCTCCAGTGCAGGTACAGGTACAAGACAGGGGCAAGAGGCCCATGCATGATGAGGGCCCATCAGGAGGCCGGGACACCGATATGACAGTCATTGATATTGATACGGGCTCTCCTAGCTCGAAGCTAAGGGAAATTATCCAGGAGCAAAGGGCCGAGAATGACCAGCTGAAAGACCAATTGCAGAAAGCTCAGTGGGTGATTAACTATTTGGAGCAGCGCAACAAACAGCTCGAGGATGAGCTCACATTTTATGAGGTGCGCCAAATCCGTGAGGACAGACAGTGGAATCGAAAGAGACCCGGTGACATGACACCAGCTGACAGAGATACTGTACTCACGCGAGTGAATATACATCTGGAGAAGTTGTTGGCGAAGGCCAATCGAGACAAAGACATGCTTCGCCACATGAAAGGCCATTACTGGGCTCGCATGCATGTTTGCAAAGCGAGGATGAAGATCATGAAGAGGAGGTTGCGCAAGGCATTTCAACGGCGGAAAAGGCCCAATCCACTTCGGATTTTGGCCGAGGCTTCATTGACTGGGCAAGACACATGATGGAGGACCTCCGCTCCGAATTTGGGCAAATTCGGAGAAAATTTTGTCATTTCCAAATTTTTGGTCTTAAAAACAGGTTTTGTAGCTAGGTGGGTCGCGCGCTCATGCGCTCGCATTTTTTTTGGGGCACTTGCTGGAGGATATTTTTACATTTTTGGATTTTTCATGGTTAAATATGCATCCTCTGAAGTCAACTTATCATTTCAACAAAATCTGGATGGTCAAACAGCTCAAAAACACCATAAAAAACACCTTGCTGCCACCTTTTGCACCAGCAGGAAGTACCTCTGGGAGAATGCGGTTTTGAAGGGTCAAATCAACTCCAAATTCAGAAATTCCACTTGGGTTGGAAAGTAGACATCCAGGACTTTCCAACGAGCTATCATGAGCTCAATTTGGATGTCGGGAGCTACCTCAAAATCAGCCTGGAACATGAGCGACCCACGCAGTTCATGAGCGACCCACCTAGAGAATTTTTTGAGTTTTCAGCTGCCAGCTCAGTATTTCGCCTATTTTGGACCAGTTTTGCCTATGGATAGAATTCTTGGGTTTTTATGATGTAAATTCATGTTTGATATGTAAATTTGGCTTGTTTTTATCTCTTCTAGAAGATTCACTCTCAAATGAGTAAAAAATCATGTAATGGATCAGTTTCCACTCTTTTAGAGGCAAGTTGTTAGCTGCCTAGATTGTAGTTTCATGATTAGAATTGGTTGAAACTGATCCCTGAAGAGGGAATTCGACCCCTAGAGGTGGGGAAAGGTGTTAGAGTGATCTATATATTGTAATTTCTCAATCATTTTCAGAGGTTGGAGAGGTTGGACTCTTGGGATACTTTTGATACTATTGTACATACTTTTCATATTTTGGCTAAGGAAAGATCGGGGGTTTTGCGGCACTTGTTGGGATCCTTGTGGTGTTCTGTTCTTGATGATGTTTCTCCTTTGTTTACTGTAAGTTTCTTCATGTTTAATGTTGCCATCCTTTCATTATGCTTCTGAACTAAGTTGAATGAGTGATTAAGGTTGAATCCATTGTTTACAGTGCTTAGCCTTTGAATTCAGTTAGTTCTATATGTTTTCAGCTGTTTGGAGAGGATCCAAGTTCTTCTTTGCCCTCTTCAGCTCCTCGTCGGTCTAATCTATCCATAAAACCAATTTAAAGCATCAAGATCATCACCTACCTCGCCCCAGCTTGAACTCTGCAAAGGTCTGACCTTATCCCCGGACCCAAATTTTGTTTTCCCATTACTCCAGCGAAAACCCAAAAAACCAAAAACCAAACATACCTATCTCTTTACTAGCCTAAAATCAGTTCTTATTGTAAGTCATCTCGCATTCTATTGCTTATTTTCTCGAGATTGACGGAGAGAGCCCTCTCCTGTCCTCGTAGGGCTAGCTACGAGGCTGAGCGTGGTTTGATGTAGCCTTGAGTTTTACTTCATTTCAGCCTGAGGTAGATTTGAGTGCTAACAAACGGCATACTCCAATCGCAATCTGTTGAAAGACATTTCAATGAATGCTCAACTTCGACACCAAGAAAACACTGCAGAAAATTCGAATTCCACCAGCACAAAACTCAACCGCTTCAATAATTGAAATCTGCTCCAATGATCAACCGCTATGATACCATGTAGAAATTATATAACTTATGTGTTATATGTCCAAGATTCTCCTGATCTCACACTATTTTAACTTCATGCAAAATACAGAATCTATTCCACCATTGATCATTTGCGGAAATTAAATCAAGATTGCAATGCACACATGAAACAATAAAAATTCACACACATTAACACGGTTGTTTAACGGGAAAGCCTAAAGCTGAAAACCCAAAATATTTGTATATAATATATGTCATATAGATCATGTAAAAATCCTCATACACAGTTGATCATGTCAAGCTCTCAGTACAATACAATCGCTACACACTAATCAGGCCCGATCTTGCAAATCCATGCACCAATATTTGCCACCTGCTAGCCTGCCTCTACTGCGCAATCCCTACTGAAGAATGGCTCTGAATGAGTTCAAATTTCTCCAGCCTTTCTCACGCAATCCTCATTGGCATCTCCACTAAGTGTTGGATGCAATCAATGCATCACTATAGTCACAACTGATAGTCACACTTGCTCTTTCACCTATCTCTCCACTGGTCTCCACTAAAACTGCCATGCATTGTAGTTAACTGATGTATTCTTCAGTTGATTAATGAGTTATTATTTAGTGAATTAATTAACTAATTAATTCACTCCACTCTCACTAGTGTATAAATCAGTTAGACTAGATACAACTAGCTCAACTGAGTCTAACTGAGTTAAACTAAATACAACTCCACCATCTACTTCTCCAACTCCACCAAACTCTGTCACATGAGTTCTAACTGAAGTCCTCCATGCAATAGCTCCATTAAACCCTCAGGAATAGTGTAATTCCTTCTGTCAGCTGTTGTGCCACAACTGTGCACTTAACTGAAGTGCTCCAAGAGAATAACATAATGTTTAGAGTCCAAATATTATTAAGAGCTAATAATATTCGACATATCTATTTTTAGACTAGCAGTCTAAAAATAGACTCCGCCCAATATGTATAAAAATACAATTCCATATATTTTTCCAACTTTACCAACCATCCACAAATAGCATCCTGCAACTCATAGAATATGATCGACATGTCTAAAAATAGACATAGTCTAAAAATAGACTTGCGCCAAAAATAGCCTGCGGGCCCACTTAGTGAAGGTGATTCTTTTCACTAAGCTCATCATATTTTTGAATCTCAATAGATTACATCATCAATTTTTAGAGGGAAAAAAGAAAAAAAACTATTTTTTCAACTCATATTTTCAACTTATCTCCCTATGGGTTTACTCAAATTTTGAGAGGCAACACTTGTTGGATGTAGAATTTGATTCCTCATCCTAGGAGTACACATGTTCCATACTTTTGATGGACTGTGCTACATGAAATATGATAAATAAATGAAAATGTGATTGCAACCATGTTTTTTTCATGTATTTCTCATTTTTTGTGTGGCGAGGTCCATCGAAAGTATGAAACATGGTACTCCTTGGATGAAGGATTAAATTTTTCATCCAACGAGTACTCCCGCTGGAAATTTGAGTAAAATATTAGGGAGATAAGTTGAAAATACATGTTTAAAAAGTAGTTTTATTATTATTATTTTTTAAATCTTTTTACTTTTTTACTCCAAAAATGGTGAATCATCCCCTATGGTTGACATCATCATCTTAAATCCTATTGGTTCTTATAAATTTTATTTGGTTGTACATTTTTCTTAGCAGGCCCATTTTAGATCTCAAAATTCCCCTAATGACAAGGGCAATCCTTTCCAACAAAAGTTAAGAAAAGTACATCTAACACTTGAGCCCTTGATTCAAAAGGAGCTAAAGAAATTACTAGATGCCCATATCATTTTTAAAGTTTGATATTCAACTTGGGTTTCAAATTTAGTCCCAATAAGGAAGAAGTCCAGGGAAATCAAATTATGTGTGTATTTTTGAAATCTCAATCGAGATTTTGATAAGGATAATTACCTCATCCCATAAATGGAACAATTACTACATACAATCTCAGCTTCTGAGATGTTTTTGATACTAGACGATTTCTTCGGATATAATCAAGAGTTGGTAGTTGAACCTGATCGACTAAAGACAACCTTCAAAACTAAATGGGTAAATTCAAAAAATGGTCATTAGTCATTAGTCATGCAATAAAGGTCATGTCAAGTTAAATTTGAAAAATTTGATTGCATGGGAAATATAGGGTCATTTTGTGACATTTGGCATTTTTTTGTTTTTTGAATTCCACAACGTAGTTAGTGTAAAACAGGTTGATTTTTCTACGGAAGTGCCTGACAGTTTCGTGGCGAATTTTCCCTCCTGAGTACTAGAAACACTACGAAATCTATTTTTTCTGCCCAATTGCATTATGCTGAAGCCTTTGACTATGATTTCTCTATTTTACTAAGGGAGAGAGAATATACCACTTTAGTTGATATGAAAAATGATGCTGTAAAGGTTGAGGTAAATATGGTTGCAGTAAAGAGGTCCAAAATGGGAAATGCTAGATTAAAAGAAGAAGAAAAACCTTCCACATCTTCAGATGTAAAATTTGATACCATGATGAAAACTATGGAGAGGCGTATGGATAGGCTTGCTCTTGGTAATAATCCCCTACCTACTGCACAACAAGAAACACAAATTAGGAATCCTCATTTTAGAAGGCCTCAAAATCAGCAGAGACCAAGGGATAATAGAAATCAACCTAATCAACAAGTTAGGCCTCATTTTCAACAAAATATAGTGGATGAGGAAGAAACACAACTTGAATTTCAGGAATATATCATTCACTATTTGGATGAGGATGTAGTAGGGATGTTCTTAATAAAGAAGAACATGATGAATCTAGCCATGACATAGGGAATCATGAAGATGAAAAACAATCTGATTATTTGAAAGGCTACCAACATGTTATTTTTGAGATGCAAAAACAATATAACCTAAGGAATAGAAATTTTCCTACTACAGAAAATAAAATTAAACCAAAGAAAGATGCTCCAAAGCCAGCTGAATAGAAGAAAGACACACCCCTTGGTAAAGAGATTGAAAAAACACTGCCGATTTTCAATCTAGAAAATGAAATTTCAAAGATCAAAATTGCTTTCCCTTTTGGTGAGATCATTAAGGTCACCGAGTATAGGAGCCAATTTTTCAAAATGCTTAGCACTCAGCTTGGACCTTCTGAAATTCTAAATTTGCAAGAATACCATCCTACCATGTTCATAGGACCAAGATTGGAAGATGAGAAAAATGAAGAATTTCCACCTTTCTATGTGAGTCTAAACATCCATGACATGACTTTACATAATGCTATGTTAGGTTCATGGGCGTCCCATAACTTAATGCCTAAGGTTATCATGGAGAGAATGGGTTTAGACATAACCAGACCTTATAAAGACTTGTTTTCCTTTGATTCCAAAATAGTTCAGTGTATTGGTCTTATAAAGAATGTGGTTGTTGGTTTAGCTAAAGTGCCTGCTAAGACAATGTTAATGGATATAGTTGTGGTTGATATCCCTCCAAAGTTTGGTATGCTATTATCTAGATCTCGGGCTGCTAAAATTAAAGGAAATATGCATATGGACATGACTTATGCCACTATTCCAGTCTTTAGCGAGCAAATAAGGTTGTATAGAGAATATAGGATGGCCTATATGATTATTAGAAAATATAAACCACAAAAAATCCCAATCTATATAGTATAAACTGAGTTTGTGCCGTCCATTTTGTTCAATAATATCACTAATGAAATAGAAAATTGGAAATTAAAAAAAAATAGCAAGCATAAATTCAACAGGTTGAGGAGGTAAATGAAGAATGTTGGTGGCATATTCACTTTGATGGCGCTATTGGAAGAGAGGGAGATGGTGCAGGTATGTGGATTACTAGAAATTACGATTTTATGTGTTAATTATCCTCTTCCAAAAATGGACCAAATATTGCAAAAAATTGTTGGATCCCAAAGGATGTCTATGTTATATGGTTTTTCAGGCTATAATCAGATACTAGTGCATCCAAATGACCAAGATAAAACTGCCTTCACTACGCCACAGGGGACGTTTATGTATGCCAAAATTCCTTTTGGTCTCATGAATGTAGGAGCGAATTTCCAAAGGGCGATGGAAATTGCATTTTATGAATAAAATGACAGGCTAGTGGTGGTTTACTTAGATTATATCACTATGTTTTCAAAGAAGGAAGAAGGGCATCTCAAACTCTTGAAAAAAATTCTCCAAAAATACAGAAAGTTTGGTAGTTCTCTTAATCCGAACAAGAGTGTTTTTGCTTTGAAAACAGGAAAATTATTGGGTCATGTAATATCAAAATAAGTAATAAGGATTGATCCAAGTAGGGCCGCTTCCATTCAGAAGATAGATTTTCCTACAAATAGAAAAGAGATTCAATCATTTTTATGCAAGGTAAATTTTGTTAGGAGTTTCATTCCTAATTTTGTAGAAATTGTTAAGTATATTACTAAGATGCTTAAGAAGGATTCTGATATTAAATGGACAACAGAAGCGAAAATTTATTTTGAAGAGATCAAGAAGGCCCTTGCCCAAGCTCCGGTGCTCATAAATCCCAATTTTATAAGGATTTTCTGGTCTTTACTTTTGCTTATGAACATACAATTGTGGGAGTGTTATTGCAAAAGAGGCAACAAGGCAATGAACAAGCCTAGATTTTCTTCAGTAGGACACTTGGAAATTCCAAACTAAAGTACATCATTATGGAGAAACAAGCCTATGTTCTAGTGAAGGAACTTAAGGATTTCTAAATCTATATTGTACATTCTCAACAATGGCTTTTGTGCCTAATGTTGTGGTAAACTTACATACTAAATCAAGCTGATCCAGATGGAAAAAGAGGTAAGTCGATTGCCACTTTATTAGAGTATGATATGGAAATTAGGCCTACAAAGTTGGTAAAAGGTCAGGGGCTGGAAAATTTTATGACACAATCAAATTTTGATTTCCTAAATATGAATTTTATTGAAGAATTTTAAGAGGTGGTTGAAGAGGAGGAATTGATCCCCGTAGAGGAAAAATTCATTATGTATGAGTGGTATAGGGATGTAATTTTTGTTTTTAGGCATCACAAGGCTCCTCTTGAATTAACCAAGTCCAAATCTAGATTTGTAACGCTGAAGTCTCTAAGGTATTGCATTTTAAATAAGAATTTATATTGGAGGGATACCGGTGGGATACTCTTAAACTGCTTGCTAGAAGATGAAGTTGAGAGGGTAATTGATAAATTTCATAAGGGTGATTGTGGAGTTCATCATTATTGGAAGGCAACAGAAAACAAGATACTTAGAGTAGGATACTATTGGCCTTCTATGTTCAAAGACATCTACAAAAATATTGTTGCCTATCATGAGTGTCAAATTTTTTATGGAAAAAAGAAGCTACTACCATTACCTCTGAAACCCATATTTGTAGAAGCTCCTTTCCAGAAATGGGGATTGGATTTTATTGGTGAGATAAATCCTGCATCTTCAGGCCAACATCAGTGGATCTTAACAGCCATTGTTTACTTCACAAAGTGGATTGAAGTTGTCCCTACAAGGAAAACTACAGACTTAGTCATTATTCATTTTCTGGAAATCAATATTTTATCAAGGTTTGGATGTCCCATGAAAATTATCATCGATAATGCTCAACCTTTCAAGTCTAAAAAAATGATTAGCTTTTGTAATCAATACCATATTACTCTTGGTCACTCCACAACATATTACCCTCAAGGTAATGGCTTGGCTGAGTCATCAAACAAAAGCATAGTCATAATTATCAATAAGGTTTTGCAAGAAAACAAAAGGTCATGGAATTTGAAGTTAAAATTTGCTTTATGGGCTGACAAAATTTGTACCAGGATATCTATAGGTACATTTCCTTATGAGATGGTATATGGAATCGAAGCAATATTTGCAGCCTTCCTTGGAGTTCCAGTGATGAAATTACTACAGGGGTTGGAAGAAGAACCAAATGCAATCCAAAGAAGGATAAGTCAGCCCATTGCTTTGCAGGAAAAAAGGGAGGAAGTGTGCACTAATCATCAGCAATCAAAAATACTTTTGATAGGACGACAACGGAAGAAAAATTTAAAGTTCAAGATGTGGTTTTGAAGTGGGAGGCAAGGATCGAAGATAAAGGGAAACATTGAAAATTTGAAAATATCTGGAAAGGACCCTATATGATAGCAACATATCATGGGAACAACACCTTCTTACTTCAAGAAATGAATGGGCAGTTGTGTGAAGGAGGACCTGTCAATGGCAAGTTTCTAAAACACTAGTCTTCTAAATTAATTATGCTGAAATACACATAATTGTATATAGTCTATTATATTTTTTTTTGTTTGCAAATGAAGCTAATATTATCATCAAGTTTGGGCCCGAGGAGAAGGCCATAAAAACTTGAAGAAGATTTCATCAAGTTCATAATTTTCAGTTTTCAATAAGCCACTGGAGCTGCTGGTTCTTTACTGCACCATGGGGGCGCAACATCTCTAGTGGAGCCACTGTTATCTATGATAACAACTAGGTTGGTCTAAGGTAAGTTAGGTTGGGTCATTTGGATGAAAATATGGTCATGAATTTCATTAATTTATATAAAATTGTACATATTTTAAGAGTTTTTAATAGTCATTAGTTATGCAATAAAGGTCATGTCAAGGTAAATTCAAAAAATATGATTGCATGGGTAATATAGGGTCATTTTGTGATACTTGACATTTTTTTTATAATATTTTTAATATTTTTTTATGTTTTATATTTTTTATATTTATATTTATATTTTACTTTATTTATTATTATTATTATTATTATTATTTGAATTCCATGGCTTATGATCGATTGTAAAACAGTTTGATTTCGCTACGAAATTTCTTGACAATTCCGTAGAAAATTTTCCCTTCTGAGTACTGGAAATGCTATGGAATCTATTTTTTCTGCTAACAGTGAGAAAGGTTGTGTTTTGTCATGATTTCATTGGTTAGTGCACACTTGGTCATCATGGCCCCATTTTGTTATTTGTCATCATATGTCATATGCATGCGTGGTGATCATTACTCCTCACATCATTTCATTTTTCCCACTCATTTCCTCTTTCCTAATTTATTCTGATTCCTAATTTGAAAGTCATCACCTCACCTTCATCCTTGTAAGCCATTTGAATGGTTTTGCTAGTAGTCTAGAGTCTTGAATTCTGTCCTGTAGCTGTCTTAGCCTAAGTGCTATCTATGTCAAGGGAGTTTCTTGTTGTCTCAAAATAATTCTGCAGGTGTTAAAGAAGGAGCTGATCAGTGTAGTGTTTGAAATTATGGCCTCACATAAAAAGCCAAACAAGGGTGGCACTATGGTTAGATATGAGCCCATGAATATGAGGCTAATTGTGGATGACCCCAAATTCTCACAAGATTTTTCCAATGCAGGTTGCATGTGTTTTTTCTAGAAACTACAAGGGTATCATGCACATGTGTCTAAAGACTTTGATATAAATTATATTGGTACAGGTTCGAAGGTGGGCATCCTCAATTTTGTTGTGTCTTCTAACACAATTGCATAGGAAACCGAGATCCCAAGGTCTAGAGAGTATTGGTTTAAAGAAATAAGGTTCAAGATGCAAAACTGTGATGAGTTTTTGAAGGAGGAGCACATAGGCATAGACATGAGCTCAAGCATCTCCAGGACTTGCCTCAAAGAAAATTATTCAAAACTGCTGATGGCGATTCTAAAATACTTCACTTGTGAAGGTAGATTTCAAATGATCTATCAATACCACTTCAAATTGCTGCTTCACTTCATAGGTAAAAAATAATTGGATTTACCTTTTTTTTCTGGATAGGATTTAAGAAAAAACGGCTGATAAGGTTCAAGCTAAACTTGAAAGCAATGACACTTCCATTTTCCACCATGGTTTGATAAAATTGCTATTTATGGAGGAGTTAAAAAAGATAAACAGGGATTGGTACACTTTTTTGTTCTTGAGTGGGTATGAGGTTGATGTCCTCACTCTAGAAAGACACCTATATCAAAGAAAAATACTCCAAAGAAAGATAAAGGCTCTAGGGCTAAAACAAAGGTTGAGCATGAGGTGGAATTACAGACAGAGATGCAGCCCATGGTGGAGCCTATGGAGGTAGAAATTGAGCAATTGTAGGAGACAATGGTGCCTAAACAAACCTCTACCAGTATTAAAGTCAAAACTAACATAAGAACCCACAGAAGGATCATTAGAAGTTCGACATAAGGAAAAGGAAAGCTAGAAGATATCTTGCAGGCAATTAACATTGAGTTATCTCCTATTGTGAAGCCTATGGAAGTTAAGGGAGAAAAAACCAAGAAAAAGAGTCTCAAATCTAAGAAATTAGACTTTTCCAAAGAAGACTCAGGTTTTATTTTTAAACCTAGGAAGCCACTCACTAGGTCACAGTTATTAAAGGGAGAAAAATCTGAGAAGCTGCATAAGGAACCAGAAAAGGGGAAACAACCAACAAGGCAATAAGTAATTGAATTATCTCCAACATACACAGAGGTGATCAAGGGAAGAAAGGGCAAGGAAAAAGTTCAAGAAAAATATGAATTGGAGCTCTTAAAAGAGCAACTTAAGGAAGCTAGAGAAGAGATTTTGGAAACTTTGCTGGAGTTAGAAGACTTCAAAAAAGAGAGGCAGGAGATGAAAAACTTTAGAAAAGTGAGAAAACAAATAGATTAATGAGGTTGCAGAGGGGTCAAGGAAGATGTTAAAGAGGACAATGCCTCTGCACAAGTTGATGAAACGTCTCTTCAAAAGGAACAGGTGGTTGCAATCAGAAAGAAGGAAGTTGCAAAGCCAGGTAAGAGAATTGGAAATACAAATGGAGATGGTGCAAGAAAAGTTGAATAAAAAAGGTCTAAAGATGATTTTGATGGAGGATGAGCCTATTGCTCCATGAAGGATGGTAAGTCACACCTTTTTTACTACTTTTTGTCTTAAGATATCCTAGCAGGGCATATACAGGGCTACAAAGATGTTTTTGGGGTTAGGAAGAAAAAATTGCAATTTTTTGTGAAACTAAGCAATTTCATAGCGAGCTCCAGGCTTGAGGCTGAGTTTTCGCTACGAACTCGTTGTAGAATTGTTTAAGGAAAAACTCCATAAAAAAATATCATATCAGGGATAACTAGAGGCATGCATTTACCTTATAAAACCCAATGAAGATCCTCCCATAGGCATAAGAGTCAAAAAATTTGCAGAAGGTGGTGTTACAAAGATGCTACGAAAATTATGCTACGAAACTGCCTAAATGCTATGTTTTTCCAGCGTTCTAAATTTTCAGTCTTTTTGAGGCATTCAATGCATTTCAGGAAGGAGATGAATCATCAAAAGGGATTATGAAATTCCATTGGGACATTTTTTGATGAAGATAACTCAACATTACACTTCACAGGATTGACATGGCTGACAACACATCACTTTTTCCACCTCACCAATGGACAACTCATCATCAAATTCGGTATATCAAGACCTGAAATCCAGTATGATAGTTTGCCACCTAAACATGGTTGTTTGGTTCAGTAGCCATCATTAGCATGGGTTATTAAAAAAAAAATTGATGTAGTTGATAGCTATAAAGTCCTTTTTTAATACAAACTCCCTCAAACAGAATATCTCTATTTTTTCTTAGTGTAATGGAATCCTTTTTGTATTATATCTCTAGATTAGGTTCGAAAGTCTAGCTTAGGTGGCAGAAATATGTAAAAGAGATCTCACTCTATAAATGGGCGGTTCGTAGAATTAGAGGGGGTTGATGGATGTAAATTACCAGGCTACTATGTAATTTTCTTTCACTTAGTTAATACACAGTTGCAGAAGTATTTGTTTAGACCTGAGATTCATATTTAGCTTTATGTGTTTGTGTCGATTTATCTTTTAAATATTGATTCAGCTTGCTTATACATGATTACTTGGAATTCATAAAATATTATGCTCCAAATTCCTTTATGTATTATGTTAGTTGTCAGAGTTATTGTAAAATCTCATGTGCCTTAGTTTCCATGAATAATACTCATTCAAAATTGAATTTCCATTCTGAATCCATGCCCAATGGTAGCCCTCACTCATCTTCCACCTGCAAAAATCATCTAAAAACATATAAGATTTATCCATCTTCATTATAAGCTTGTTTCTTGAATATCTTACCTTTTTCTTGAGAGAGCCCTCTCTGGTTGGAAGGCCTAACTTCCAACCCCAAGGGGTTTGAAATAGTTACATCAAACTGACTGTTGAACAACCCAATTAGTCCTAGTTTGGTGATAACAAGGTGAACAAAGAGCGAAATATATGAAATGTTTGCAAGAGTATGAATTAGAGTTCAAACTAGTTCATACACTTAAAGGCCATGGTGCTTGTCAGCTTGTTGCGAAAGTAGTAAATTCACAAGAATAAGATACATCTGGTTGGGAGCAAGAAATCAAGATGTACAATATTGAATCATCTACCCTAAAAAATACAACATTGCCAAGATACACATATATTTGACAATACTTGGAAAATGAGACTCTGCATCACCATCTGCCAGCGAAACAACAGAGGGCCATTCATATCAAAGCACTATCATATCAATTGGTCCATGGCATACTTTTCAGAAAACATCATAATGCCATTTTTCTTAAATGTTTAGAATCTCCTGACATAGAGAGCATCTTGAAGGACTTGCATGACGAACTAGTTGATGGACATTATGCTAGGGACACTATGACACATAAGGTTATGCGAGTCGGGTATTATTGGCTGACATTATTCAAAGGTGCTAATGCATATGCTCGAAAGTGTCACATTTGTCAAAATTTTGCTGGCCAAGAGAAAAGATCAACTGCTCCACTAAAAATGATCACAACTAATTTCAATAATGGGATTCGAATGTTATCAAAGAGATTATCCCTCATTCGACTAAGAAACGTCAATACATTCTAATGGCCACAAATTATTTTACTCGTTGGACAGAAGCTATTCCTCTCAGGAAATTGAATGATTAGGAATTCATCCATTTTGTTAGTCAGAACATCATTACCAAGTTCAATGTTCCTACTTCACTTGTTTTTGACAATGCGATATATTTTTCATCGTTAAAATTGTATGATTTTTCATTAGAGAATAGTATTGCGTTGGAGCATTCCTCGAATTATTACTCGCAGGGTAATGATTTAGCAAAATCCATGAATAAAAATTTAATGCACATTATAAAAAAAAAAAAAATCCTATTGAATGAATAAAGAAACTGGCATGATGATTTGACTAATCCTCTTTGGGCCAATCGAGTTACTCCAAAACCTTCTTTGGGAACTACTCCTTACTTCCTTGTTTATGGAAAGGAGAAAATCCTACCACTAAACGTATATCTCCCATCTTTGGAGTTGTCTCAAGAATCCTGAGGTAGAACTTTCCCTATCGTTTAAAGTATGATTAACACTCTTCTTAATTTGGAGGAGGAAACACAAAAGACTATAGGAAAAAATGTCATTCACTAAAAGTGCATCAAGTGATAGTTCGATAAAAGGTATGTAGGTGATAAATAATTTTGCATGGGAGGCCTAGTACTGAATTTGGATAAATCCAATGAGGATAAAGGAAAACACACTAAGTTTCAATCCTTGTGGATTGGTCCTTACCTAGTACATGAAAATATTCAAATTCATACCTATTTTCTGCAATATTTAGATAGGAATACTGACTCCACTCCCACAAATGGCCAAGATTTGAAGTTATACATTTAGTCCCAGTCTATGGGATGCATCCCTCATTTGTACATAATATTTTTCCTTCATTTTTTTTGTTATTTTCCTGTTCTGTATATCCCCCAGTCATTATTTCTTTTCAATTTGTTTGTAATTAATTTTTATTATGCTCCTAGATCATTGTACATAAATAAGATCTTGTGTGAAAGATAATCTTGTTTGGATTAATGATAATTTGTCTAGAGTTTAAAAGGTCATTGTGGAAATTATGCAACCTTTGGAAAACTTTAGATCTCCTTCTTCTTGTTTGGTTCTGAATATATCTAAAATTCAATGACATCTAGATGGAAAATATGATTCATTCTGAATGGAGAAGAGCTACGATACATGTATCTATTATAGGATATGTGTTCCTCAAATTGGTATTTATATTAAGTGGTGTTTTGGACATGTCAACCTGATTGAGTAAAGGAGGGAAAGGAGAAAACCTGAGCGAACAAATCCATTTTAGAAAATAATTAAATCCATGTAAAACAAGGAACAACCTCTCTTTCCCATAAAATAAATTGAGATCCCTCTTTTGCATTGACACATAAAAAACCCAATAAAATTCCAATGAGCATCAATGAAAATAAGTAAAGGGTAAAGGAATGAGAAAGGCTTCATAAGTAGAGAGGTGATGCAATAAAATTTGTCGATGTACTGAAAATCCTGTTGGCAGTGAAGAAATGCTTGTGATTTCTTGAGTGACTACATTGGCATACTAAATGGGTCTACTGGCAACGAAGAAACAAAAGGAATTTGCACCAAAATTATAAACATCCTAAACTCTTAGATACATACTATCCTTCTCCCTAATTGAAATAGTTGGAGTCTGACTAGCTCCTTATGAAATGTGTTTGAACTGATGAGAGAAACGAAATAGATTGCATCTATAATTGAGGTTAAGTAACGAATCTAAGGTAATTCATATGACAAATCAATACTTCTTGAGGACTAGACTTAGATGCTAAATAAGTTCTAAATAAAGAAGCTGAGATCTGGCCAATGAATCACCAAGTGTCGTAGTTGATACAACAACCCACCAAAATTTTCAACCTAATATAATTTTGGAGACCCTACCAATCTCTTAAAATATCATGCCTCTAAATTTGTCTAAGTGATTGATATCACCATAAGTTTGTTGGAATCATGCCTATGTGAAAGCCCAATTATAATGTAGGCACATTTCAAAGCGATAGCCAAGCTCTTGTTGTATCTCCTTGTGCTCAGTTACATCTTGAAGTGCGAGCACATTGCACGTGTGGACAAAATTACATAATTGTTTGACCCTAAATTCAGATTTCAAAATTTCCATTTCACCATCGCTAGAGCTCTACACAGTTTTCATCAGTAGCGCTTTTCCTATCTCTCTGAAGTGCGACTGCACTGCGCGTTCCCTTCCCTTTCAATTGAGTTTTTCAATTGACTTCTCATTGTTTAAGTTCTACAAGTTTGTCCTCATGTGTTTATTCGTCTTGTGCAACTCTTTGTTAGAAGGTTTTCATTTTAAATGGTTCACTTGCACTCTCTTAATTTCAATCCTCTCTATACTTAGTCAAATTTTTGGATTTTTCGTCTACTTATAAACCACGAACATGATTTCCATTAATAAATTTCAGCTAAGTCTAGACCTGTAGCACCAAGGCATATCGATACTATAACATTTCTTGTCTATTCTCTATGAAATCTACTTGCACCAACATTCTTACCTAGCATATTTATGGTGCATCCACAAAATCCAAATCCCTATTCCTATATCCTAGCCACTATAAGTTGTGAATGTGTCGATATTAGGCATTTTCCTTGACTTGTCATGTTTGTGCAAGATAGAGACATAACAATAAATTACCTAGCACTATAAAATCTAAATGCACATAGCATTGACTCCTTTCTCTTCACAGTCATGCTCGTGTATCCTATAATACTAGTCTAGAACCATTGTATCTGAAAACTCTGATTGTGAATTGTACATGTTTCTATCCCTTTTCTAGTATGTTGCGCATCTCTAACTTCCAGCCTAAAATCCCCTACCTTCATCTAGTGAGAATGCACCTAAAACACTGTGTTTTAACAATGAAATATTGTAAACAAAATAGAAAGCATAATAGATATTTTCTAGACTAATTTTTCATCTTTTCCATGAATGAATTTGAATTCCCAGGTACAGGAAATCATAAGTGCATCAATGTATCATCTTACATAGAAAACATTCCTCTGGTAATAAGAAAAGGGAAGACAAGGAAAATAATTGAGAGTAGCATTGAAGGAGTAGTGAATTTCCCTAAGCCCAAGGTGCCAATATGTAAGTTCACAATCTGTTTCGTTAACAAGTCGATTTCACTATCATGGGAAACCATATTCATGGATTTCTCTAGGAAAGTGATCCAATTTGGATCCTGAAGTTTTGTATCGAAATCAAAAAATGGCCAAGATGGACATTTATAAGTAATTAGTCATCGATTTTGTTATAAATAGGTTGTGTCGAAATTACATCGACCAATAAGGTCTTATGAGCAATGGTTCATCGACTCAAGTCATCAACAAGATCTTGTCAAAATTGGTAAGCGACCAAGATGGTCACATGTGGCATTCTTGCTATGTGCAGGAATTAAAGTTCAACATGTTCATCATCAGTTTCGACATCAACACCAGTGACTTCGACAAAATTCACCAATGATTTTCTCTTCATTAATTGAAGCCAAAATGTCGTCATGTAGAAATTCACCATAGTGAGTTGTGTCGACCTGTGACAATGAAACATTAAAAAGCGTAGTCATGATGAGAATTGTAAAGTGCTAAATCCATGTAAAATACCTAAGGATAAAAGAAAATCCGAAGTCTAAAACACTAAGCACTAGAGAGTCTAAGTTAAGTGTTAGGTGAAAATGTTATTGATTAGTCTTAAAAACATTTGTTAAAGACTAAATCCTAAAACGCCTAAATATTAGCACAAAAAGGTTATGCCTAGGCCTAAGTCCTAATTTTAAACCTAAGGTTAAAATCCTAAGGTGAAATAATGTAAAAGGACTAATCCTAAAACCTAGCGCTAAAGTCCTAGTTCTAAAGCCTAAGTTCTAAATCTTAACCTAAGTCTAGAACTTAAGGTGCATGGTATTAAAATATGTAATAAACCTTTCGATCATGTAATAAAAAATTACAAATAAAATGTAATGTTTAAAACAGCTAAACCGTCAGATTAAACCATATCGGAAATTGTGTTGGCATGTGAACAAATGTTAACATTAACTGCAGCGGGAAGGTTTAACATTGCCGCAGAGTTAAAAAGTGAGGGTTACCGTAGCAAGTATCGGTGGCATGTGATTGGCTTTTAAAACCATAGGTGGTTAGCCACCAGTCCAAACCACACATGTTAACCGTCAGAGGTCTCTAAGCCATGTGAGCAAAGGCAATGTAACTACGGGCGGAGTTGTAAACAGTCCTAAACTGTGACTACATAACCACGTCGAATACTGCGTCGGAACCGCCATTTCAAACCACAAGAAGTTGACCACGTTGGATACTTCCATCAGAGCAGCATGTGAACATTGTGAATGTTAAGTTTGATGTGGAGTTTGGTTAAAGCCGCCAGCTGGTTGGAGTTGGAACTATTGGAAATACTAAGAGGGGGGGTGAATCAGTATTTCTTTCAATTAGAGAATTATTTAATATTCAATTATTATCAGTGTTTGTACAATGATAGCAGCAAACAAGAGGAACACAAATGCACACAGTTTTTAAGGTGGAAACCCACTCCAGGACAAAAACCACCTAATTATTTTCTAATAATTCTTTCATATTCAACTCCAATTGAAAATAAAGCTCCAAATTCCTATAATCTAGAAAAGCATTCTTCTCCTGCTCGCACTGGATGGACGCTCCAATGCCCTAGATTCTTTAGTAGTCAACTGAACGGATGCCCCAACACCCAATGAGCTACAACTCACCCTAGCACCACCCTACCACCTTATAGAAGAATAAAAGAAGAATGGACTCTCGTACTAGGGAAAATGGTCCACTTTACAATGATACAGAATGATGTAGAAGAAGAAAATATACTAGACCATAACTCCAAATTTGTTACAACCACCTAATGATGATCCTAGACCTCCCAACATTGCCTCTTCAACCCTTAAGATAGAGCACGGTACAATTTGTACAATAACCTTAGAGCTTTGAACCCGTACAATGATACCCCCACATGAATGATTGTATCTGATCTCTCAATCTCTGCCCACTTGAAGACTTCATATGATGAACTTCTTCTTTCTTTGTTATGCCTTGGTTTCTGCTCTTTTCATTCTACCCTTTGCTGCTGTGTTTTGCTTTTACGCCAAGTAGAAAGTCTGGTCCTTTGCAATCCTTGACAACACATGATCTAGCTTTTTCTTGCCTTCTAGGAGCTCGATATTGAATCTGGTGTATCTCTGTTATTTCAGATCCTCAATATCTGATTTTTGGTCTTGTAGTATTCATGTGAGTCTTCTTTCCAATGCCATAGGTCTAACCCAATTTGGATTCTTCAAGAGAGAGTTATACCCAATTTCTCACAATGCCCTAATTATAGATTGTTTCAGCAGAGCGCACTTGTACGAAATGCCACGTGTCTATTTTTCTTCATTTGGATCTGAAATTGGTAGAGCGAAAACTACAAAATGTGAAATATCTATCACTTTTTACAGAATTCCAATCCGATACTCAGAGAAAGATTTATGACGATTTTACCAAGGTCAGTTCTTTGAGATGAATTTCAGGAGCCTGAAAAAACCCTTACTTCCACAGATCATATCTCCAAAAATATTGTGCAACTTGATCTGAAATTTTTATTGTAGCTTCCTCAGGATTTCGGCTTCGCCTCATAAACATTTCAGCTTTTGAGCCTTCGTAGAACGAAATTTAGAGAGAAAATTCCACGATGACTTGTTTTAGATGGCTGAATCCCATACCTAAGGAGGAAATGAGGATCAAAATTTATATAAGTTCTTAAGTTGAGAGGGGCTTCAACAAGTGAACGTGGGAGGGATTTTAGGAGCTTAAAAAAATATTAATTATGACTTTTCAATGACCCATGCCTAACCCCCATGGGGTTTATCCCTGTGAGGTACAAACTTCAAACATGAATATCTCTCAAACCATTGAAGAAATTACATGGCGTGCCTCATATCAGCAGCTTATCTAGAAAAGTAGAAGCAAAAATCATTATTGACCCAGAATATATTAATTTTGTAGGTCAAAATTCCCATGCAATATTGGTTAGCCAGTGTTTGCTTGGGTTGACATCAAATGACAACCGTGATAAAAAATCTCCCCCTTTGGCATTGATGGCAACACTAAAATTCCCCTTGTGATCATGACACCTCTTCCTACAACATTCTCTCCCCTTTGACATCAATGGCAAAAGGTAGCTCCCCCTAACAAAACACAACCATCCTGCCCAGGGACTTGTACACACTTCCATTCATGACACACAGTAGATCCTGCACAAACCTGCTTCCACTTCACTCCCACTTTATATTCTGAAAAAGAAAATCTAATGAAAACTTGGGAGAATCCCAAGCTTCTGGCGAAGATATTCCAATGATGGCAAATATTTAATATGTGATTCTTTTGGTGCTGCTTGGAATCTTGCTACTTGTCCAACTACTTGCATAACATTTGTTCGGGAGGCTATTACATATAGAAGACTACTAATGATAGATCTGTACAACCTTTGATCTAGATCCTTAGATGAGTCGTCAATGCTCAATTTGTAACCAAGTAAAGACATCTCTAAATCAATTTGCACCTTTGTAGCAAAATTCTTACTTAGTCAATCATCATTGCTACCAATTATTGTATCATCTTATTTAGCTATTAGACATGCTCTAGTTGCTTCATCCATAACATATATGTCGTTTGGAGCTTGACTTGCTGTAGCCACAATTTCACCATACACGCCTTTCCTGATTTCACATTTTGTGGAGTTGAATAGTATTGTGTGTCCTTGATCGCACATTTCTCCAACACTGAGCAGATTGTGATTCATGTTTTAAACCAATAGAACATTCTTGGCTATAACATATTTGCTTCTGAGTGACAGTACCTGATCCTATAACATTTGAAGATCCATCATTTCCAAAGGATACGGTTCCATCCTTCTTCTCTTTCAGAGATACACATTTCCTTCTATCTCCAGTCATATGCGTTGAGCAACCGCTGTCAACATACCACACATCTTTGTTTTCTTGAGCCTTGAGAGCGAGAGCACAATTATCAGTCTTCTTCTTCTTCCATGTTCATTCATTCTATGGCTTCGAAGATTCTTCTAGAGGATTTTTAAGTCTGCAATATTTAGCTATGTGTCCAAAGTTTCGACATTTGTAACATTCAATATTATTTCTTAAATGTTCAAATCTATTGATATTTCGATGAGCCCTAGGAGGTTCATATTTGACAGATCTCCTAGAATTGTATTCGTTCCTAGGGTACGTGCGACATTCTACAACTTTATGACCAAATTTTCCACATGAATAACGGTAGCCATAAAAAAATATATTTGGTACACAGATGGAAATTTCCGTCGAGGAATTTGTCTTCAAGGTTGTTCTTACACGAATCTTGTCCAATGAATTCTACATGCATGTCGGATCTCATAGGTTCATTGTATTTTGTTGGAGAAAGTCTGCTTCTTCTTCTTTGTAACGATGCCAGTTTTGTCGTTGCTTAAGATCGTATTGTTGATGAAGTTCTTCCAATGCCCTTGAAAGTTTATTGGCATAGTTTTGGATAGTTTTCCTTTCTTCACTTCCTCACGTATTAGCGAGACTACTTGACTTCTAATTCTTCCCTTTCTTGGTTGCTTTCTTCAACTTCTTTTGGAAGTGACTCTTCAATACATTTGTGTTCTTCAACTTCAAATTTGAGACCTTGAACTTGCTCTTCAAGAGTTTTGGAAAGGATATTCTCCGCCTTGAGATCTTTTATAAGCTTGATTGCTTCCTCATAAAATTTGTCTACGGTCCATCCTTATTCTTCGTTGTTTGATACCTCTTGCTTATTGTGCTTAGGTTTATTGTGCTTGGTCATAAACAAAACTCTCTCATTGGCTTCTTCTTCACTATCATTTTCTTCATCGGATGATAAGCTATCTTCTTTAGAGATAAAGTTCCTTTTGGATCCTTGCTTGTTGAATTTCTTAAAGCCTTTCTTTATTTTTGAGTTGCCATTACTTTTGTTTGGACATTTTGCTTCAAAATGCCCAACCTCATTACAGCTGAAACATATCAATGGAAGTTTACCTTTGAATTGTCCCTTACCAATTTGTAGTTTTCTCGTGAAGTAAGCATATTCTTCCTGCAATACATACTTCCATCACATCTCCCTTTTCTTCACACTTGCGGAGTGCATGTCTTTTCAATTGAAAAGTTTTTTATCCTTATTGGTTTTCTTAGATGCAATGAACGCAGTTTCTAGATTTGAAGTACCCTTTTCTTCATCAAGTCTCATTTCATATGCTATGAGAACTCCATGTAATTCTTCCTTGCTGAGTTTGTCCAGATTTGCACTGTATTATAAGATCGATACCTTTGGGTTGAATCTCCCTAGTAATGTTCTAGGAATATTTCGTATAATAGTCTTCTCGTCAACTGGCTCTCCCAATCCTTCCAGATTATTGGTTATTTCATCAATGTATTGGAAGTATGCAGCAATGTTTCAATCTTCTTTCATTCTGAGTTGCTCAAATTTTGCTTTATAGATTTGAAGCTTTGCTTCTTTGACATTCGAGTCACCTGCATATATATTCTCAAGCTTGTCCCATACATTTTTAGCAGTTTTACAACCCAACACCTTATGATAAGCAGATTCAATAAGTCCACTGATAATAATATTCTTTTCTTTTGCATCATTTACCAAATTCTTCTTACCTTGTTCATCCATGGTTGATGTAAATCCATTTCGAATAATGTCCCATACTTCGTAACCTTGTGCCAAGAGATAGACCTCCATTCTTCCTTTCCATAGTGCATAATTATTTTCATTGAATAGACGTACACCATTCTTCGTATGCTCCATGACCTCCTTCTAGTTGTTAAACTGCTATTGAAGGAACCAAGCTCCGATACCAATTGCTGGAAATACTGAGAGGGGGGGGGGGGTGAATCAGTATTTTCAATTAGAGCATTAGTTAATCTTCAATTATTATCAGTGTTTGTACAATGATAGCAGCAAACAAGAGGAACACAAATGCACACAATTTTTAAGGTGGAAACCCACTCGGGGACAAAAACCACCTAATGCTTTTCTAATAATTCTTTTCAACTCCAATTGAAAATAAAGCTCCAACTTCCTAGAATCTAGAAAAGCATTCTTCTCCAGCTCCCACTGGATGGACGCTCCAACGCCCGAGATTATTCAGTAGTCCTTTGAATGGATGCCCCAACACCCAATGAGCTACAACTCACCTTAGCACCACCCTACCACCCTATAGAAGAATAAAAGAAGAATGGACTCCCGTACCAGGGAAAATGGTCCACTTTACAATGATATAGAATGATGTAGAAGAAGAATATATAGTAGACCATAACCCCAACTTTGACACAACCACCTAATGATGATCCTAGACCTCCCAATACTGCCTCTTCAACCCTTGGCAGATAGACACTAGAACAATTTGTACAATAATGTATTTACAATGACTAAGTACAATGATACCTTTGCAATGATTATATGCAGTGCTGCCCACTTGAAGACTTCATATGATGAACTTCTTGTTGCTGTTATGCACCTTGGTTTCTGCTCTTGTCATGCTACCCTCTCTTGCACCTTGTTTTGCTTTTCTTCCATTGAAATTCTGGTCCTTTGCAATCCTTGACAACACATGATCTAGCTTTTTCTTTCCTTCTAGGAGCTCGATATTGAATCTGGTGTATCTCTGTTATTTCAGATCCTCAATATCTGATTTTCGGTCCTGTAGTATTCCTCTTAGTCTTCTTTCCAATACCACAGGTTTGACCCAATTTGGATTCTTCAAGAGATATTTATACCCAATTTCTCACACTTCCCTAATTATGGACTGTTTCAGTAGAGCGCACTTGTACGGCACGCTACGTGTCACTGTTTCTTCATTTGCCTCTGAAATTGATAGAGATAAAACTACATACTGTGCACTATCTTTTTCTTTTTATGAAATTCCAATCTGATACTCAAAGAGATATTTATGATTATTTTACCAAGGTCACTTCTTTGAGATTAATTTCAGGAGCCTGCAAAAACCCTTACTTCCACAGATCATATCTCCAAAAAAATTTCGTAACTTGATCTGAAATTTTTACTGCAGCTTCCTCTGGATTTCAGCTTCACCTCATAAAAATTTCAGCTTCTGAGCCTTCGTAGAAACAAAGTTAGATCGAAAATTCCACGATGACCTGTTTCACATGGCCAAATCCCATGCATAAGGAGGAAATGAAGATCACAATTTATATGAATGCTTAAGTTGAGAGGAGCTTCAACAAGTGAGCATGGGAGGGATCTTAGGAGCTTAAAAAATATTAATTATGACTTTTCAATGAACCATGCCCTAACCCCATAGGGTTTTAGCCCACTAACTGGGGGTACAAACTTCAAACATGAATATATCTCAAACCGTGAAGAATTACATGGCGTGCCATATATCAACGGAAAGATATTGACAATTAGAAACCATCAAAAGCATTATTGACCCAGAATATATTAATTTTTTAGGTATAAATTCCCATGAAATATTGGGTTAGCCCCTGGTGCTGCTTAGGTTGACATCAATGACAACCGCTGATCAACAGGAACCGTCGGGCAGTTCATGTGAGCACTGTGAAGGTTAAGGGGATAAGTCGCCATTAGAGTCCAAACCGCAGCATTTATCATCGGAGGAAGCTGTCACATGAGCACATATAGCAATGGTTAGCAGAACCATCGGTTCTTATCCGCCTAGATGTCCGTCTGCGGTTAGACCGCACCTGATCACATGTTGGCAGGTTCTCACCTCTGTACCGCTTACCAGACCGCCAACAAATTTTGATAATCTAAAGTTTATTTTTGGGTTTTGTTACATAATAAATGGTGTTGATAATTAAAGGACCTTATCCTTTTACACCTAGGTGTCAAGTAACCCGAGGTCAACAAAATTCAAGAGCTCAAGTGAAATATGCTTTTCGCCTCGATGATGTCGAGACAACCAACATGATGTGAGCTTAATCTGGAATAGATTTTGAAATGATTTTATTCATTTAAATCATTATCTAAAAATGGAATTCACATTAAACCTATGAACCATAATCTTCGATGTATGAAGACAAACATGTGGAAATGAATTGGTTTAATGCCATTTTTCCCCTCATCCTATTTAAGAAGACAAAGATGTTTTGAAGAGATAAGAGAGGAGGTCTCGAGAAGAATTAAAGAGAAGTGCTTTTGGAGAAGCATTAGAATACATTGTAGAGAGTTTTGTTTTTTGCAGGAAATTGTGGAGAAGGAGAGCTCCAATTCTTGCTTACATTCAGATTTAAAGTTCACTACAGTGCATCAAGGTCCACTTCAAACATCAAAACTTAGTCCATCTACTTTTGTGCAGAGGTCCAAAATGCTTCAATACAACAGTCAGAGTGTGCTGATCATCACAAGACTTTCTTGGCCAACTAAAGGCCTATTCAAGTAAAGAGACAGTATTTGAAAAGCCTATTCAGGAGAATTTCCTTCTGCATTGTCAGTAGTGTTGTTTGGCACTTGTCACCTGAAAAATAAATCTAATCCTTTTCTCTCGGATTTCTTAATACAACATTCACACACTTTTGAAGCAGACCCAAAGATGTAATCCAGGAGGGACGAACTCCGTCATTAATCCTTGTTGTCATTCTATTTTGATATTATGCATGATGTGTAATTTTTTAACTTTAAAATTAACGACTGAAATCTAAAACACTTTGTGTTAAAAAATTTGGCTAACATACAAGCAATTGTTTTAGTTATTCTTCTTGCCATTCTCATTTTTGGCAAGAGTTAGAAAGATCTTGGCTATCCACTTTCAGATCATATTTTGGTATCAGAGCATACTAGCTCTTTTTTAGGTACAAAAATGGGCAAGAAATCAAGACAACAACTTCAGTTGAAAGAACTCGAGGAGTTCAATCAACAATTTCAGCAGGAAAATACTACTCTATGAAGGATAGTGCAAGCGCTAGAAAGTGACAAGCAGATATTGCAGTCTGAAATTGAAGTCTTAAGAAATAACAAAAGAGGAAACAGTCCTCTAATAGAAGGTGCAACTACTAACAGAAAGAAGGCAACACTATCTCTTCATCAGGAGGATGAAGATAGTTCTTCTCTTTCATCAACACCAAAATCATCAAGAGAGGCCATCGGAACCTTTTCCTCACTTCTAAGGAAACTCACAACATATTGGAATCACCAAAAATTGATTTAGACTCAAAGGAAGTTTCTAGCCAGAAGCCATGTGCAGCTTCTAAAAGAAAAGGTTTGTCCATGATGAGAGCCATGGGATATCAGGAAGGAGAAGGCCTTGGAAAGAATGGTCAAGGAAGACTTCTACCAATAATTGTACAAGAAAGGCCTAAGTATCAAGGCCTAGGTTATGGTTTAATGAAGTGCAACTATTGTGAAAAGATGGGCCACATTTCGAGTCAATGTTGGTCTCTGCATCCTGAGCTTATGCCAAAGAAGCTACAAGACAAGAAACGTAAACAAAAAAAATCCTCTAGTAGTGATTCTGGAAGTGATTTATTTTATCAAAATTGGGTTGTAGAAATTGTTAAAAGAATATATCCATGCACATTTTGTGGAAGTTCATGGCATTGTGTAGAACATTGCTGGAAGCATAGAGCCTACAACAAGAAAGTTGGAGCTACCAGAAGCCAACCACAAGAAGATGATGAAACACTTCAAGTTCAGCTAAAACCTTGCTTCAATCTATCAATGAATCTGCTAAAGATGAACAACATTCGGGAAAATCAAAGGCAACAAGTACAAATTCCAAAGAGAGAATTTGTCAGCATTGCAAATTGTCGAGGCATGCTAAGAGAAATTGTCCAATTCTACCACAAGAAACAACGTTGGCATCAGCAGAAAAGGAGTCATCCAATTCACTTGTTGAGTAAAATTTGACTGCCAAATAGAACTGGGCAGACTATATGCCACATGTCTAAAATGAGTCTGTAAAAAATTTTCTAGATCTAGATGAGTCTGTAACTAGGATCTAGAGTTATTTTTATTCAATACATTGTAATAAAAACTTTTGGAGAACCAAAAGTTCTTTTTGTGGGAAGGTGTGATCCAATTTAGATCCTGAATTTTTTTATCGAAATTACAAAATGGCTAATATGGAAATTTATAAGTAGTTAGTCATTAATTTTGTAATAAACAGGTTGTGTCAAAATTGCATCAACCAAGAAGGTCTTATGAGCGAGCAATGGTTCATCGACTCAAGTCATCAGCAGGATCTTGTCAAAATTGGTAAGTGACCAAGATGGTCACATGCAACATTCTTGCTATGTGCAGGAATTCAAGTTCAACATGTTCATTGTCAGTTTCGACATCAACGTTAGTGACTTCGACAACATTCACCAATGATTTTCTTTTCACGAATTGAAGCCAAAATGTCGTTAGGTAGAAAGTCACCATATTGATTTGTGTCGACCTGTGACAATGAAACATTAAAAATCATAGTCATGATGAGAATTGTAAAGTGCTAAAACCATGTAAAATACCTAAGGATAAAATAAAATCCCAAGTCTAAAACATTAAGCACTAGAGAGTCTAAGTTAAGTGTTAGGCGAAAATATTAGTGATTAGTCTTAAAAAAAATTGTTAAAGACTAAATCCTAAAATGCCTAAATATTAGCACAAAAGGTTATGCCTAGGTCTAAGTCCTAATTTTAAACCTAAGGTTAAAATCCTAAGGTGAAATAATGTAAAAGGACTATTCCTAAAACCTAGCGCTAAAGTCCTAGTTCTAAAGCCTAAGTTCTAAATCTTAACCTAAGTCTAGAACTTAAGGTGCATGGTATTAAACTATGTAATAAACCTTTCGATCATGTAATAAAACATTACAAATAAAATGTAATGTTTAAAATAGCTAAACCATCGGATTAAACCGCATCAGAATTGTGTTGGCATGTGAACAAATGTTAACATTAACCGCAGTGGGAAGGTTTAGCATTGCTGCAGAGCTAAAAATTGAGGGTTAACCGCAACAAGTATCAGTGGCATGTGATCGGGTTTTAAAACCACAGGTGGTTAGCCACCAGTCCAAACCGCACATGTTAACTGTCGGAGGTCTCTAAGAAATATGAGTAGAGGGAATGTAACTATGGGTGGAGTTATAAATAGTCCTAAACCGTGACTGCATAACCACGTCGGAGACCGCGTCGGAACCGCCAGTTCAAACCACGAAAAGTTGACCGCATTGGAGAATTCCATCAGAGCAACATGTGAACATTGAAAATGTTAAGTTTGATGTGGACTTTAGTTAAAGCCACCAGCTGGTTGGAGTCGGAACCGTCAGGCAGTTCATGTGAGCATTATGAAGGTTAAGGGGATAAGTCGCCGTTAGAGTCCAAACCGCATCATTTATCATCGGAGGAAGCTGTCCCATGAGCGCAGATAGCAACGGTTAGTGGAAGCCTCAGTTCTTATCTGCCTAGATGTCCATCTGCGGTTAGACCGCGCGTGATCACATGTTGGCAGGTTGTCACCTCCGCACCGCTTTCCAGACCGCCAATGGATTTTGATAATATAAAGTTTATTTTTGGGTTTTTTTGCATAAGAAATGGCATTGATAATTAAAGGACCTTATCCTTTAACACCTAGGTGTCAAGTAGCTTGAGGTCAACAAACTTCAAGAGCTCAAATGAAATCTACTTTTAGCCTCGATGATGTCGAGAGAACCAACATGATGTGAACTTAATCTGGAATAGATTTTGAAATGATTTTATTCATTTAAATCATTATCTAAAAATGGAATTCACATTAAACCTATGAACCATAATCTTCGATGTATGAAGATAAACATGTGGAAATTAATTGGTTTAATGCCATTTTTCCCCTCATCCTATTTAAGAATACAAAGATGTTTTGAAGAGATAAGAGAGGAGGTCTCGAGAAGAATTAAAGAGAGGTGCTTTTGGAGAAGCATTAGAATACATTGAAGAGATTTTTCTTTTTTGCAGGAAATTGTGGAGAAGGAGAGCTCTAATTCTTGCTTACATTCATATTTGAAGTTCACTGCAGTGCATCGAGGTCCACTTCAAACATTAAAACTCAGTCCATCTACTTTTGTGCAGAGGTCCAAAATGCTTCAATTCAATAGTCAAAGTGTGTTGATTACCACAAGACTTTCTTGGCCAACTGAAGGCCTATTCAATTAAAGAGACAGTATTTGAAAATCATGTTCAGGAGAATTGCCTTCTGCATTGTTAGTAGTGTTGTTTAGCGCTTGTCAGCTAACAAATCAATGTAATCCTTTTCTCTCAACTTTCTTAATACAACGGTCACACACTTTTGAAGCGGATCCAGAGATGTAGTCCAGGAGGGATGAACTCCGTCATTAATCCTTGTTGTCATTCTATTTTGATATTATGCGTGATGCGTAATTTTTTAACTTTAAAATTAACTACTGAAATCTAAAACACTTTGTGTTAAACAGTTTGGTTAACATACAAGCAACTGTTTCAGTTATTCTTCTTTCCATTCTCATTTTTGTCAAGAGTTAGAAATATGTTGGCTATCCACTTTCAGATCAGAAAGAGATCCTAGAAAATCAAGAGGACAGAGTTGTGTACTTCAATATCAAGAATTCCACATTTTATAGAGTTAGTGCACACTATCTTGTGTTGCCTTATGCAGAGACTATAGAGTGGATCCTACAACACATTGATCCTGAAAATATGATTTTGTGAAGATCAAGAGGCCAAGTATTGGCTACATATCAAGCACATGACCTACACATGTATTATAAGTTTCCCAAGACACAAAAATAATTGAATTTTGAATGGTATGTCTTTTTCAAGAAACCTAGCAAATACATCCTCAAATATTGGTGGAAATAACCAAGTAAATTCTAATAGAAGCTGAAGGAATATACAAAACCAAGATGTTGAGAAAAGTATACCAGTACCTAATGGCCATGTGTTTTCGAATCTATGGTAAAGATAAGGTTGAGTTCTTTAAAGAGAAATGGGTTTGCATGGTATATTCTTGTGAAACTAAAGGTACTATTTTTAATTGGTTTGATGTCCTACCAATATCCTTATAAGATTGTGTCAAGAAAGAAAAGAGTGTAGTGGAGGGTGAATAACTAGAATTCTATGTTATCTTATTTGTTATATGGTATATGCATAAAGAATGAGTTCTAAGGAATGGAATGGAAATGGGCCTTCACTAAGGAAATACCTCTAGTACATATATATTGAAAAATACTCTGGGAAATTAGTTACAAAGGAGTATATGCAAAGATAATTTAATTATTCATCTCAAAATTATATCATATGGTGTTTGGAATTGAAGCACCATGCATGTCAAACAAGGTTAGAGCATCTCTATTAGACATTGCAGATTGGTTCATAACTCCTGATGGGACATTAATCAAATTCTTTGGAGCATACAGAAGCTTGCAATTTATGCCTTTATTTGTGACCAACAAGGTGTTGATGAAATAAGTTAGTTATTAGTTATCGACAAGGTTATCCATATCACTATAGAAATCAAATAAGTCCCCATGGCCTATCTTCCTACTGTGCATAGGATCAAACAACTTAATGAGCTTGAAGGTAGCAGAAGAAGAAACAAAATAACTAGAGCACATTAAATTTGGTGAAATGGGTTATCACCAATATGATCATAGAGGCATTGCTACAAAACATTACACAAAACTCAGATACACTTGGGTGTATGCCTCAGTTTATTGGGAAGAAGAAGAGAAGGTAGAGAATCATTATAATGCCACTAGAGAAATTGGAGTAGGTGAAGAAGAAAGTCATTCCAACGAAGAAAATGTCCCATGTGAACCAGAAGGAGGAGACCAAGAGGAGATGAACATTAAAGAAAATATTGAATTAAAGAGAAAATCAGAGAAGGAAGCTACACGAGAAATAAAGAAGAAACAAGAAACTCAAAGCTGACTGATCTGAATGGAGGATGTTAGTAATTCTTAGCTAATTCCCCTTTCATATTTTATAAAGAAATTTCTTATGTGTGCTTAAAGGTTCAAGATTTATTGAAAATTATCAAGTCTCACGTGTGGTTTTCATGTAAATTTAGTGAGAAATTTAACATAAAAACAAGAGTTGAACATCAGCAAATAAAGTACAAAACATCACCATACATAACATTAACACAGGTATTTGATAAAGGATTTCACCCCTCCCAAGCTACATCTCCTTGGTCCAGCTTCCATGGCTTGGGCCTCTATATTATGCTCAAATTGTCAAATTTAACTGTTTGAAATGCTCCTTTTACCCTATAACATGCTCCAATGAGTTCAGAATGGCTCAAAATGTTCAGCTAGCCTCTTGCACCAGCATCTTGTTTCAATCATTGCTCAACAATGATGTTGACTGCCGCAAATATTTCACATCTTATTTACCTCCTTTCAAAGGAAACCTGTTAGAGCCCTAAAACATCTTATTACAAGCATTAGAAACTTCAATGAAATCAAAATTTTCATTTGATGCATCTTTTTGTAAGGTCTCATTCAAAACATCTCTATGCTTGATCATTAACAAAGTAAAATTTTCACTTGCATTCACTATTCTCTTCATTTCTAAGATACAAACTTCTCTTTTTCTTATGTGATATAACTATGTACTCAATTCCATCCTTAAACAAGTTATACTTATTCTCATAGCAATGAAATACTGCTTTCCTATCATAAATATAAGGACTTCCCAAAACAATACCTGAAATCTCAAGTGACACTACATCAAGTTCAACTTCGTCAAGAAAGTTTGAATTGATTGCAAACCTTAGCATGCACTTCCTTGTTACCTACAAGTTTGCATTCTTGCATATCCACCCTAAAGGATAAGGTCTTGGATGTGTAACAGATTCAAGATTTAAATTCTTAACTAAGTCTTCGGAAATAAAATTAGCTTGAGAACAACTATCAAATAGTGTGTCTATCTTGGTATGTTTTGAAACGACTCTAATATGAAAGAGTTCAATTCTTGTATCTTCATCTTGAGATACATTAGAAAAAATTTAATAACTAGTGATTTCTATGTTATTACCTTTCAAACCCATTGTTGTAATCTTGGTTTCATCTCCTGAATCTGAACCTAAATCATTTTCAATGATTGCAACAATTTTCCCCTTCTCTTTGGCTTTAAGTTTGTTTCGCTTCAACTATGGATGGAGTTGCCAACAATTCTCTTCATCATGGACATTCTTCGAACAATGTTTACATGTGAGTTTCTCTTTTTGTCTATTTTGATAGAACTATTTTTCTTTCAACTTCCATTAAACTTTCCCTTTCCTTTACCCTCATACTTAAGGAAACTATCACTTTTCTCATTTGCACTATGTTTCCCTCTTGCTTCTAGATGTATGGATTGAACGCAAACGTCATCTAAGTTTGTGGGATTGAACATGAGAATAGTATGTCTAATATAACTATGCAAACCCCCAATATACTTTAACAAATTTTCTTGACAATACAAATTAACATCCAAATTAAGAGCTCTTCTCATAAATTCATGAGTATAATCTTGCACACTTTTCCCTTTCAATTGTCTAAAATTCTGCGAGTCGATAATGGATTTTTGCATTAAGCTAGAGGACATAATTTCCTTTTGATGGAAGCAATAAAATTTGACCAAGACATTGATATCTTACCATTATTTTTAATATCCTCTTGAGTCCTTGCTTCCCACCATACAAGTGTTGATCCCTCCATTCTCAGGGAATCCAATTGAATCTTTATGTCATCTTCTTGAAGGTTCTGAATTCTGCAATAAACCTCCAATTGACAAACCCAATTATCTAGCTTCTCTGCATCTACTTCGCCATTATACATTGGTAGCTCAAATTTGACATCAATTTTAACAAAATGTGATTTACCAGTTCCTTTTGAAGTATGTGGATGAACATATTGTACGGTTGTGGTAGTGGAAGATGATGATGATGAAGGTGAAGATAGTGGTGAGGATGATAGTGGAGAATATGGTGGTTTATTTCCATCTCCATGGCATCCTCCTCCTGGAGAACCCTCTCCTCTTGGAGGCCTTGAACTCTCTCCTTGCATCCTTACGTTCCTTTCCTCAAAGAGGACTTTAACCATCTTAGTCATATCAAAGAATGCCTTCCCGAATTCTCTCTCATCTTCTGTCATGATAGTTTCTCCTTCATGAGACATGCTCACTGAAGACTCAACTTCAACTTGAGGATGTGATGGTGTTGAAGACTTTGGAAACATTTCCCTTCTTCCTCTTGACCCAACTGTAGGGCTCTCAATCAGCTTCCCTTCTCCTCTGTTGTGAAACCAACTCCAAAAAGAGAAGAAAAGAGATATCAACGCTTTAGAAACAAGCCACTTCGAGGGGGGAACCTCCAATACATTACATGAATGAACAATTCTTGGATGATTCAAATTACAAAACCTCCTTTCTATATATAGGATTCCATGGGGCCATAATGTAATCCTAGTGGAGCCACAATGTAATCCTAGCCGACCTAACAATAATAATTTAAGGGCACAATAATAACAATATGGGGGTTACAAGGGTACAATAATAACAATAAGGCGGTTACACTAACAACAATAAGGGACTATACTAGTAATATAGGGACCTAACATGCCCCTCTCCTTCAAAAAAGTGTTGTCCTCAACGCTTGAGTAGCTCTGGGTGCTTCTGTATAAAATTCTCATCCTCCCATGTAGAATCTTCAGTGGGTAAGTTCTTCCACTTGATGAGATACTGTGAAATTGATCGATTCCGTAGCTGTCGAGTTCTTGTTTCCATGACCGCTTCAGGTTCCAATATGATTTTTCCTTCCTCATCAAGTTCTGGCAATATTGTTTGAACTGAAAGATTTTCACCTATAACCTTTTTTAAGCATGAAACATGGAAAACTGGAAGTACTCGCGAAGAAGCAGGAAGCTCCAATTTGTATGCCATAGTACCAATCTTTTGCAACACCTTGTAAGGACCATAGTACTTTGGCGATAATTTATTATCCTTCTTTGCTTGCTTGAGGGACATTTGTTTGTGTGGTTGTAGCCGTAAAAATACCCAATCTCCTACATCAAAACTTCTCTCGCTACGATGTTGATCTGCCTGTTGTTTCATTCGATTTTGTGCCAAATTCAGGTTATCCTTTAAGAGTTGGAGAACTTCTTGCTGATGCTCGATGTGATCTTCCACTGCTTGAACCTTCCAATTTTCTCTTAAAGATGATGTGATGGATGGTGGATGATATCCATAAAGTGCCATAAATGGGGTCATTTTTGCTGCAGTATGGAAGGAAGTGTTATACCACCATTCAGCGAGAGGTAACCACTTGACCCATTGTGTTTGTTTATCAAATACAAAACAACGAATATATCCTTCCAAACATTTATTTACTATCTCAGTTTGACCATCAGATTGAGGATGATAAGATGAGCTATGAGCTAATTGAGTACCCAAACAAGAAAATAACTCCGTCCAAAAATTTCCAGTAAAAATGGGATCTCTGTCGCTCACAATAACCCGTGGGTTTCCATGTAGCTTTTGAATTGTGTCCATAAATGTAGTAGCAACTGTACTTGCTTTAAATGGATGAGATAATGCACAAAAGTGTGCATACTTGGCAAGTCTATCAACTACCACCATGATGACACTCTTTCCTTCGGACTTAGGTAAACCTGTGATAAAATCCATTGAAATCTCCTCCCAACATTGACTTGGAATGGATAAAGGTTGTAGAAGTCCCGGGGTCTTAATTGTCTCAACTTTATTCTGCTGGCAAACCAAACATTCCGCCACAAAATTTTGAATATCAGATTTAAGGACATCCCAAAAAAATTCTTTCTTCACCCTGTGGTAAGTTTTTAAAAATCTTGAGTGTCCTCCTAAAGGAGAAGTGTGCAATTCCAGAAGAATCTTTTGTTTTAGTTGGGAATTCTTACAAAGATATAAGCGATCTTTGTACCATAAGGAATCATTTTTCCAACTAAATGTATCGGATGTACTAGGATCTTGCTGCAACTTTTGAATGAGTGTCCATACATCTTTTTCCTTCTTCCATTCATCTCTTGCTTCGGTTATCCAATCTGGTTGGATAATAGAAATGGCACAAATAAATGCTTCCACCTCTTCATTCTTTCTTGAGAGTGCATCTGCAACAACATTAAGCTTTCCTTTTTTGTAGATTATTTCAAAGTCATAACCCAACATCTTTGTGACCCATTTTTGCTGCTCTTCTGAAGATAGTCTTTGTTCAAAAAAGTGTTTAAGACTATCATGATCAGTTTTTACCTTGAAGTGTCTTCCCATTAGGTAAGTTCGCCATTTCTTTAGTGCATGCAGTATTACTAACATTTCCTTCTCATAAATAGGTTTTTGTAAATACTTTCCTTTGATTGGACGACTTTCAAAAGCAATGGGTCTTCCTTCCTGCATTAAAACTGCACCAATTCCATTTCCTGAGGCATCACATTCCACAATAAAGGTTTTTGTGAAGTCTGGTGTAGCTAAGACCGGTGCTAGGCACATTGCCTCTTTAAGACGTTCAAAGGCCTTAGTTGCTTGAGGAGTCCATGAAAATGCATCTTTCTTCAATAATGTTGTTAGAGGTGCTGCTATTCTCCCATAATTCTTAACAAACTTGCGATAATACCCTGTTAACCCGAGAAATCCTCGCAACTGCTTTATGGTTGTGGAGACTTTCCATTCCTTAATGGCTTTAATTTTGTTAGGGTCTACCTTAACACCCTCGTGAGATACAATATGACCCAGATATTCCACCTCTTGTACTCCGAAGAAACATTTGGATGTTTTTTCATATAATTGTTTCTCCTGCAATAGTTTGAGCACCCTGTCAACATGTTCAACATGATCCTTCCAAGACCTGTTGTAGATTAGTATATCATCAAAAAATACTAGCACAAATTTTCTAAGGAACGGTTTGAAAATGGAATTCATCAACCCTTGAAATGTAGAATGTGCATTGGTAAGGCCAAAAGGCATGACAAAAAATTCTTAATGACCCTCATGAGTTTGAAATGTTGTTTTCGGAATATCTTCAGTCTTCATTCTAATTTGATGATACCCTGAACGAAGATCCAATTTGGTAAAATAAATTGCTCCATGTAATTCATCCAATAATTCATCAATCACGGGAATGGGAAATTTATCTTTAATGGTAAGCTTATTGAGCTCCCTATAATCCGAACACATGCACCATGATCCATCCTTCTTGTGTACCAATACTACAGGAGCAGAGAAATAAATTTGACTAGGTTGAATTATACCCGCCTCTAACATTTCTGCAGTCATATGTTCAATTTCAATCTTTTGGACATAAGGATATCTATAAGGCCTGATGTTTGGAGGAACACTTCCTGGAATCAAATGAATAGCATGATCATGATTACGAATAGGTGGGAGTCCTTTGTCAGTTTCAAAGACTTTGGAATGATTGTCCAATACCTTTTGGAGATCTGCAAAAATAGATGATTTTGATGTTGGAACTTCTAGTGAGCATAACTGTGAAATTATGCCTTGTTTTTCTTTCTTTAGAAACTTTGTCATGAAATTAGAGCTTATTATCTTTCTTAGCTTCCCTGCAATACCCCGTAATTCAACTTCCTTTCCTTCTGAAAAAAAATTTCAAGAAAAGTTCTTGAAAATTAAAAGCTAGCGTCCCCAAAGATTGTAACCATTGTACTCCTAGTACGACATCAGCACCTCCCATAGGAATGGAAAGCATTGGACTAGTCAATACATATTCCCCCATGGTTAGCTTGATATTATGGCATTTCCCAGAGAAATTTATAGTTCCTCCATTTGCAACCATCACTTGGCATTCTGGTGCTGGGTATAGGAACAATTTGATTCCTTGGCTACCTTACAATGAATAAAATTATGGGTACTACGTGAATCAATCAACACTATTACCTTTTTCTTATTGATATGTCCTTCTATCTTGAGATTTTGAGGAGTGGTAATTCTTGCTAATCCATTACACAATATGGCCAGACTCATTTCTTCCGCTTCTTGGGTTGGTTCCTGGTGTATATCATCTTCTTGTTCATTTTCTTCTTCATCTTCACAATATATCTAAAATAATTTCTTCTCAACACACTTATGACCTTTAGTGTATTTGCTATCACAACTATAGCAAAGCCCTTTTGCTCTTTTTTCTTCCAATTTGTGTGGTGTCAACTTTGTAGGTTGTGGAAATCTAGGAGTAGCAACACTTCCCTCTTTATAGAAGTGAGTGGTAGGCTTCCTTGTCGCCATAATTTTACATTCAATTTTTCTTACCAACCTGAATGCCTTCTCCAATGAATCAGGTTCTGGTATCGTGAACTTCATGTTGGATGTTATCCTTTAAAGTACCTATGAAGAGATCAATCCTATGTTCCTCTGGAATATCACTTACCCTTATATTCAATTTTTGGAAGTCCTCAATGTGCTGCCCCACTAAACCATTTTGTTTGAGATTTATCAATTGGCTAAAGAAGGTGTTGCTCTTTGTATCCTCATAATGTGCTACCATTTCCTCCGTAAAAATTGACGAAGTGACAATTTTTTTACGGGAGCAAAGCCATCAATACCATACAAATGTATTTTGTTCTAAATGTAAAGTTTCAATGCATACCTTTTGTGTGTTTTGCACATTATGGAGATCAAAATATTTCTCCATCTGTAGTATCCATGTTACAGGATCCTTTGCCATAAAACTTCCTCATATCCATCTTTGGAATATGGTGGTTCTTCCATCCAACATTAGAGTTTATGAAATCACGATTAACATTTATTTTGTTCTCATCATGATTTTCCTCTACTATCTTTTCGCCATTAGGAAACATTTCTTGTATCAACTTTTTCAAACCTTCCATGTCTTCTTTTAGATCATTCTTCATGTTTTCCATTTTCTCATCGATCTTAGCTTCCATGTCATCCATCTTAGATTCCATGCCAGCCTCCATGCCATCAATCTTAGATTCCATGCCAGCCTCCATGCCATCAATCTTAGATTCCATGCCATCTATCTTAGATTCCACGCCTTTCTTCAAACCATCCATCTTAGTTTCCACGCCTTTCTTCAAAACTTCCATGTCATTTTTTGTTGCTCTTTGCAAGAGAGAAATTTGTTGCACTTGCTCTTGTAATTTTGATATGTCATGTTGCCATTCTTCGTCTTCATGAGTCATAGTAGAGCTTTCCAAAGGCTTAATGGGTGTTGAATTCTTTTTAGGGGCCATTTTATAATCCAATACCGATATCTATTCTACAATATGCCCTTGCAATCAATTCAACTTGATTCTTCAAACAAGACTTATGCAATTCGGAAAAAAAATACACACCTTTTACTTTCTTTTGAGGAGCTCGATATTGAAATTGAATTATCTCTATAATTGTGGATCCTCAATATCTGATTTGGATTCTTCAAGTCAAATTTATGTCCAATCTCCCACAATGACCCAATTTTGGACTGGTTCAGTAGAGAGAACTTGTATGACTTGCCACATGTCACTGTTTCCTCCTTTGGCTCTGAAATTGATAGACCAAAAACTACAGTCTGTGCACTTGCGGCCACTTTTTACAGCATTCCAATCCAATGCTTAGAGAGATAACTATGAATATTTTCCCACGATCACCTCTTTGAGATGAAATTTAGAAGCCTCAAAAAGCCCTAACTTCCACAGATCATATCTCCAAAAATATTGCGAACCAACATCTGCAATTTTTTTGCGATGTTCCTTACGACTGTGGCTTTTCCCTCTAAAAATTTCAGCTTTTGAACCTTCGTAGAAAAACGTTTATTACAAAAATACCACGATGACCTGTTTAGGTTAAATTCAAGAGTCTACAAAATGACCTAACTTGCACAGATCATATCTCCGAAAATATTGCGAAACAAGCTCTGAAATTTTGTGACGATGTTCCTCGGGATTTTGGCTTCGCACTCTAAAAATTTCAGATTCCGAACCTTCGTATAAAAAAATTTATAGTGAAAATTCTACGCTGACCTGTTTGGAGCAGCGAAACCCTAGAATCTCAAAGCTCTAATACCAAATTTTGTGAAACCAGCTCCAAAAAGAGAAGAAAAGAGATATCAACGCCTTAGAAATAAGCCACTTTGAGGGGGCAACCTCCAATACATTACATGAATGAAAAATTCTTGGATGATTCAAATTACAAAACCTCCTTTCTATATATAGGAGTCCATGGGGCCGTAATGTAATCCTAATGGGGCCACAATGTAATCCTAGCCGACCTAACAATAATAATTTAAGGGCACAATAATAACAATATGGGGGTTACAAGGGTACAATAATAACAATAAGGGGGTTACACTAACAACAATAAGGTACTATACTAGTAATATAGGGACCTAATATCCTCTTTTGAGTTTTAACCTTGTAAGAATGACACAAACTTGCAAACAATTAGATCCCTTCTTACGCAAAAAAACCTAATGAACTTGACCTCTCATACCAAAAATTATTTGAATGGAGGATGTTAGTAATTCTCATCTAATTCCCCTTTCATATTTTATAAACAAATGTCTTGTGTGTGCTTAAGGGTTCAAGATTTCTTGCAAATTATCAAGTCTCATGTGTGTTTTTCATGTCAATTTAGTGAAAAAATTAACATAAAAACAAGAGTTGAACATCAACAAATAAAGTATAGAACATCACCATACATAACATTAACACAGGTATTTGATGAAGGAGTTCACCCCTCCTGGGCTACATGTCCTTGTTTTAGTTTCCATGGCTTGGGCCTCTATATTATGCTCAAATTTTCAAATTGACCTATTTACAATGCTCCTTTGCTCCTGTAACCTGCTCCAATGAGTTCAGAAAGGCTCAAAATGGCCAGCTAACCTCATTTTGAGCCTGAATTGGTCAAAAACTTTGAAATTTATGGCCTCTTCAATTTTCCCCACTATCTTAGGCCCTAAACTAGTTAACTGCAGTCAAAACTGGCAGTTTCCCCGAATCTGGAGGTCAGCCAATTAATTCACAATTAGTGCTAAGTGGGGATTAGCACTAGTTAAGCGTAGTTAACGTGCTTAAATAAATCTGAATTTAATTATGGTTTAGCACCTTTAAACATGGATTAAGGTTCATATAATCGTGGGTTAAGGTTTGTTAAACTCTGTGGTTATGGAGCTCCACTGGTGGTCATGGTGTATGGTCCTATGGACCGGGGGCTAGCCCCTGCCTTCCCCCACCGTGGACTTTGGTTAAACTTAAATATATATGGTTTGCATAGTATTTTAAGAACCATGTGGCAGCGGAGACAGTAAGGCACGGATTTGTGTGGTGGGAGGTCACTGGGTCGAACCCCGACCCCTCCGCCCGGAATTTGACAAAAAATTTTACATAACCTTTCGACCTTGGGGGGACACATGGTGGCCTCTGGGATTGCCACATGTCATGACCTCATTGATCCAACCAACACCAACCATACAATATGATGTCGACACTAGTCATTTGTTCGCTGGTACACTTGGGAGAATATTTCGAGAATATTCCAAGGAATATCCCTTGGAATATTGTTGTGAAACCAACTCCAAAAATAGAAGAAAAGAGATATCAATGCCTTAGAAATAAGCCACTTCGAGGGGGAAACCTCCAATACATTACATGAATGAAAAATTCTTGGATGATACAAATGACAAAACCTCCTTTCTATATATAGGAGTCCATGGGGCCACAATGCAATCCTAGTGGGGCCACAATGTAATCCTAGCTGACCTAACAATAATAATGTAATGGCACAATAATAACAATATGGGGGTTACAGGGGTACAACAATAACAATAAGGGGGGCTACACTAACATAATAAGGGACTACACTATTAAAATAGGGACTTAACATGCCCCTCTCCTTCAAACAAGTGTTGTCCTCAACACTTGATCATTTCTTGATGCTTCTGTATAAAATTCTCATCCTCCCATGTGGAATCTTCTACAGGAAAGTTCTTCCACTTGCTGAGATACTCTGAAATTGATCGTACTTGTCAATTTCTTGTTTATGTGACTGCTTCTGAACTTCTTTCGATGTGATGTTGATCTTCTTGTTGTTTCATTAGATTATGCACCAAAGTTAGGTTATCCTTTGATAGTTGGAGAACTTGTTGTTGATGCTCGATGTGATCTTCCACTAATTTATCATCCATATTAGTTGTTATTTGATCCTTCAAACCATCCAAAGTTGCCTCCATTTCTTCTTTTAAACCATCTAAGTCATCTTTGATTGCTCTTTGTAAGATCGAAATTTGTTGCACTTGGTACCGTAATTTTGATATCTCATACTGCAAATCTTCCTCTTCATGCGTCATAGTATAGATTTTTGAGGGATTAATGGGTATGGAATTATTTTATAGAGGCATTATAGAACCCAATACTGATAAAAATTCTAAAATATTCCCTTGGAATCACTTCAAGTTGCTTTTTCAAACAAACGTTATGCAATTTTAAAAACCAAATACACACCTTTTTCTTGATTTTGTGGAGCTCGATATTGAAACTGAATTATCTTTGTGATTTTGGATCTTCAATATCTAAAATTTAGTCCTACGGTAGCCCTCTCAATCCTCTTTCGAATGCCATAGGTCTGACATGATTTGAATTCTTCAAGGAAAAAGTTATGTCCAATCTCCCACAATGACGTAATTATGCATTGGTTCAGTAGAGTGAACTTGTACGACTTGCCACGTGTCAGTATTTACTCCTTTGGCTCTCAAATTTGTAGATCAGAAACTATAGTCCGTGTAATTCCAGTAAATTTTCACTGAATTCCAATCCAATGCTCAGAGAGAGAGTTATGAAGATTTTCCCACGATCACCTCTTTGAGATGAAATTTGAGAGCCTGAAAAAGACATAACTTTCACAAATCATATCTCTGAAAATAATGCGAACCAAGGTATGAAAATTTGCGACAATTTTCCTCAAGATTTCAGCTTCACACTCTAAAAATGTCAGCTTCTGAACCTTTGTAGAAAATAATTTATAGAGAAAATTCTGCGATGACCTTTTTAAGTGAAATTCAGGATTCTACAAAAATCCCTACCTTCCATAGATCATATCTCCGAAAATATTGTGAACCAAGCTCTAAAATTTTTCGACGATGTTCCTTAGGATTTTAGCTTCGTACTCTAAAAATTTCAGCGTCTGAAACTTTGTACAAAAAACGTTATAGCGAAAATTCCACGATGACCGGTTTGGAGCAGTGAAACCCTAGAATCCAAAGCTCTGATAACAAATGTTGTGAAACCAGCTCCAAAAATAGAAGAAAAGAGATATCAACACCTTAGAAATAAGCCACTTCGAGGGGGCAAACTCCAATACATTACATGAATGAAAATTCTTGGATGATACAAATGAAAAAACCTCCTTTCTATATATAGGAGTCCATGGGGCCATAATGCAATCCTAGTGGGGCCACAATGTTATCATAGCCGACCTAACAATAATAATGTAAGGGCACAATAATAACAATATGGGGATTTGATCAGGAGCTCAAATCTGAGCTTGGGAAAAGGCTAAAAAATGAAAGTGCTCAAATTGATTTGGAACCTAAGCGACGGGATAGGCCTCGGCGATACGATCCCAATGCCGTGAACGGCACTGAAATCCGTTACCGTATGAAGAAGTTGTTGCACTTTGAAATCGCCCAATAACCTTCAATTTTGAAAGGGAATTTTTTAATTTAATGTGTTGGGAAATTTTTATTTTTATTAAGGTTTAATTAATTAATTAAATTATATATTTATTAATATTTTATATGGTTTTTATTAATCATATATTATATTATTAATTATATGTTTTAAATTAAATTAAACCTTATTAAACTTTAAATATTAAACCACACATATATATTAAATAAAATTTGAAAACTATGTTTAAACCCAAATGGCAAACGTTTCACATTTCAAAGGTTGAAATGTCATATGTTAAATGGTATGTAACGTAATAAAGGTTTGAATACACGTGCTATGGTATACATGCTACAATACATGTAGCAAAGCGGAGCGGGGTTTCGAAGGGGCTTTGGGTTAAGCCCCCCCCATTCAACCATGCCATACGACCTTCACACCGGAACCGTGACTTAGGGCCTTCCAAAACGGCGGATGTCACGTTCAAACAATTAACGGTTAACCCAAAATTTCGTATGTGAACGTGGGAAAGTTGAAACCGTCAAATTTAATGTTTCCGCCAATTTTAGCGCCATCCCACCAATTAAGGCGGAATTCCACTTTTAGCTCCAGTTAACTAAACTTAACTTGAGTTTTTTAAGGGGGAGACTGGCAGTTAGTAAATATGGCATCTCTTTCACATGGGAGATCCTTTTGGAGTGAATTTTTTTTTTATTTTGGGTCTCTTCGACCTTCTGGACTCAATGGAGTAGGTCTTAAATCTAACAGAGGTCATCTTCAGAGGTTTAAGCATCGAATAAGATGAAGGAGCCATTAGGGCCTGGAAGGAGAAGGTTGTGTATTGGACTGTGTTTCTCTGTTTAAGGTAAATGAATAGGAATTATTAGATATTTCATGCCTTTTGAATCTTTTTAGATGGTTTTCAAAGCCTGTTAAGAACTTTAGAAAGCCTGAAAGCTTCATTTAAGTTCTAGAGGCCATTTTCCAAACAGAGTGTGTAGGCGAAACCGGAGCAGCCGGAGGCTGTTTTTGATGAAAAAAAATCTATCTTGACTATTTTAGTCATTCTGGAACCAATGGAAGTGTTTTCAGATAATTTTGAGTACTTCTACAGCTCTAGAAGTTGATATGAAGTCGTGCGCATCCCTGGGCAAACTGTGGAGGAGAGCCATTTTTGGGGATGTTGTGCTTAATGTAAGAAATTTATCAGTTGATATTTGATGTCTGATCATTATTGGATGCAGAAGTAGTGTTTTAAAGAGCAGAAACAGAAATCTGAGGGATTTTGTGCCATTTAGAAGCTTAGAGAAGCTTAGTGCACCGACAGAAGGATGTGTGTCCATAGAAGCCTAAAGTTGTTTGCAAGAATTGGAAAGCCATTAAAGGGATTTAAAATGGTATTCTCAGCCCTTTGAATCATTTTCGTATTCATTGTGGTTAATTGTGGAGCTTGTAAAATAATTTAAGTACCTTAATCCCAAAGAGTCTAGTCATGTTGACAAAGCTCAAAGGAGATGTAGCCCAAGAGTTGGGGTGAACTCCTATATTATATTGCTATTGTGTTTTGTTATTCTATGGCTGAATTATGTTGCTGATATACATGTTAAGTTTTAGAAAAAACAAATAAACTTAAAACACATAAACAGAAGAAAAGACATACACCTCTTCCAAGAAAAAATTCCGCATAATGTCAAGTTTGAGTAAGGTCATTTTAATTAAGTCTGAGTATTTACTTCTATTATTTCTTTAGGCGGAGTCTATAAGAGCGCCAAGTAGCTTCTGGATTCATTCTTTCTTTGAAAGGTGACATATCTGGTAAAAGCCCCTACATTCTATCTTTGTATTAGAAATAAGAATTTCTCACATTTTCAGATTTAAAATTTGGAGTATGTGCACTCATTTACATAAATGAAAATGGATACCTTGCACCCTTTTCAAGTACATTCCATTTTCAGATCAGATGGTATCAGACCTCGGGTTGATAATTTGTTATTGTGCAAAAGGTTTTAAAACAGTGTAAGAGATTTACTGTTTTATTGGTTGCAAAATGGCTGCTTGAATGAGAAGGGGTCTTTATTGACATTTGGTTAAAAGCTTGTCGTTTGATTGAAAGCTTTGAGGACTTTTCTTTGGAAGTTCCTTTTGGTTGTTTTGACCATTTACATAATGTCAACTTCTTCTACAAGTGAATTTTCCTCCTTCACGAGATTCTTCAATGATGACATGAAGAATGAGTTCTTTAAGGTGAAGGACATGGTGCAGATTCTCCTTGAGGATCAAAGGGAAAGTGTTCAACTTCGTGCACAATTGCTAGCTATGCAGGAAGAGAAAGAAGCCATTCTTCAAAGATTGCATGATATGGAGTTGCAGCTTCTTCAAGCTCAAGAAGCTTTGTCCAATAAAATACCTCATCTTCAGGATGTAAATCATGAGGTAAATCATTCTGATTTGTCTTCAGTTTTCTCTATTTAAACGTGTGTTGGTTCTTTTGAACGGCATACAAGAGGTATTGGGTCCAAATTGATGTTGAAAATGGGCTATCAAGAAGGCAAAGGTTTGGGCAAGCATTCACAAGGCATTATTGAGCCTATTTGTGTTGTGGAGCGTCCCAAGAATATTGGTCTTGGCTATGAGCAACTTAATGGCGAAGCTTTGAGTACATGCATTCAAGAATGTGATGTAAATTTGAAGAGAACATTTCTCCCAAGTTCTCAATTACATCAATGTCATGATGGAAATCTTCCTTACCATTGTTTTAAGCCATCATTGCAGCAAGAAGATGGACATTTCATGCAACAAAAGAGGTATAATCATTCACATGATCAATTTGATTATGTTTCAACAAAGAATGATAATTTTTATTGTTCAAATGAAAATAAATTTTCTTGTACATATTGTGGTCGATTTAACCATCATGTTTCAAGATGCTGGATGAGGAAGAAGGCACACAAGAAGAAGATGAAGCAAAGATTACCTTCAAAGAAGGTGCATATGATTTGCACTTTTTGCCAAAAGAAGGGACATGTTGTCTCTCATTGTTGGACTTTGCATCCAACTCATCGTCCCACGCACATGCAGCAAGAGGACAAAAATATTGGCGAAGGTGGAATCATGGATTCCATTATTTATGTGGAAAGGGAAGTTTCACATGAGGAAAAGTTGCAGTAGCAAAATTCGCCATGGAAGTGGCTTGGTGATAAGTGGATGGACTTCTTGACACAGTAAGACGTACTCCTTTTGTACATATGCAAATTTCGGATGTATGCATGTATTTTGTTGTAATATCTTTTTTGTTTTGAGCCACCTTAGATCATTGATCAAGGCTGCGTTGTATAGTTTCATGATGCAGAGTAATCCCTGCAATATCTAGATTCCTTCTCTCTGATGAATACATCTCAAATCTACCCAATAAAAACTTCAGATTTCTGGCAATTTCTTGTACTATTGTTGCGGAAGCTTATAAATCATCATGTCACTATAATTCAAATCCCTTGGCATTTACATTCCTTTCTCGAACCCAAGTTCCAATATACATATGCGCCTTTTTCTCTTACAGCGTACCAAATTGTCTCACGCAACAATGCATCCACATCGCCATCTCACAATTTCCATTTAACACTTAATTTTATTTCTATATCGACAACCAACACTTTATGCCAGTTTCAAATTCATCACAGCAACCACTTATACTTTCTCAACTGTAATGCGCTCCAACTCTCAATATGATCCGATCTGATGTCAATCGTTGTTCTAAGGCGCTCCAACTCTGACATCCACTGATATATCAATCATCGGTCTCGAATCTCTATTGATATTCACTGGCCTTTTTTTTACTTCTATGCTTCTGATTGAACAATCAATTACAATGTAATTGATTCCAATTTCAACAGATCGGTTTCCATTATTGTGGCACCTCTACGATTTCATTCGATTTTAAGAATCGAACAAGCTTAAGACATAAGCTCTATGCCTAATTCCAATACCGTTCATCACAGTTTCGACGCGGTATCATCAGAGATCTCAATTTGCAAATTAGGAGATTGCAATATGCCACAAGATTTTGACATTTACTCCACCCCGATGAGATATCATTCTACCTTCACCACTCTGATGCAATTTAATCGGCGATCGGAGATCACTGACTTAACTACCCAACTCCGATCCGATTCAATCGGATCTCGGAAATCGGTGATTGCAATGCGATCTCAATATTAATCTTCCAAATTTCCGATGCGATCCGATCGGAAATCGGAAATCGGAATGTTTGCCATGTTACCACCTGCAACCTTAGCGATTTATCACAGATCCGGTATCTTTTTAATCCAGCTTATAACTTATTCGCATCCAGTTCATTGCTATCTCCTTTCGATTTCGATGCAATGAATTATGTGGGTCCATGAATTTCATAACTGATATGTATATCAATTCGACTCTGTTCCAGAAGATCGGTGAAGTCTTTCAGACTATTCCTTTGTATTGCAGAGTTTCTAATTCACAAAATTCGACCACACCAGATTTGCAATAACCACGGAATTCTTACAACTTTAATAATAACATAGATTGAAACCATTTCAAGCGATTACCAAGAAACAAACACATCAAACTGATGGCTCAGCATATATCGATGGATATGACATTCAAATTGATCATAATATAAGAAAAAGACAGAGCCTTGTCTTTGCCAGGTCATACAACACTCAAATCTTTACCATTGTCATTCGATTTGGCCCAGAACATAATTACTTTCATAATACTCAGAAAAACAAACAGGATTTCGGCCTTCGCCCAATTATACAAAGAAATGGACTTCTGTCAAAAACAATCCACACACATCCATTTGAGCTTTCGCTCCACTCCAAATCACACACTAATTCTAACAAATCTACCAGTAGGCTTTCACACAAAAACTATTCTAATCTCTCCCTTTTTCGCTCTCTCGCTCTCTCCTTTTTTTAAACAAAGGATATTACATTTATGCTAACTTAACTATCTCCTCCATATTTGGAGGAATAAATTAATTCACACCTTATCCTAATCTAAACAAATTATACTACTTGGCTTGATCTCCACGCAGGGAGGATCACTTACCATTTATTTCCAATTTCTGTTTTGAATTAGGCCACTCTTAACTACTTACATTTTTTTGAAATTAATACAAAATCAACACCCAAGTCTTCCTCCAAACTTGTATTTGCCACAACATGTGACCATTCCATCACATTGCTGGCTAGGTCTAGATGCTCCTGCATCAGACTCCCAAAGTTTAAATTAACCATGATCTCCTGATCATGCAATTCTGTTCTGTGTCCTCCTGGATCCCATACTTGATTTGATAATTTGTCCTTGGTTACTGCTGTTTTTATTTGTCCTTCAAGTCTCCATCCTTTATGCTGTAATGCCTCACTATCTGCTGCTGTCCTTTTCACATATTTCGTTGCTGCTTTGCTCACTCTAATTTGCAATTTTCCATTCCCTTCACCTGTACCATTTCTTCCAGCCAATCTTCCTTTCTTCTTTTGTCCTGTATTTGTTTTACTGGAATGCTGTAGTATGAGTTTCCATAACTCATCCAATTCTTTGTCCATTTCACTTCTTATGTGCTGAATACTATTCTCTTGCAACTGATTGTGTTCTTGATTTAGAACATCATAATCTCTGTGCCAATAATCTTCGATATACATTTCTGAAATGTACAAATTCCTTTTCCCAGGTTCTTCTTCTGGTTTCTCATTCATGACTTCATCATTCTTCACTTCAAATTCCAGCATACCTATATCTCCACAAATTTCTTGAAAACTCAACTTTAGTTCAGCAGTTTCATAGCATAAATTCACCAATATTTCTTCATTCTGAGGCTTTCTGATCTCACTTTCCATTAATCCGATCTGTTCTTCCCAATTAACTTCTTGTTTCAGATTGACTTCACATTTCCTTTTTCCTGCATGTAAATCTTCATCAAAATTAATCAATTCAATAAACACAAATGCTTTACCTGGCTTCCTCATCAAAAGATTCGACTTATACCACAAATCTACCATCTCATCTGGAAGTTCTCTCAAAATTTCTGCACAATATTCACTAACTGCACTGTCCGCAATATCTGTCTTTAATCCTTCTTTACTCTGGCTTTCTTCAAGGTCAATGATCCTCAATGACTGCTCAATCTTCAATAGCTCAGTGTATCCTTTGATTTCACCAATTCTTTTGCCATCCTTCTTTTGACTTATTCTTCGAATGTCATCTGATTGGACATCTTTCTGCGCTTGGTTGTAACTTCCCTCCTTATTCTGCATATGACTATGAGTAGTCATCTCTTCATCTGTTAATACAACAGTCTTCAATAACTGTTTGTCTTTCCTCAAATCGATATGACCTGCAAACACACAACAACCTTCAGTTTTCAAAATACAATATCTTCTATTTTCTTTTGATGCTTCAAGCACCAATCCTCCATCATAGGTCTTTTGGATTTCAGCGGATCCTTCTTGCGGTGACTTCAAATCAATATGAATTTGTTCAAGTTCCCCGAACTCGTTCATCAGCTTGCCATTCAACCTCTGTTGCAATAGCTTCCACTTCACCCTTTTCTTCAGTCTCCATCTGTATCTTCGGTCTTCACTTATCTTTCTTTGTACTGCCAGATCAATTTCTGGTTCTTCATTCTGCTGCCGGCTTCTATACTTCTGCAATTTAATGATTTCCTCAAATTCACGCTCATGTAGCTGATAATTCCTTCCAAATTTCTGGTTACTTCCATATTCATCTTGCTGAGTTAATATTTTTGTCTCCTTCATGTCTCTGAGGACATAACTCCCTTGTTGCTCCTGATCTTTCATCTCACCTTCAAATAATCGTTGCTCAATTTCTCTGATTTCAGCATCATATTTATTAATGTTGTATTCCACACCTTTTCCTCCATCAGGTTCTGTAAGCTTTGTTTCTCCTTTGGGTTCCTCGAGTAATCTTTCCAAGAATTCTATCTCCTTGTGAAATCTCTCCAGCAGATCATCACAATTTTCATTCTCAGCTTCATTCTTTTCTTGGCAATCCTCCTGAGTTGACCTGTTTTCCACATTATCATATTGCAAGCATCTTTCATCAATTCCATTAAACAAATTCATTGGTTTACCTTTTTGTAGTCCCACTATGGAATTGTCATTAGACTTCTGGCCTATATCAACCTCATCTGACTGTTTCACACCAAACAGGATTTCATTTATGAACTCCTTCTGTTGCAATAGATCAACGCCTTCTTCCTCTAAAAGGGATTCACCATCATACTTCACCTCAAGAGCTTTATTCCTGTTTGTGGCAATTTCATCCGACTGTCCATCATCCTCTGCATATCCTGCAAACATACACAAACTATAAGAATCAAAATCACAGGGTTTCATTGCCTCATCTGCTTCCTTTGTCAACATATCTTCGAATTTTTCTGAACTCTGCCAATAGTCCATGAGATCTTCAGCTGACCTCTCATTATCCTCTTCCCCTAACATCTCACCTTGTTCTGGTCTACAAATGGAAACTTCCAATTCTACCTCTGCTTCTCTGAGTTTCTCTGATTCCTCTTAAGCACTCAATATCTGCTAAATCTTTCTCAGTTCTTCTACTATCTCTAACTTCACTTGTTGATTTCTCTTTTCCCGTAGTCTTGGCCACTTTTCTCTTTTCCTCATGGTCCAACCATTCTTCTAGTATTTAACATTTCTCTGCAGCATCTTCATCAGTATTCCAATCTGGAAATCTATCTCAGCTTTCTCTCTGTCAAACTCTTCTTGATTCATCCTCATGCCATTTTCTTTGGCATCTTTCCTTCTGCTGTGGCTTCTTTGTGAACTTTTGCTATGACTATCTGTAGTCATTTTCTACTCCTCTCTTTCCATGAGCTTCTTACTCCTCTGCAACAAGCCTCTACAACAGCAAGTCCTACTTACTGCAATCTTACCTCACTAAGCTCTCTACACTCAGTCTTTTGGTAAGCACGATCCTCTATCTGGAATCTTCTCTTGAGCAACACCTTTGCTCCCTCTAGGCTTCTGCAATCTCTCACTTTATTTTTCGAAAACACTTCAATGGTCCTCTCTGTCCAATCTCTTGTTGGATTCTTCAGGTTCACTGCCACTTCTAAGGACTTTCCCTATTCTGCTTTTAAGAACACATCTGGTTCTTCTCTCACAGCTTCTCTTGATTTATATTGATGCAGTCTTCATTATTTCTTATGCTGTCACCTATGCTTTGAATGGATTTCCTCACTGCTTTAAGCTGGTACTAAACTTCATTCAGAAAAACAAACTTATTCAATTTCAACAGAGCCAAGCTCTGATACCAAAATGACGCAGAGTAATCCCTGCGATACAGCAGAAAAACAAACAGGATTTCGGCCTTCGCCCAATTATACAAAGAAATTGACTTCTGTCAAAAAAAATCCACACACATCCATTTGAGCTTTCGCTCCACTCAAAATCACACACTAATTCTAACAAATCTACCAGTAGGCTTTCACACAAAAACTATTCTAATCTCTCCCTTTTTCGCTCTCACGCTCTCTCCTTTTTTTAAACAAAGGATATTACATTTATGCTAACTTAACTATCTCCTCCATATTTGGAGGAATAAATTAATTCACACCTTATCCTAATCTAAACAAATTATACTACTTGGCTTGATCTCCATGCAGGGAGGATCACTTGCCATTTATTTCCAATTTCTGTTTTGAATTAGGCCACTCTTAACTACTTACATTTTTTTGAAATTAATACAAAATTAACACCCAAGTCTTCCTCCAAACTTGTATTTGCCACAACATGTGACCATTCCATCACATTGCTGGCTAGGTCTAGATGCTCCTGCATCATTTCACTCTGTAAATTTCTCGCCAGAATTTGTTGTGTGCGTTCAAGAAGGTCAGTTGTGGACAGTTGTGGACAAGCGCATTCAGAAATGGAAATGTCGATTTCTTTTTATTTGTGGTTCAATTTCATTTGCTTTGAAAGGAAAAAATTTTGAAGGGCTGAAGAGAAGAGGATGTTCATTCTCTCATTTTCTGTACTACAGTTCAGTTCTTCATTTCAGAATCTTTTGGGGACCAAAAGCCTCTCATTTGGGGAGGTGTGATCAGGAGCTCAAATCTGAGCTTGGGAAAAAACTCAAAAATGAAAGTGCTCAAATTGATTTGGAACCTGAGCGACGGGATAGGCCTCGGCGATATGATCCCAACACCATGAACAGCACTGAAATCCGTTACCGTATGAAGAAGTTGTTGCACTTTGAAATCGCCCAATAACCTTCAATTTTGAAAGGGAATTTTTTAATTTTATGTGTTGGGAAATTTTTATTTTTATTAAGGTTTAATTAATTAATTAAATTATATATTTATTAATATTTTATATGGTTTTTATTAATCATATATTATATTATTAATTATATGTTTTAAATTAAATTAAACCTTATTAAACTTTAAATATTAAACCACACATATATATTAAATAAAATTCGAAAACTATGTTTAAACCCAAATGGAAAACGTTTCAAATTTCAAAGGTTGAAATGTCATATGTTAAATGGTATGTAACATAATAAAGGTTTGAATACACGTGCTATGGTATACGTGCTACAATACATGTGGCCGAGCGGAGCGGGGTTTCGAAGGGGCTTTGGGCTAAGCCCCCCCCATTCAACCATGCCATACGACCTTCACACCAGAACCGTGACTTAGGGCCTTCCAAAACGGCGGATGTCATGTTCAAACAGTTAACGGTTAGCCCAAAATTTCGCATGTGAACGCGGGAAAGTTGAAACCTTCAAATTTAATGTTTCTGCCAATTTTAGCGCCATCCCACCAATTAAGGTGGAATTCCACTTTTAGCTCCAGTTAACTAAACTTAACTTGAGCTTTTTAAGGGGGAGACTGGCAGTTAGTAAATATGGCATGTCTTTCACATGGGAGATCCTTTTGGAGTGAATTTTTTTTTTTTTGGGGGTCTCTTCGACCTTCTAGACTCAATGGAGCAGGTCTAAAATCTAACAAAGGTCATCTTCAGAGGTTTAAGCATCGAAGAAGATGAAGGAGCCATCAGGGCCTGGAAGGAGAAGGCTGTGTATTGGACTGTGTTTCTCTGTTTAAGGTAAATAAATATGCATTCTTAGCTATTTCATGCCTTTTGAATCTTTTTAGATGGTTTTCAGAGCCTTTTAAGAACTTTAGAAAACCGAAAAGCTTCATTTAAGTTCTAGAGGCCATTTTCCAAACAAAGTGTGTAGGCGAAACCGGAGCAGCCGGAGGCCGTTTTTGATGAAAAAAAAATCTATCTTGACTATTTCAGACATTCTGGAACAAATGGAAGTGGTTTCAGATCATTTTGAGTACTTATATAGCTTGATAAGTTGATATGAAGTCGTGGGCAGCCCTGGGCAAACCATGGAGGAGAGCCATTTTTGGGGATGTTGTGCTTAATGTAAGAAATTTATCAGTTGATATTTGATGTCTGATCATTATTGGATGCAGAAGTAGTGATTTCAGGAGTAGAAATAGAAATATTAGGGAGTTTGTGCCATTTAGAACCTCAGAGAAGCTTAGTGCACCGACAGAAGGATGTGTGTCCATAGAAGCCTAAAGTTGTTTGCAGGAATTGGAAAGCCATTAAAGGGATTTAAAATGGTATTCTCAGCCCTTTGAATCATTTTCGTATTCATTGTGGTTAAGTGTGGAGCTTGTAAAATAATTTAAGTACCTTAATCCCAAAGAGTCTAGTCATGTTGACGAAGCTCAAAGGAGATGTAGCCCAAGAGTTGGGGTGAAATCCTATATTATATTGTTGTTGTGTTTTGTTATTCTATGGCTGAATTATGTTGCTGATATACATGTTAAGTTTCAGCAAAAACAAATAAACTTAAAACACATAAACAAAAGAAAAGACATACACCTCTTCCAAGCAAAAATTCTGCATAATGTCAAGTTTGAGTAAGGTCATTTTAATTAAGTCTGAGTGTTTACTTCTATTATTTCTTTAGGCAGAGTCTGTAAGAGGGCCACGTAGCTTCTGGATTCATCCTTTCTTTGAAATGTGACATATCCGGTAAATGCCCCTACAGTCTATCTCTGTATTAGAAATAAGAAGTTCTCACATTTTCAGATTTAAAATTTGGAGTATTTGCACTCATTTACATAAATGAAAATGGATACCTTACACCCTTTTCAAGTACATTCCATTTTCAGATCAGGGTTATAGGAGTATAAAAATAACAATAAGGGTGGCTACACTAACATAATAAGGGACTACACTATTAATATAGGGACTTAAAAAATATACATTTTGTTGACTGGACTGTACAGATGCCTAGTTAGCATCCCTGCTCCAAAATTTTCATGTTTATCCAAGCGAATAGATCGTGTTTTCCGGGAGCATACGACGACCATTTTTCGTGAAACTAAGTGTTCCAGATTCAGAATAATGAACACTAAGTGGTCATTCAGGTTCTAAGACAATCTGAGAATTTTAATTTTTTAGCATAAAACTGAGCACCTGATCATTGACAAAGATGCTAAGAAGGTGCCTAGAGAAGTAAAGAATAAGAAATAGTGTGAAGAGGCACAAAAGAGGAAACAAGAGGAAGAAACAAAACAAAGAGAGGAACATGAAAGACAAAATCAAGAGGAAATGAGAAAGAAAAAAGAAGCAATGAGAAGGAAGAAATAAGAGGAAGCCTTAAATAAGTATAAAGAAGAGGAATAATAAACAAATAAGCAACTTAAATAAGAGGAGAGAAAGAGGAAGGAGAAGGAAAAAATAACAAATAAATTAGAAGATGATCTAATCACCCAAGATCTAGATGATGAGAAAGTCAAGGAGGACAAATCAAATGATGTAGAAGCTGAACCGATTATAGCCACTTTTAACATCCAACCTCCAACTCCTCTCACAAGAGGACATCTCCCACTTAGTGAAATGGGTATCCTAGTGGTAGGAGAGGAAAGAATATTGGATATTTCCAATTTCACTTTTGATAAGTTTAAGAGCAATATCACTCAAGAGAGGAGGGAATACTTCCCTAATGAGCCAGATCGCCCTATATTCATTAACCTAGAAAAGGAGATCGTTACAGACACGATAACCAATCCAAAATAAATAGCTTCAATAAAAAAGGATTCCATATTGATCATCTCATTCTAAAGGTTGTTAGGTTAAAGAAATAATTAACCGATGCAAGAAAACATAATGAACAACTTCTTAAAGAAAATCATAGTATATCTTCTACAAGTTCCAGTAGAGAAGGTTTGCAATCTACAATCCTTGAAGAACTAAATGATTTAGAAGATATTATGAATAAAGTATATGAAGAAAAGGTGACATTGAGAAAAGTAGTGGAACCTTTGTTTGAAATACATAGGGGGTTGCGTGAAAGGGTAAGAATATTGAAACTAGCTCACACGACAATAGAATTTAATCAATAATGGGGCAACAAATATTCAAATGCATCAAAAAAATTGCCTAAGAAAGGCAGAGTTGAGGCTAAGATAGATAGAGTGGATATGCCTATATTTTTGAAAACTCATGAGAAGTTGTAGAGTATCGTAACTATCACTATATTAGCCCATATGGAGTTGCATACTAGATTGGAGGCTTTAGTTCGAGCATAAAGGTTACCTTCAGTTGGTGTACTCGGAGAGGTGAATCCAAGAGAAATCATCAAGCAAGAACTAAATGAGGTGTTGTATGACATAAAGAGTGCAATTTTTCATGAAGACTTATAAGTAATCATGGATATTGTTCTTCAATATGTGGCCGGGCTAGTCAAGTTGCACACTAAGATAACAATGCTTTGGAATAAGATACAGTTGGATTCAAAGATAATATTGGCAGATGATTTTGAGGGAAAAATGAGATATGATTGAGAGTTGACACAGAAAGTGAAGGATATAGCAGCTGAATACAAAGAATGGTACATGTATGTCACAAAATAGCTTCATGTCATAGTGCTAGAGCTACAAAATTACACAAATTTGTACATGAATGTAGTTTATTTTTCATAATTTTGGAATTGATAAATTTTGTAATAAGAAATGAAAAGAAAATGAAAATACATGTAGAAGTCAAAAGGACACAAATAATTCCAAAGGTCACATAGAAGTTGAAGGGTCATGAGGGAAGTTCAAGAGTCACATGGGAGGTGAAACATCATCTCATTTAGTATAATTAGACCCTCTTGGCCAAAGAAAAAGGACTTCCAACTTTGGCTATTTTTTGTAAGCATATTTTAGAGAGATTGTCACTCCTTTTGAGAAGCAAGTGTTAGATTTTACGTTCCACTATTGGATAAAGTGAGTGCTTCTTGTAATTGTGCATTGTGATACTTCTACTTAATCATCAAAATCTCTCTGAGCAAGACAATTGTTTCACACAAATATTGTAAGGCATTGTAAGACTATTCTTGTGATGGTTATTAATATGTGTTCGCATTTATATATGTATTGAAAAAAATGAACTACTTTGTTGTCTTCAACACAAATTTGATTTGAAATTTCACCCCTTCATGCTTTAATGATCGCGGTTGGTTGCAAACTATTTTTCAATAAATTGACGATTCATTTCTTTACATGTATCTTTATCAGAGTAATGCCAAAATTATTAAGGTGAAGTTTCATGCTTTTCATTTTGCACGTATTAGTATTGTATGCATATTATTTTTAAGTATCTCACAAGCTACCATTACTAGTAGTTATCAAAATTTATCTTTTTTTCCCATATATTGCTAATTTGTGCCAAAGCATATCATAAGTCAAGCAAAATGGAAACTAGGCCGATATACCATATGGAACTCCTATCTCAAATGGTATGGAGTCTAATTGGGACTTTACATCAAGGAGATCCCCTATCGTTGGTGGAATATCTAGCATCGTCAATAAGAATCCACCTAGTCCTTCCTCGTAGAAGTCTATGAAAACTAGGAAATCCTTCTTTGGGTTTTCTATTCTCATAATAGGTACATTTGTGAGCAATTTCCTTAGATGATAAAAAATAGCTATGAACTCTGATGTCCATTGAAATTTGACCCCTTTCTTTTGTAAATCTATGATTGGATGTCCACTCTTTAAAACATCATGAATAAATTGTCAGTAATATCTGGCCAATCCCATAAAGGATCTAACATCCATGACATTTTGGGGAGTGGACCACTCCATTTTGGCCTTTATCTTGTTGAGATACACAACTAATCCTTCCTTTCACATGACATGTCCCAAATATTGTATTTTTTATTAGAGGAAATCACATTTGTTGAGCTTGGCATACAAGTTGTGCTCCCACAACAATTGTGACGATGCCTTTAGGCGATCTTCACGTTCTAATATAGTTTTTAGTAAACTAAGATATCATCAAAAAAAAGTAACACAAAATTGTCCAAATACTGGCTGAGGATATTTCTCATTAGGAACAAAAATGTGGTTGGGAATTTGTGAGCCCAAATCAAACCACCAAAAACTCAAAGTACTTGTATCTTGTCCTAAATGTTACCTTGAAAATGTTTAATTATGACTTGATGATAGCAAAATATTAACTATATTTTGGAAAATATTATGACCCCTCTCAGCGGATCAAATGGGTCATCAATTCTAGGAAAAGGGTGTTTATATTTAATTGTCGATAGTCAATGCACAACCATAGTGTGCCATACTTGTTCTTCACAAACAACTTTGGGGCTCCCTAATGTGGCACATTAGGTTTGATAAACCCCTTATCAAACATTCCATTGAACTTCGGTTTTAATTACACTAGCTCTTGCATGCTAATGTGATATGGGGCCTTAGAAACTGGCACCAAACCGGGAATCGACTCAATGGAGAAGTCGACTTCCATTCTGGGTGGCAATATTGGCACTTCTTCAAGAAATACATCATTGCATTGCTTCAGAATGGGGTGGTCTTCCATTTTGAATTTCTTCAGTTGTAGCACTAATATCTTTCTAAATGAGATCAATTTTCTCACCCCTTGTTGTATATTTTCCTCATCTTCATCGTTCAGGTACTTCAACGATTTATTATAGTAGTCCACCTTGGTTCTATGGGCTACCAACTTGTCCATACCAATTAAAACATCATACAATCTCAACGAAAATACATTGAGTGTGGTTGTTGTGTTCATGTTTCTTAGCTTCATGTGGCATGATTAAACCCAATCCATCACCATTTTCTTTAATGTCATGGCTACTTGGACTAGCCAGGACCTAGCATATGCTTTCCTTTGTAAATAACAAGTATTTGTGATTGTGGGGCTAACATAACTGAAGTTTTAACCAGATTGATTAAAATTGAAGTAGGTTGGTTTGCGATCATACCTTACATTTTGATCATCATGGCTTGATGAATTGCTTGCATGTTATTTGATGACGCATAAATAAAAGGTGTGCTCTAAGCCACATTTTTCACCATTGTTGACACTTAGACATTGTACAACCTCTTGATGAGGATAGTCTTTCAACACATGGTTCTCTCCAAATCACTGACACTATAATGACCTCTCTTTGGTTCCTTTACCTAATTTCTTGCTAATTTGACATGCTGATATCTATTGGTAGTAAGTAAATTCCATTAGAATTCACCTTTTGTTGAGATTCAACAAGAAGATCCCAGTGAAAATTAAGTACCTACATTAGGATGGAGCCTTAGGCTATTTTTAGGTGGATGTCTATTTATAGATGTATGAGAAAATTCTATTTATAGATGCATGAGAAAATTCTATTTATAGATGCATGTCTATTTATAGATGTATCTGCAAGTTCTATTTATAGATTTCATGTCTATTTATAGATGCATGTCGACTATTATTATCCCTTAATATTAGTTGGACAATAAACAATAATCTATTCTTAATGAGCACTTGGAAATAGTTAATTGAAGTGGAAAATTAGTTAGCTAAAGGAATTTCGAGTTAAGAGGTTGGTTGGTGGGACATGCAAGTGGACTTAGTTGTAACTGAGTGATTCAAAGTTGTAACAGAGTTGGAAGTGCAGTTATGAAAGTTGTAAAGTAGTTTAACTCAGTTAAGTGAGTTAAACTCAGTTGTGCTAGTTGTAAGTGAAGATACACTAGTGAGGGATAAAGTGAATTAATTATTAATTAATGCACAATCAATGGTCTCACATGCAAATAAATATTTACTACTATTAACTGCATGCATGTCAGATCTAGTGGAGACCCAGTTGAGTTCTAGGTGAAAGGGAATATAACTATCAGTTGTGAAATTATCCGATTGCACACATGCAACCACACACACATTGGATGTGCCCATGAGGATTGCGCATTCAAGGCAGGCATGATTTCACTCATTCAGGGATTTCTATCAGCAGGGATTGTGAAGTGGAGGTAGGTTATCTGGAGACAGTAAATTGGCTAAGGAACTTTCCAATTTTTATATCACAGTGTGAGATAGTTAGCTCATGTACTGAGAGATATTGGATTAGAGCTTTGTATGTAATTGTTTCATGTTCTATGATATAATACATAATAGAATATAGTGGGGTTTTCAGCTATAAGCTTTCCCCGGTAAAATTATTTGTGTTATGTGTGATTGATCTTTCTTCATGATATTGTGATTGGTGATTGTGTTTCAAATTCCGCAAAAATTTGTAAAAGTGATTATGTATTTAACATTAGCATATTATTATTAGATCAGGATAATCTGGGACATACATGCATTTTGTATTAAATTTCTACACCTTTAGTAAGTGTGGTTAACTTGGCATTTTTTCTCCATTTGCTTGTGTTCTCAAGATTTTTGTCTTTTCCCTCTAAAACTAGCTCTTTCCTTCTTCTTCCAATCTACTTGGTATTGAGCCTGATGCTTGGACTGATAATACCAGTACTTGGCCTTCCAAATGGTGTTATCTAATGTCCTTATTTCATCAAATTCAATTATGTATTGGTAGGCATGCAGTAACCCATTGAGATACCTTTGAATATTCACCTTATTGTCCTTGAAATAAGGCACATACCTCAGCAACTCCAGAAATTTGTTGGTGTAGGAATCCAAGGTGAGTTGTCCTAGCTTATGCTCATGAAATTATTTGATTTTTCTATCATAGTACCTCTCATATAGGTACTTTTCCTAGAATATTTCTCAGATATTTTCCAATTCAAATCCTTTTCTGTGATTCCTTTGACATTTCTCAAATCTTCCCATCATATGTCAGCTTTTCCCTTCAAGTTGAAAATAGCCACCCTGGCCTTAATATTTTAAGAGTATTCATGGACTCTAGAGTATTTATTTAAGGTTAAAAACTAGGCTCCTCCTTCTTCACTCTTCTTAATTTCTCCATCAAAGGTAGGAAGCTTTGCTTTCTTGAATTCCTCTAGCATTGTGCTCCTCACTCCTTTGCTAGTGGTATCTTCTTGTCCTAGTTGTGGCACTGGATAGTTGGACAAAGCTATTTGTCTCTCTTTCTACAGTTTTGAGTGGATATTATCCTCTCATTGTGTGTCCACTTGCCTGATTATGCCTCTACCTTGACTTGATAAAAAAATTCCCTATTGGTTTCCAACCTAAGCTTTCATATTTCAAATGGGCATTGCTTGGATTTACACTCATCCAAATAGTTGGCACCATGTTCATGTTTCTTTTGCCTTTCAAAATCTGATAAGCTTTGCAAGATCATTGTTTTTACCTCTGCTTGCCTTTCTTGGGCTTTGAAAATATTTTCATTTTCTGCCTTGCAACTCATTAGTTCAATTCTCAAGCTCTTGAGTGTATCCACCTAACTCACTGAATTTTCTTTTAAGCTCTTTCTAACTGAGTCTTCTTCCTGCTCATGATGGTTTTGTTCCATGTTGTACTATAAAATTCTATTGCTCTTTCCTCTATTTTTGATGCAAATTGTGTCTTCTTATGTGTTTTCATACACACACAATTGTTAACTAAATCAAGTGTAGAAATATTAATCATAATGTAATGTTCCCATTTTAGCACATGGCTAAATGGAACATTAAAATTTTGCTTTTATCATACTACAGCTAAATAAATGGGTAAGGAGGCCCATGGTTATGGAAAAAATCAATAAAATCCCTCACATTATGAGAGAGGAGCATCATTGGAGCTTGTTTGCACACCCCATGTGTGAAAAGGGGTTAATTACAAAGAGGGCTAGGTCATGTTGACCAAGTTAAACTACGCAATAGATGGAGGTGTGGCTTGCTTGGGAAGCCTACGAAATTGCATGAGGAGGAGGAAAGCCTAATGTGTGGGGTCCATGGCTAAGGAGCCTTCATTTGCATAAAAGGAGGGGAAAGCAACCATTTTGAGCTAGCTTGGATATTTTGAATTGCTTTGCTTTCTACAGTTGCACAACTGTGATAGAAGTGTTGTTTAGCACAAGGGACTTCCTGTTTAGGATTCCCTCCCTTCTTGAGAATATCTTGAAGGTTTGATCTTCATCTTCTCCACAACTTGGCTCAAGGCAAAAGCTATTCCTTTCAGTGCAATGATTCTTGCAGGAAGAGCCATTGTGTTGTTGGGGTTGCAGTGGAGGTTCTCACCATCATTCTGGAGCTTAGATTCCAGAGCAGGAAGCTTTTATGCATCCGGGAGATCAATAGGGGAGATATCAGATCCATTTCTCATATCTTGGCAGGAGGCCAATGTCTTCCCATCACCTACAGCGCAGTTCCTCTCCTTGACTACGTAGTTCTTGAGTGAAATTGCAGTGAGGGGTTGCACCGAAATTTTGGAGGGTGAAATATTTGGTGAAAGGATCAGCCTTTCACTCTATATTTCCATTGGAGGAGGTATATACATTTTATGCAGCATTATTCATCCATCTCCTTCATGTTCTCATTTTAGAGTTGCAGTTGCTCCAGCAACTCTGGCATTTCTGCAGATTTTCCATTTTGTATGTATTATAGCCAATCCCTTTGGGGATTGTTTATTATAGTTTCCAGGGGTTGAGATTCATCTCCCCCTTCTTATTTGAGCTTCATATTGCCATATCTTTATTGTATCATTATTTTGCAGCATTCCTCCTTCATAGACTGCGCAGTCATAGTTGGGCATAATATATGTAGCAGTGTATTTCATGTTCATTGTACTTGTGTCTTTAGTGAAGGATTTGCTTCAGCTTGAGTAATCATTTCCTCAAGATCTTGTGCACATTTCTGCTACCATATTATCAATGAGAAGGCTATGAGGGTTTATTGCATTTCTGAAGTTTATGCATTCACTACTATTTTCCAGCTCATGTTTATGTATTGTTGTATCTCATCCTTTTGAGCAAGATCTTCCTGAGGAAGAAATATCTACATAGCTATAGGCAGAGCCTGAGAAAGGGCCAAATAGCCTTCGGTTCTCATCCTCTCTTTAGAGGTGACATAACTGGTAAAATCCCTCTCAGTCCATCTCTGACATAGCCTTGTTCATATTTCCGACAAAGGAGTTCTTCAGTGGTGTAAAAGCTATTGATTTCTATTTCAGAACATTACACATAACCCTGACATGTTAGCACCGAGCATGCTTATTTGATCCAAGTGGATCGGACAGGTCCAAGTACAAGTGGCTTGAGTACAAAGGCTCAAAAATCAAAGTGTTTGGAATGTGGGAAACTTAATGTTAAGTTGTAGATCTCGTCTTTCTAATTCCAACGACGTAGACAACACTCAATTCCGAGTCTGTATGAAGGAGTCAGGAGCAGTCAAATTTCAAGGGTTGACTTGGTGATGTGGCAGACTAAGGAGGACACAAATTTGCTGAAACTCGACCGCTGTATTCCAGCCAACCCTGACCGGATTCCGAGCGAATTTGTGGGACCGTTAGTTTCACTCCTTCGGTCAAAATTTTAAAAAAAAAAAAACAACAACAACAACAACATTTTTTTTAAAGGATACAAAAAATATATATTAAAAAAATCCAGGGCGGGCCATGACCCCCGCCCTACCCAAAAATCATAACTGCATAAAAAAATCAAATGATATAAATGGGGGTCGGCAGCGGTCATGACCAAGTCGTCGACCACCTGACTGCAACTTACGTCCACCACATATATAAATGGGGGCGGGGGTTGTGAACCCCACTGCCACCCAAACCATACAGTTGCCACCTATGTTACAGTACCGACGGAGATATGGGGGAGGTCCACCCAATGCGGGCCTGAACCCCCACTGATCATTTAAAAATTAATGCATCAACTCTTTTAAGTAAAATTTAGGTTTAAAGAAAAACAAGTTTCTGCCTTAATTCGGAGGGGTCGAGGTTTGACCACCCGACCTCCTCCCACCTAGTTCGGATCCTAAACCACCAAGCCAAACAAACTCCTTGTAAAATCAGCCAACCCAACAGTACTTAAACCTTCATTTCTACAGTGCACCTAAGGCAGACAAGAGCGGGCATGGAAACCAAGGCAGCGGAAGCCTGAGTAGTGTGCAGGAGGGGGGTGGAACCATGATCTGAGCCATTTTCCAGAGGGGCCAGATTTTCACTTTGTTAGATTAAGGGAAGTTTTATATGGATTATGCACTACTTGATCCCACGAATCCAACGACGCTACCCATTTCATCATCAAAGCTCTACAATTTTCGACCACTTTCAGATGGGGCAGGTATAAGGGTGTAATTCCTCATTCTGTACTTGTACTTTCATTTTTTCCATTTAATGAAATAGGGCCTCCCCAATATTTGCAGGGCCCGGAGACATAGTCCCTCTTGGATGAACTCCGATATAAACTCTGTGTCTTCTTGCATGATGTTGATTACTTCACTCCTTTTACGTTTATGCCTTTAAAGTTTCTTGTTTAAAGCTGCAATTTTCACATGTAATTCTTTAACACATCTCAAACAAAATATTTTGGACCAAGTGGTATCAGATCAGGTGTTTGTAGATGTGAATTTCAAGCTTGTATGCTAACTAGAAACAGACTATGAAGAGGTGAAGGGACGCTATGGTCTTTTGATCCCGAAGTGGGATGTGTACATCAGAGAAGGAACATGAGTGACGAGGATCGAAATATAGCAAAGCTAAAATTCTGCAACACCTTCTATACCATGGAAGATCAAGTTGAGAAATTATTCTCTAGACTTGAGAAGTTAGAGAAAACAGGGGAGCATGTTTCAGAAGGACAAGGTTCAGTGCATGGAGATGGTGGAGGATACCCACCTCCTTCAGGAAATGAAATTCCTTCCTCCTCTTCTCACCATGATCATAAAAATTCTAGAAATGCATCTAATAATACTTTCTTTAAGTTATATGTCAAATTTCATCTACCCATGTATAACGGTGAAAGTACAAGTACAAAATGAGGAATTACACCCTTATACCTACCCCATCTGAAAGTGGCCGAAAATTGCAGACCTCTGATGACGAAATGGGCAGCACTGTTGGATTCGTGGCATCGAGTAGTGTAGAATCCATATAAAACTTGCCTTAATCTGACAAAGTGAAAATCTGGCCCCTGTGGAAAATGGCTCAGATCATGGTTCTGCCCCCCTCCTGCACACTGCTCAGGGTTCCGCTGCCTTGGTTTTCCATGCCCACTATTGTCTGCCTTGGGTGCACTACAGAAATGAAGGTTTAAGTACTGCTGGGTTGGTGGATTTTACAAGGATTTATTTTGGCTTGGTGGTTTAGAATCCAAATTAGGTGGGAGGAGGTCGGGTGGTCAAACCTCGACCCCTCTGAATTAAGGCAGAAACTTGTTTTTTTAAACCCAAATTTTACTTTAAAGAGTCGACACATTAATTTTTAAATGATACGTAGGTGTCCGAGACCGCATTGGGCGGACCACCCTCATATCTTTGCCGGTACTGTAACATAAGTGGTAACCGTATGGTTTTGGTGGCGATGGGGTTCACAACCCCCGCCCCCATTTATATATGTGGTGGACGTAAGTTGCGATCGGGTGGTCGGAAACGGGGTCATGACTGCTACTGACCCCCATTTATATCATTTGATTTTGTTATGAGGTTATGACCGTTGGGTAGGGCGGGGGTCATGGCTCGCCCTGCCTTTTTTTTAAATATATATATATATATATATAATCCTTTAAACAAACTGCTTTTTTTTTTTTTTAATTCTGGAATTTTGACCGAAGGAATGAAACTAACGGTCCCACAAATTCGCTCGGAATCTAGCCGGGGTTGGCCAGAATCCGGTGGCCGGGTTTCAGCAAATTTTTTTCCTCCTTAGTCTACCACATCACCAAGTCAACCCTTGAAATTTGACTGCTCCTAACTCCTTCATACGGACTCAGAATTGAGTGCCATCTGTGCTGTTGGAATCAGAAAGATGAGATATACAACTCGACATTAAGTTTTCCACATTCCAGAAACTTTTATTTTTGAGCCTTTGTACTCAAGCCACTTATACTTGGACCTATCTGATCCACCTGGATCATTATTTGAAGTTGTTCATGCAACCACAACACACTTTAGTGACATATTTTAAGAAACAAAAGACATATAGACATTCCATAAAGCTTCCATATCATTTACTAGTTTAAATCAACATTCATTCAACAATTAAATTTACTCATCCATGTTACTTAAATTATATTCTATGTGTGTGAGCCCTTTCAGGTCCAATGTCAAACCTAACCTTTAATACCACTCTGTAACCGCCTTCCACCCCCTTGTACCATCTCATGTTGTAGGAAATTTACCTGTTTGACTTGATCTCCAAGGCCTGTTATGAATATGGGGTTACAAAAACCTAATATTTCAGAATCCTCATAACATAAAATTGATACCACCATTGTGTTCAACTCGTTGAGAGCTTTCCAAAGATATAATTTTTACCTCAATGAGTCTCAGATCAAAAGTTATGCCCATTATAATTTTGGCCCATTAAAAAGGGCCACATAATCACTGGAGCACCATGCTCCACCTTGCCCACATGTCACTCCCACTCAACACCATATGGGCCCATAGGGTACCCCCACCTTGTTAGACTTGACACTCTACATAATTATAATGTTTGGTTGCTATATAAAAATTCCAAATGCTGAGGGCCAACGGGAGAACCCACAAGTCCACATCATGTTGAATTGGGTTCCTCCAGCCTTGCCTTCTATTTCATCCTTTGCGAAAAATTTTGTGGCTCGAAATCCCACGCGCTTGGTGGGGCTCTCCTTATCCCCTCAACCACCACTCAAGCTTTCTCTTGATATGGAAGGTCAATGACCTAAGGGCTCGAGGGATCTATGGGGTCCATGAGCTCTACGTCATATCAAACCATGCCTTTCCCACTTATCCCTCTACTTAACTCTCCCACGGACCCAAGACCCAATGGATCGGTGACAAGGTTATGTTATACAGAGCTTGCTCCTAGGTACACTACTTCACTTCATGCATTTGGTTATAGGCTCACTAGTATAGAACCTATCCACTTGATTTTCCAATAATTTAAGGGGATTGGTGGTCTAGTGGTAAGGAATTATTAAAAGACATGTTCTTCATGTTGGTTGAAAAAGGAAGAAATTTCAATTTGTAAAAATTGAAATTTTAGACTTCAAAAGGATAAATTCGACCTCCTCCTAGTTAAGTCGGTCCATTTGAAAGGAGGCACCCATTTGACCCTTCAAGATGCCTATTTAAGTGACTCGACCTCCTATCCAAGAGGCAATTGGGATTTGATCGTATCTTCTGTTGAAGCATATAAAAAAAAAATTGTAGCATCGAATGTGTTCTAGCCTCGAGATTTGGCAGAGAGGTTAGAATACATGTATTCTCCAAAACCTAGAAATAATTTCTGGAAATTCCACCTAGAGACGACTTAGGAAAAGTATAAACTTGGGAAATAAGATTAATTAAAGGAATTAATTAAGTTGTTATTTTTACTTTGGGAAATAAGTTGTACATGATAACAGAGGTAGCACCACCTACCACCATCTCTTTGGTTACTGCAAAACATTGTAGTAAGCTCATTTCAAAAACCAGAAAATTTGTTTTCCTAATGATCTGCCCTCAAGGCAAGAAGAAGATTTAGGTCGCGATCTTTAGACAGGGCTCCTCCACATGGAAAAAATGGATGGAAAAGGCCGTGGAGGAGTACGAGGATATCTTCACCTCCCCTGTAGGGGTGCCTCTGCACTCTTAGGTCAAGCACTCCATCAATATGACCCGAGGTGCATTTCTGCCCAATGGGCCAATATATTATAGACTCGAGGTTCATACAAACTTAAGAGGTGTCGGCACTATATGTGCAACATGCATTGTGTCCTTATTTAGTTTATATGATGCAATGAAGTGAATATCATGAAATAAAACACTAACCTAATTGCAAAAATGGAAAAATTAGTCTACTTGTAACTTAATACTCTAATTGCAGAATGTGGAATGTTGTTTTGAAAAAGTAAATTTGATATTTTAACCAATAATGATTGTAACCAAAACCTTAAGGAAGCATGAATTCAAGAATCAAGTATAATATACTTTTCATTAATGAAGAACCTTTTTTATCACCGTATTCAAGGAAACTTAGCTTTAGTAACATAATCCATGTACATTTCATAAGGAAACATTCATTGTTATTCAAATGTGGAAATCTGTCTTCTAATTCTTATTGCAGGTTTGTACTTGTAGTGAAGGAAATGTGGGTCTAGAGTGGTCTTTGGTCTTCCTCAATCATGGATTCAGAGCCTAGGGGTAATGCTTCAATCCTATGGACAAAAAATAATCTTTTGGATCAAATCTGGTCAAGTTTACACGTGCTACAAGAGTGCCACAGGAGGCCCTGTTTTGCTACAGGAGGAGATAACTTACTGAATTCCCATGTAAATGAAATGAAAACGGTACGAAAATTTTTTATTTATTAAGTAGGATGTCTTAGGAATAAATTCCAAGTGGAATCACTCCAAAATAACCATGTTAACACGTGCTAAAAAATAGCATAAAATTACTACTCTAAAAACTGGAAATTCAAGAACTAGTGAGCTAGTTAACCTACCAAATTCCTAACCTAATAAAGTGAAAATACTATGGGCTAAATTTTGTTATTAACTTGAATTTTTTTATGACCCAATACAATTTTAATCAACTCAAATTAATCTCATTAAAATTTTCTAAAAATTAGCATAAAATTACTATGATTTTGCTACAAGGGATTTCTAGAAATTCTAGATTTGTGAAATAGTAGACCAATCCAAGTAGCTCAGTGATGAATATGAATTTTAAATTTTTTTCTAAGGATGAATAATACTTTTGAATCTATAAATAACCTGAAAAAAAAACTCACTTCAATCATTTAATTAATGTAACCTACAACAAAAGAATCATGAATAGTAAATGCAAAAATAAGGGATGCAAGTGGATAGGACATTCAAAGGAAATAAAGAAATTGTACAAGAGGGCTTTGAGGCTCCTGGGATGGCTAATACCAAGGAAAATGAGAGTCGTATGAATTAAATCAAGATTTATAAGCTAAAAATGGCACAAAACTTCATTATTTGAATCAATCTAAGTACATCCCTACTAAAAATGAAAGTGGAGCTGCTAAATAACAAGTTTTCTCCACAAGAAGACTAAAAAATACATGCCCCTAGAGGAAAATTCGAATTGGTACTTATCAAAATTGATGGGGAATAATTATCCTTGAAAGGAGGAATTTTTCCCCTCCAAAATCCCTCAAATAGTGGATCTGGTTCCCAACACTGGGAATTTGCATTAAATGACAAGGAACACATTCTTAGATTTTCTCAATCACTGGAGCTCCAAAATTTGTGAAATAATGTCATAATATATTGTTCATGTATAATCCAATATTGATCCTCCTGTAGCAGTGAGCAAGTCCCTAGATTATCTCATCCTCCAAGTCAGCATAATCTTCCCAATATTCTCACAATATTCTACAAAAATAAATAATATTAGGCACAACTATGCAATTATCTCTAAACCTTCCTAATGAACATATTAAAGAAAAAATTGTGTCATATAACATTAAAAAATAGGTTTAATGTGTTGAAGGATGGTCATGTGGGTCTTATTTTATGTCTAATTTGGAGGCCCATCATACCCCCATCTCAAAGTGTTGCTCACCCTCTTAGCAACTTAGTGACCTAATTGTGCCTCATTCATGGCCCTGGTGGCATCCTTAACATCCCAAGCTACCTTAGAAGGAATTTTGGCACATATTCTCTTGCTCCGTCCTCTTGCTCTTCTTCTCCAACTCCTTCTTCTGTAGATCCATCCTTTTCTCCAAGTTCTAATAGGCTTGTGCTTGTGCCTTAAGAAAAGTCTCCATGTTAATGTCCACAATATTTTCCCATGATACAAGTTTTCAAACATTCTCCACAACATATGTGATAATTAGAATACTTGATGATTTGGTGGACTCCCTTCAATTAAAACTACTCCCCCCATTATTTTTCACTGTGATTTTCCAAATTTTGGTAAACCAATACTCCCAATATTTCTCTTTCTCCAAGTTCTAATTAGGCTTGTGCTTGTGTCTTAAGAAAAGTCTCCATGTTAATGTCCACAATATTTTCCCATGCTACAAGTTTTCAAACATTCTCCACAACATATGTGATAATTAGAATACTTGATGAGTTGGTGGAATCTCTTCAATTGAAACTACTCCCCCTATGATTTTTCACTGTGATTTTCCAAAGTTTGGTAAACCAATACTCCCAATATTTCTCTTAGATGCCCCTCTTTAAACCTTGGGTAAAGTTGCTCAAAATCACGCTTTTTGCAGCTCTCTATACTTTCTAGTAGCACAATGTCTTCTCATGTAGCAAATATTTCCCTTCTTGTAGCAACTATGTTTCTATTGTAGCAGCTCGGTTTCTCCTGTAATAGCTTTTTTTTCTCCTGTTGGGTTTGTGTTATATTCTTTCCATGACTAGTCACGCACGGGGGGGTAACAAGGGGGGACAATAGCCCCCCCTGTACGTTGTGTTAGGCGCAAGTACATACGGGGGGGTCATAGGGTGGGTGGTAGCCCCCCCTGTTGGGGTCTAGGGCAGCGCCCTGGAAAAAAAATTTGGTCCTTATTTTTCGGTGGGCGGACCTGCCCATGGTTTTATGCATGGGTTTGCACATGGTTTTGGGGCATGATGGTTTCCGGCCCCTGGTATTTTGTAGATCTTGTCAAGGGAACTATGGTTATGTTCTAATCCAGGGTTAATGGATTAGGGTTTATGTATGCTTCGGCATGTATATATATGTGTTGTAACACTAAAAGTAATATAATGAAAAATCAAGCTAGTCGTCCCCATTTGGGATCTAGGGGAAAATCTATGTGTTTATTTGTTTTATGTTTTATGCTCTCGCTATTGTTTATTTTATGTTTTAAAGATTTGTTCGTAGATCATTTCTATACAGGGTTAAAACCTACATTTGGTATCGGAGCAGTTTCAGCTTCAAGGGGACGCCTTTGCTGCTGAGGGGTTTTTTGCTCGGGCTGGAGGTAGACCCTGTTCAGTGGGAGATCTGTGGGATCAATTCTTGCGGTGAAAGAAGATGGTGAGCGGCGGGAAGATAGAGATCAAGAAATTTAATGGTCAGAGTTTTGGGTTGTGGAAGCTCAATATGGAGGATCTGCTGGTGGATAAAGATCAGTGGATCACGGTAGATCCAAGTAGTAAACCAACGGTAATGTCAGATGAAGGCTGGAAGAAGCCGAATCGAAAGGAAAAGAGCATAATACAGTTGTGTGTCTCAGATTTAGTATTTTTTAATGTATCTGGGGAATCTACAGCGAAGAAATTGTGGGAAAAGATAGGGACTTTGTACCAATCTAAGTCTTTGGTGAATAAATTTTTCCTGTGAAAAAAGTTGTATAGCCTGGGGATGAAGGATGGAGACTCGGTGACAGAGCATCTGAACGCCTTGAATACTGTGGTAAGTCAGCTATCATTTGTTGATATTAAAATCTCGGATGAAGATAAGTGCATCATTTTGTTGTGTTCTCTACCAGATTCGTGGGACAGTCTGGTTATTGCAATAGGTAGCAATACAACTACCTTGAATTTTGATGACATTGTCTCACCACTGGCCTCGAGGAAATGAGACGGAGAACATGGAGGGTCGAATGGGAGATGCCTTATCTATACGAGGAAGGTCCCGTAACAAAACAAGAATAAGGTTTCGAGTGGGAGATCTAAATCTAGAGGGAGATCTAAATCTCCTGGAAAGTTTGTAAAGGTGTGCTGGAAATGCGGAAAGGAAGGGCACTACAAAAAGGACTGCAGATCTAAAGCTCTTGAGAAAGGAAAGGGATCCGATGATGCTCCTTCTGCAGAGGCAAAAACCACCTCGGATGAAGGTGGGGATGTGTATTTGGCTTCTTCCTCAAATACACATGTATATCATGAGTCATGGTTGATTGACTCGGGTGCATCCTTTCACTTCACTCTCCATAGGGAGTGGTTCTACGAGTATGAGAAATATGATGACGGTGATGTCTTCTTAGGGGAAGATAGGAAGGCCAGAATAGTTGGACGTGGAAAATTCAAGCTGAAGCTATAATGTGGAAGGATTAGAACACTTCCGTGCTCGCACATTCTCATACTGGCCGTAAATCTGGATTGTACAAGATGGATGACAGTGTAAAAACAGTTCTAGAAAGACAACAGAGATGGTTCGGAGAACTAGTAAGCATGCGGGAGTTCGTATTGAAATCCGTACCAGCCTGGTGGCAGCACCGTCATTTATGTGGGACCAAGACAGAAAGAAGAGAGAGAGACGGCGGTCTGTGGTTTCCGGCGGGAGGAAGCCTAGCGGTCTCTGGAGAAAAGACCATGCTATGGCATAAAATACTTGGACATATTGGAGAGAAGGGCCTTCGGATACTGCATGGAAATGGTATGGTAGAAGGTATGGGAACATTAGCTCTCTAGATTTCAAATTCTGTGAACATTGTGTGTATGGGAAGCAACATCGGGTGAGTGTTCCTTCTGGTGCTAAGAGGGAGAACAAGATATTAGAGCTTGTGCACAGTGATGTGTTTGGACCTGTGTCGGTTCCATCACTGGGTAAGTCTGTGTACTATGTTTCATTCATAGATTACTTCTCAAGGAATACATGGATATATTTCTTGAGGAAGAAATCTGAAGTCTTTGACAAATTTAAAGAATTTAAGGCTCTGGTGGAAAACCAGACAGAGAAGAAGATAAAGGCGTTGAGGACAGATAATGGTGGGGAGTTCTGCAAGAAGGAATTTGAAGAGTTATGTAAGAAGTGTGGTATAGCATGGTAGAAGACTACTCCATACACACCTCAGCAAAATGGAGTTGCAGAAAGAATGAACAGAACACTGATGGAAAAGGCAAGAAGCATGCTCAGTGGTACCGGGTTAGGACAAGAATTATGGGCAGAGGCAGTGGAGACTGCATGTTACTTAGTTAACATATCACCTTCATCAGCGTTGGAGGATAAGACTCCACATGAGGTATGGACTGGTAAGAAACCCTCTCTTTCACATCTAAGGGTATTTGGATTTGATGCATATGTACATGTTCCAAAGGAGAAAAGGACCAAGTTGGATAATAAATCTGAAAGGTGCATCTTTATTGGGTATAAGGATGGTTTAAAGGGTTACAAGCTTTGGAACCCGAAAACAAGGAAGGTTGTGTACAGCCGAGATGTGGTGTTTAGAGAGGTGAAAGATATTGTTAAACATGAAGTCCTACCAAAGGAACCTGAGAAGATAGAGTTTGAGCTAAAGGAGGATGAATCAGACTCTACAACATAAGAAGACTTAGAAGAGGAAGAGCCACAAACTCCAGTTGTTAGAAGATTAGTTCGGGAAAGAAGACAACCACAAAGGTATAGTCCATCTGCTTTCTGTTCAAATTTTTCTTTAACTATAACTGATGATGATCCCAAAACCGTCAGGGAGGCAGTAGATTCAGAGGATGGAAAACTCTGGAAGGAGGCCATGGTTGATGAAATGACATCCTTGCATAAAAATGAGGCATGGGATCTGGTGGAGTTGCCGGCTGGAAGGAAGCCCATCGAGAGAAAATGGGTGTTTAAGAAGAAGATGAATGTAGAAGGCAAGGTGGAGAAATACAAAGCTCGGTTGGTAGCAAAAGGTTATTCCCAAGTGCCAGGAATTGATTTTGGTGATATTTTTTCTTCTGTTGCCAAAGTTACTTCTATTAGATTACTTTTATCTGTTGCTGCTGCATTTGATTTTGAGATAGAACAGATGGATGTGAAGACAACATTTCTTCACGGGGATCTAGAAGAGGAGATCTACATGAAGCAACCTAAAGGCTTTATGGTGAAGGGTAAGAAAGAACTGATATGCAGGTTGAAGAAGTCTCTGTATGGGTTAAAACAGTCACCAAGGATGTGGTATCAGAAATTTGATACCTATATACGGGGACTTGGCTTCACCAGAAGCAAGGAGGATCACTGTGTTTATTTTAAATTAATTGGTGACCGTGTTATTTATTTGGTCTTGTATGTGGATGATATGTTGTTGATTGGAAATGACAAAGAAATTATCCAATATTTGAAGACCCAGTTGTTCTCCAAATTCGACATGAAGGATCTTGGTGCTGCAAACTATATTTTGGGCATGGAAATTAAGAGAGATCGGGCAAAGAGGAAGCTCTGGTTAAACTGGAGGAAGTATTTCGAGACTATATTGCAGAGGTTCGATATGCAGGACAGTAAACTGGTGAATGTTCTGATTCCTATAGGTACAAATTTGTCTGCTGAACAGTGTCCCAAGGCACAAGAAGAAGAGGAGGATATGTCCCGTGTTCCATATGCAAGTGCAGTGGGTAGCCTGATGTATGCAATGGTTTGTACTAGACCAGACATTGCACATGCAGTGGGAGTATTGAGTAGGTTTATGTCAAACCTAGGGAAGGAGCATTGGACAGTAGTGAAGTGGGTTTTCAGATATTTGCGTGGCACTAGTGATTATGGCTTGTGCTACCAGGGAAGAACAGGATTGGAAAGAGTGTTGGACATTCGTGGTTTTGTTGATGCATACTGGACTAGAGATCTAGATGAAAGAAGATCTACAAGTGGTTATGTGTTTAGCCTATTTGGAGGTGCAGTCAGTTGGATGAGTAAAAGATAGTTTGTAGTGGCTCTTTCAACTACAGAGGCAAAATACATGGCAACCACTCATGCAAGAAAGGAAGCAGTTTGGTTGCAGATATTATGTTCAAGTATGGGGTTGGTGCAGCAAGCTATAAGGATAGACTGCAATAGCCAAAGTGAAATTTTCTTGGCTAAGAACCCTGCTTATCATTCAAAGACAAAGCACATTGATGTTCAATATCACTTTGTGAGATATATGGTTGAAGCTGAAAGGGTGTTGCTGGTAAATATGGACACTTTGAAGAATGTTGCAGATACATTGACAAAGTCTGTGAGCACTCAGAAGTTCTCTTAGTGTATAGAAACAATGGGTGTTCTAAAGCTGGGCTAATGACTCAGCTCTCCTGTGTCCCCCTGCGGAAAGAAAACAACAAGTGGGATAATGTTGGGTTTGTGTTATATTCTTTCCACGACTAGTCATGCGCGGGGGAGTAACAGGGGGGATGATAGCCCCCCCTGTACGTTGGGTTGGGCGCAATGTACGGGGGGTTCATGGGGGGGCAGTATCCCCCCTTTTCAGGGTCCAGGGCAGCACCCCAGAAAATATTTTTGGTCCTTATTTTCCGGTGGGCGGACCCACCCATGGTTTTGTGCATGGGTTTGCACATGGTTTTGGGGCATGATGTTTTTCGGCCCCTGGTATTTTGTAGATCCGGTCAAGGGAACTACGGTTATGTTCTAATCCGGGGTTAATGGGTTGGGGTTTATGTATGCTTCGGCATGTATATATATGTGTTGTAACACTAAAAGGAATATAATGAAAAATCAAGCTGGTCGTCCCGATTTGGGATCTAGGGGAAAATCTCTGTGTTTATCTGTTTTATATTTTATTCTCTCGCTATTGTTTATTTTCTTGTAGCACCTGTAAACCTGTCCAGTAATAAATTCGATGACACCCTAGGTAGAATCTAGTAGCATCTAGCTCTTCCTTTTGTAACTTGATGGGTTTCTCCAACTGTTTCTTGAGAATGAGTAATTTTGCAAGTGAATTTGAGCCTCGTACTTTTATTCCCTTTTGTGGTAATGGCTTAGAGTGCTTTGGTGACTTTGCCTTTGCACGAATTTCCTCTTTTAACCGTTGTCCCCACTCCTGGTAATCATCACCCTGCTTAATTTTTCTTTTCCATGTTGCATGAGTGAGGGAGTTAGCTGCATTTAACTAGTTGAGCGTGGCCGAGACTGATGACCCATACTTAGCTTATAAAACCTCATCTCTCATGCATTGAAAACAAAATTCTAACCATAATTCACTCAAGAGAAGAGGTGAAGAATATTTCATAATTGTACCTACTTGATGGTTTTTGGAGAGGCATGCATGTTGTTTTTGAGTTGATGATCTAGTCATGGTTCTATGTAGGCGCCAATTTCCTTGTTTTTCTTGTGCATGGGTCTTCACAAGATGTGGTTTACATATGTAACCTTTCTTTCTTGCATGTATCTCTTGCGTTTTCGATTTGTTGTTGTTGGAGTGGATGGGTGACCTTACAACTACTTCTCAAGGATGGTGTGGCTTCCTCAAGCTTCAAGGGTGGCCAACTCTGCATTCTGGAGCAATAATAATCCTTGGATCATGTTTTCTAATGAATCTGTGAAGGTTTCCACATGATCTTTTTCCTCTTGTTGTAGTCATTAAGTTTCTTCTCACAATCTCACACTGCATTCATGGACTTGGAAAAATGATAGTGGGTTTTAGGGACAAGAATAACATCTTTATAAGGTGGTGAAAGTTGTGGTAAAGGGAAAAAAAATAGAAAGGTAGAGTCCTTTTTCTATGTTTTTTCATGTGTGGTCAAAGGTGGAATCTTGGTGATGAATTTGGCTGAATGGAGAGGTGATTGGGGTGAAGGAATTTGAGCGGACCTCTCCCAACATTTCCCAATGAAAATAATACCATTTGGGATCTTTTTCCAAGTTTATCTCCCTCTTTTAGCACTTCCAGTTGCTCCTGTAGCATTTCAGGACAATCTTGTAGCAATTATGTAATGCTCCTGTAGTAGAATTGTTTTATCCATTTCTCCCAAACAATAAATTGGATTGACTTGAAATTTGGTGAGAATGCTTTCATCATCCTTATGCATTTACCCATAAAAAATATCATCCAACGAATGCACTAATCTTGAGAAAAAATAAAAATGTTTGTAAGTGATGGAGTCCAATTTCTCGAAAAGTGTGCAATTGAATTTGTTGAAATTCCTTGAGCATATTACCATCATCCATATGCATCTCTCCATGAAACAACTCGCCCAATGGATATATGGTTTTCGAGATATGGTAAAAATAATTTATGCCATGTGTATTCTGGCCTCCTATTTCATTTTAGGACAATGACGGAAATAAATGGGAAAGGCTTGGAAATGATGGGTGGATATTGGAAATGGATGAGGGTAATGGATTTACATGGCCTTGGTCTTGTTGGAACATCTGGTAAAAGGAGAATGTAACCCAAGTTTGACTTCCTTTGACTAAGTTTTTGATAACTTTTTCCTTTTGGTGCTAAATTTCTCTCATTGCTTGCAAAGGTTGGAGAGCACCTGCATTTATCCGAGAGAGATACATGGAGAAAATAATATTTTCCTTTTCATTTTTCATTATGTCTCTTTATTTTTTCTAGGCCTACTAGCTGCCTTAATGAGGTTTTCAACTAGTAGGTCTGCCTAGGTGACCTAAAGGAGGTTTTCACCTAAGATATTTTCTTCTTCTCTTTTTTTTTTTCCAACCCATTGACCACCTCATGGAGGTTTTCAATTAATGAGCCAATATCAGGTGCCTCAAAGGGGGTTTTCACCTGATATTTTATTATTTTCCCCTTATTTTTTCTCATTTTAATTTTTTATTTATTTTTTCTATCCTACTCTACTTGGAAAAAAAACAAAATATATTTTAAGTATATGAATACTTCCAATGGAGCCACATGCACGTAAAAATGAAAAATAAACTCATGTGTAGGCTTGAAATATATGCTTTGAAATGCACCTAAATGTGAGAGACCAACTTATTTGATTGAGATGAGATCAAGAATTATTGAAGAAGAGTGTGATGTTGCAACTTAATGATTGTCTGGAACCATATTTCACTATAGTTGTGATGCCCCCGGTCCACTTGTTGATTGTATCATCTTGTATGTCTTCTTCTTCCATGAAATCCATATCTTCTTATTTTTTATGATTATTTCTTGAACACATAGAGGATCTGATGGTGAACATAATGGAACGTCCTCAATATTTTTTCTGATGTTTTCTCTCCATCTAGTCAAACCCATGATCCTTTTGTCTCCTCATTTGAATCTTCTTCTCTTGGATGTTGTCCTTCAATGACATCAAGATAATCTCTTTTTTTCCAATACCTTTCCTGATCTAAGATGAATACCATTCAAATAAAGAGGATTTTTTTGGAAGTATTGTACCTCATCGTTGTAGTGTGTTGTGATACTTCCTTGTGTGGGTTTGGAAATGGTGGTACATGTAGTTTAGTGGGAGTGGATATTTGAGATGGTTGTGGTGGAGGTGGATGGTAGGGATAACATGGATTTTGGTATTCAGGATATTGAGGAAAATATTGTGGATTTCTCCCATAATTTCCTTGCCAACCTTTTTTCCAATATTGGTTTTGGGGTTGAGATGGCCAAGGTTTCCAAGGAAAGAGTTTTTTTAAATTAATTTGAGATGGATGTGCATAAGCTTGAAATTATGGATTAGGGTCTTGCATCATATCAAGTTGACTAGGTTTCCATGGTCTTCTTGGAGCTACATTACATAGTTTTTTTGGTGATTCACTTGCTCCATTGTCCTATTGGTAAAATTCCTTCAACCTTGATAATGATGGGAAATATTTAATAGCATGTGGTTATTCATGGAAAACACAAATATCTGTAGAAATTTTAATACAATTATGTATTGCCTGGATTCTCCTGATCTAACAATTATATGCCAATGTTAAATACAAAATCGCTTCTACAAAAATTCTTGCGGAAATTTAAAACACGATCGCCAATTTCAAACACATGAAGAAAGATCAATCACACATAACACATATGTTTTTACCGGGAAAGCATAAAGCTAAAAACCCCACTATCATATATTATGTATATATCATGGATCATGAAAAAATCTCATACAAAACTCTAATCCAAGAGCTCTCAGTACAATATACAATCATCTCACACTGTCATACAAAAATTGGCAAATACATGTGTCAATTTACTGCCTCCTGACAGCCTGTCTCCACTGCACAATCCCTGCTGATCACAATCCCTGAATGAATGAGATACTTCCTTGCCTTGACTGCACAATCCTCATTGGCATCTCCAATGTTTGTGTGGTTGCATGAGTGCACCCACTAATGTCACAATAGATTGTCCCTTTCACTTATCTCTCAACTGGGTCTCCACTGGATTTGACATGCAAGTAGTTAACAGTAGTAAATCTTCAGTTGCATGTGAGATCACTCCATGTGAACTAATTTAATATTTAATTCATTGATCTCTCACTAGTGTATCTTTAGTTACAACTAGCACAACTGAATTTAACTCACTTAACTGAATTAAACTACTTTACAACTCACATAACTACACATCCAACTCTATTACAAATTCGAATGACTCAGTTACAACTAAGTCCAATTGCATGTCCCACCAACCAACCTTAGAACTCAAAATTCCTTCAGTTAACTGGTTTGCCACTTCGATTAACTAAAATCAAGTGCTTCAAGAGAATAGATTAATATTTATTGTCCAATTATTATTAAGAAATAATAATAATCGACATGCATTCTATATTTAGATATGCAATATATAAATAGACTTCGTGCATGCATATAAAAATATAAAATCATCTATAAATAGAATTTTCTCACCATTCTAAAAATATACTCCCACTATAAATAGAATTTTCTCAACATTCTAAAAAAAGACACTTAAAAATATCCTGTGGGCCCCACCTAGTGTAGGTGCTTAATTTTCACTAGGATCATCATCTTGTTGCATCTCAACACTCCCTCTCAATAAGAAAGAGATTATCCTTCACCCCGATCCTATCTCTATGGTATTCGAATTTGCTTCTGGTGAGTGCCTTCGTGAGAATATCTACCTCCTAATCTTCCGTAGGAATGTACTGAAGCAACATGATCTTCTGCTACACACAATCTTTGATATGATGATACCAGATATCTATATGCTTAGATCTATCACGAAACATAGGATTAATCGAGAGTTTAATGCAACTCTGATTATCACAATGAATCACTGTAGGATCTAAATGAGAACCAAACAAACCAACCTAGATCTTTCTCATCCAGATAGCCTCACATGCAGCTTGACTTGCTGCCATGTATTTTGCTTCTGCTGAACTGAGTGCCACAAATATCTATTTCCTGTTGTACCAAGAAATATTTGTAGATACGATACTGAAGACCCCTCTTGATGTGCTCTTTCTATCTCTTGGGCTGCCTACCCAATCTACATCCGTGAAGCCATGCAACTTCACCTCATCCGCCTGTTTGTACCATAATCCATACTCATATGATCCTCTGAGGTATCTCAGGACATGCTTTCATGCCTTCCAAAAGAGCTTGGTAGGCTTAACCATCGCTTGACTAAGCTGGTTCACCGCATAGCATATGTCTGGTCTTGTATTTACTAAATACATTAGCGAACCCACTAACTGTCGATAGACAGTAGCATCCACTACCTCTCCAGATGTAGCGTCCTCTTTCCTCCAGTTTCCTGGAAGAGGAGTATCCATGGGCTTGCAGCCCTCCATGTGAAACTTACCCAATATCTCCCTTGCATACTTTCCTTGAGAAACAAAAATTTGACCATCTTACTGCCATATTTCCAATCCAAGGAAATAATGAAGGAGGCCCATATCCTTCATCTCGAACTCCTTTGCAAGGTCCTCCTTGCATGAGTGTATCAGATGCTCATCACTAGTCAGTATTAAATCATCAACATAAAGAAAAATGATTAAAATCTTACCCTCCACCACAATTTGGTATAGGTTTTCATCCACCTCACTCTTGGCGAAGCCAAGTGCGGTGAAATAGTTGTCGATCCAAGTGTACCAAGCACGGGGTGTTTGCTTCAACCCATACAATGCTCTTTTGCGTCTGCACACATGTGACTCACTACTGAAGATCTCAAATCCTTTAGGCTGCTCAATGTACACTTCTTCCTCAATGATCCCATTAAGGAACACAATCTTCACATCCATATGATGAATATTCCAACCCATCTGCGTTGAGAGAGAAAGGATGGTCCTTATGGAAAAATATCGTGTGACAAGTGCAAATGTTTCTTCATAATCAATCCCCTCGATCTGTGAGAAGCCCTAGGCCACAAATATGGCCTTGTATTTCTCAACACTCCCATCAGTAGCTTGCTTTACCTTGTATATCCATATTGAACCTACCACTGATTTATCAACCGGCCTTGGAACAATTTCCCAAGCACTCTTTCTGACAATGGAGTCATACTCCACCATTGCATATACCCATGTGGGTTCCTACACTTCTTCCTGAAAGGAAGATGGCTCAGTCACAATACATTTTCTCATGAGATCCATGTATCCAATGAATCGGTCAGGAGACTATCTTTATCTACGCTGTGAAGTAGGGACTCCTACATTCTGTGTCGCATCAAGCTTCAACCTCTCAGCTTCTGTGGTACACCTTCTGCCAGTTTTGATGTTTGGCTTTGTGTGAATGGACTACTCCACTCCATGAACCTCCTCCTATGGCTAATCCACATCTAGAGACTCATCTTTGTGAACCAAAATTTCCTCCTCTACATGTAAGTCTAACTCCCTCTCAAGCGACAACTTCATGGCTTTCTCCTCATTGAATTTTATATCCTGTCGCACCACAGTCAATCGACTATTTCGAAAATACACATGATAATTATGGGGTGTTTATGTGTACCCAAAAAATATCCCAACTTCAGAAGTCAGCTCCTACTTCTTCCTGGCATTCTTGGTCACATGCACATAAACAGATGAGCCAAAAATCATAAAGTGATAAACATTTGGTTTCTTACCAGTAAAATCTTCTTTAGGTGTACTCATGCCAAGTACTCTATGAGGACAACAGTTTTTCACATAAACCGCAGCGTTGCATGCTTCTGCCCACAAATGCATTGGTAGGCCCTGATCATGTAGCATCACTCATGTAACACCCACGATCGTTTTGTTCTTCCTCTCCACGACCCCATTTTTCTGTGGGTTATGAGGCGCCATGAGTTCTCTTCGAATTCCTTATTTGCTACAGAAGTCTTTGAATTCATTAGAGATTTATTCTCCACCATTATCGCTCCACAGAGCCTTCACTTGCTTCCCCGAATATTTCTCAACCAATTCCTTAAACTCACATAACTTTGAGAACGTTTGATCCTTCTTCTGGATGAAGAAGATCCAACATTTACAAGAAAATTCATCAACAAAAATAACATAATACCTGTTTTTTGATGTTGAAGCAACCAAGAATGGTCCACACATGTCTGTGTGAACTCTCTCCAAAATCACCAAAGTACGGTTCTCCTTTTCATGAAAGGTGGTCTTTTCATACTTCCCCATGGTGCAACCCTTGCACTGATCTAACTGAGCAAGTTTTCCCATTGGAAGTCCAGTAGATATTTGTTGCATGAATTTCAAAGCTCCATGATGAAGATGGCCCAATCGCCTATGCCATAATTCACCCTCATCCCAGCTCACCACTTTTTACGCCTTGCCCATCATGGCAGTGCATCCTTCTACCTCCAGCTTGTAGAGATTCTTGACTCGAATCCCTATCCTCTTGGCTTGAACCATTGTTTTATGTCGCGGGAAAGCTTTTCCATCGCTAAAAACAACGTCATAGCCTCTGTCCTCCAACATCGCGACTGAGACCAAGTTTTTCTTCAGACCTGGAACATGCATAAAATATTTCAATTGAAATGGTTTACCTGACTCCCTCTCAAAGGTAATGGTACCAATTTTGTCACACTGTATCGTTCATCATCACCCATCTCTATATGGATTTGGAGATCTTTCTCCTCCAAGTCACTGAAAAGCTCCTTATCTCCCGTCATGTGGAAGGAAGCACCACTATCAAGATACCACACTAATCCCATTGCGCTTGAAACCAAGCATGAGATAAAATAGAAATCAAGTTCAAATTGTGAGGCAAAGGCCTCACTAGCTGTAGTTCCATAAACCTTATTGTTCTTATTTTTCTGTGGGCAGTTAATGGTGAGATGCCCATGTTCATGACAATGAAAATACTTCACCTTGGACAAATCCATCTTCTTGCCTTGAGACTCGAATTTTGAGTGGAATTTCTTCCCCTTCCCTTTCCTTGCCTTGGAAGCCAAATCACAATCCTCTTCATCATCATGCTTTGATGAAGAGCCATCTCTGGTGTTTTGCTTGAACTCCTCCTGCACTAGATCCAACCACAGTCGTTCCTAATCTGACAGTTTTTCCCATCTATTGACAGAGTCTTGATAATTGTGCCAACTCTTAGGAAGTACCAAGAGAGCTAAGCTCACCAAATCATCATCAGCAACCATGATTCCCACACTACCCAGTTCATCCTGACATTGGAAAAACTTTGTGAGATACTTAGGAATATTGTCTCTCTTCTCCATCTTGATCTTTCTGAGTTTATCCTTCAGCACCAATTTCCTATGGTTGCTGCTGCTTTGGAAAAGATCCATCAAAGCCTTCCACATAGAAAATGGAGTGGATTTCCCATGAAGGCTTGAGACAATATGGTCTCACACGCCTTCCAACAAAATCCTTCTCGTCTTTGCTACTGTATTTTTCCATGTGTCAAGTAATGCAGCATCCGTTGAAGTGGGCTTCGGAACATCACTGTCGATGAATTCCTTCAAACCATTATCTTCAAGCACCGCCTCCATCATGTCCTTCCAGGAAATGTAGTTTGAGCTGCCCTTGAGTGCATACTCTAGCCACAAACCATTGAAATCCATTTTGATGTTTACTCAACTGTCGCACCAAGAAATTATTGCAGCAAATTCGAATTGTTTCCACCAACAAACTCAGTTACTACTTCAATAGTGCAATCTTCTTTTCTCTGATACCATGTAGAAATTTTAATACAATTATATATTGCCTGGATTCTCCTGATCTAACAATTATATGCCATTTTTAAATATAGAATCACTTCTACAAAAATTCTTACGAAAATTTAAAACACGACCAATTACAAACACATGAAGAAAGATCAATCACACATAACACAAATGTTTTTTATCGGGAAAGAATAAAGCTAAAAACCCCACTATAATATATTATGTATATATCATGGATCATGAAACAACCTCATACAAAAATCTAATCCAAGAGCTCTCAGTACAATATACAATTGTGTCACATTGTCATATAAAAATTGGCAAATACATGTGCCAATCTACTGCCTCCTGACAGCCTGCCTCCACTGCGCAATCCATGCTAATCACAATCCCTGAATGAATGAGATACTTCCTTGCCTTGAATTCGAAATCCTCATTGGAATCTCCAATGTGTAACCGCATGAGTGCACCCAGTAATGTCACAATAGATAGTCAAACTATCCCTTTCACCTATCTCTCAACTGGGTCTCCACTGGATCTGACATGCATGTAGTTAACAGTAGTAAATATTCAGTTGCATGTGAGATCACTCCATGTGAATTAATTTAATATTTAATTCACTGATCGCTCACTAGTGTATCTTTAGCTACAACTAGTTACAACTAGCACAACCGAGCTTAACTCACTCAACTGAGTTAAACTACTTTACAACTCACATAACTACACATCCAACTCTGTTACAACTTTGAATCACTCAGTTACAACTAATTCCATTTGCATGTCCCACCAACCAACCTTAGAATTTTAAATTCCTTCAACTAACTGGTTTTCCACTTCAGTTAACTAATATCAAGTGCTTCAAGAGAATAGATTAATATTTATTGTCCAATTATTATTAAGAGATAATAATAATCGACATGCATTCTATATTTAGACATGTGATCTATAAATAGACTTCGCACATGAATCTAAAAATAGAACATCATCTATAAATATAATTTTCTCACCATTCTAAAAATAGACTCCTGCTATAAATAGAATTTGCTCAACATTCTAAAAATAGACATACACCTAAAAAAAGCCTGTGGGCCCCACCTAGTGTAGGTGCTTAATTTTCACTAGAATCATCATCTTGTTGAATCTCAACAATATCAACATCTTATTTTTCCTCATCTTGCATTCTTAACACTTCTACTTGTTTTCTTAGATTTATAATAATTTATGTTTTAAAGTTATCAAACAAATTTCCAAGTTCAGCTTGACTTACCAATCTTGATGTTAAAATTTACTTACTCTTTCCCTTCCTCTTGATATGTGGTTGCATGTTTCACAAATTTCTTCAAATGATAATTGGTATACATAACATATAATCATGAAATAAAGGAGATCAATCCACTCAACCCTAATTGTTATAAGCAACAGGGTTCTTAGTGTGTCAAATCCTAAATGATGTAATTTTTCCCTCTTAAAATTATACATGAATATATCTATTAGATCCTCATGGCTCTCATCTTATTTTTGAGTCATTCTAAATATTTATTCATTAAGATCACGATCTTTATATTTTTATAGAAATATATTTTTCATATCATTCCATGACCTTATTGAATTAGTCCCTAAACTCATGAACCATTTAAGAGCTCTATCCTTCAATGTTGCCAGAAACAATCTCAATTTTTGAGTGTCTAGTAAGTAACCATAAGATCTACAAAGGATTTCAAATTCAAAGAGAAAGGTATTTGGATGCTCTGACCTCATACCATGGAATTTGGGAAATAAATATGGAGGGATGTTCTTCATATGAACATTGACATCGATATCTTCAATGGAAAATCCAAGAGGATATTCTTCATTGTCATCATCTCTATCCAAATCTTCTACATTCTCTTCCAGCTATTCTTCTTCTACCTACAAAAGTGGACGGTGATGTGATTCTTATTGCACCACATGATCAAATGGGGGGGGGGGGAATTGGTGTTGGAGAAGTAATTTTTTTATGTTTATAAGAATGCTAAGGCAATGCAATTTTATGAAATGAAATATACCTAATGAAATTTTTTATTTTTTCATAAATGGATCAACTAGTGAAGAAAAGTATGCATACTTTGACACCTGCCTGACAAGGATTCCAAAAAGTGATGAGCCCCAATATTGCAACAAGAATGTTGCAACTCTCGAGGCTATCGACTTAAATTATCAACCCGGGGTTCATACAAACTTAAGAGGGGTTGGCATTGTACGTGCAACATGCAATGTGTCCTTCTTACATTGATTTGATACAATGAAGTGAATATCATGAAATAAAACACTAACCTAATTAAAAAAATGGAAACATTAGTCTACTTGTAAATTAATACTCTAATTGCATAATGTGAAATGTTGTTTTGAAAAAGGAAATTTGATCTTTTCAACAATAATGCTTGTAACTGCAACCTTAAGGAAGCATGGATTCAAGAATCAACTCTAATCTACTTTGCATTGATGAAGCACCCTTTTTATCACTATCTTAAAGGAAACTTAGCTTTAGTAACTTAATCCATGTACATTTCATAAGAAAACATTCATTATTATTCAAATGTGGAAATTGTCTTCTAATTCTTATTGCATATTTGTACTTGCAGTGAAGGAAAGGTGGGTCTATAGTGGTCTTTGGTCTTCCTCAATCATGGATCCAAAGCATAGGGGTCATGATTCAAGCCTAAGAGACAAAAACCAAGCTTTTGGAGCAAATATGGTCAATTTTACACGTGCTACAGGAGGTGCTACATGAGGTGTTGTTTTGCTACAAGAGGAGACTCACTTGTCGAATTCCTAAGTAAATCAAATGAAAATTGGATGGGAAAAAAAAAAAAATTAAGTAGGATGTATTAGGACTCCATTAAAATTGGAATCACTCCAAAATACCCTTGTTAACACATGCTAAAAAATAGCAGAAAATTACTACTCTAAAAACTGGAAATTCAAGAATTAGTGAGGTAGTTAACCTACCAAATGCGTAACCTAATCAAGTGAAAATGCTATGGGGAAAATTTTCTTATTATCTTGAATGTTTTTAATACCCAATACAAGTGGAATCAACTCAAATGAATCTCATTAACACGTTCTAAAAAATAGCAGAAAATTACTACTATTTTACTACAAGGAATTTCTAGAGTAAAGGGATCTCTACTTGAATGGTTCATGAGGCACAATACTTGCTAAGGTTTTGTAAATGGGGTATAAATATAAGTGGGCTTGATTGTGGGGAAAAATCCACAGTTAATTTCTCTTGGGCTAGAGGAGTTCTGGGATGGGTGACCTCCAGGGAAGTCCTGGTTACCGGGTGCAAGCCCCGGAAGTGATGGTTGATGCTATGTGATTCATTTCACTAGTTTCAATCCCACTTATACACTCCTATGAGAATCACCCTATGCAATGAGTGATAAGTGGAATATTCAAAAATCATGAGAAATTAGTCAGTTATGACTAACTCTCATGGAAATGGTCATAGATTAATGACTTACTTAACGTAGTTGAATCCCAAAAATGATATCTAATATAAAGCACTGTGAAAACCCCTCATACTTAAAATACAAAGATTAAATGGATCTCTACTTGAATGGTTCATGAGGCACAATAATTTCTAAGGTTTTGCAAATTGGGTAACAAGCTAAGTGGGCTTGATTGTGGGGAAAACTCCACAGTTAAGCGCGCTTGAGCCAGAGGATTTTTAGGACGGGTGACCTCCCAGGAAGTCTTGGTTATTGGGTGCAAGCCCCAGAAGTGATGATTGATGCTATGTGATTCATTTCACTAGTTTCAATCCCACTTCTTCACCCCTGTGAGCATCACTCGATGCAATGAGTGCTAAGTGGACTATTCAAAAATCATGAGAAATTAGCAGTTACGACTAATATCATGAAAATGGTAATAGATTAATGACTTACTTAACACAGTGAAATCCCAAAAATGATATCTAATATAATGCACTGCGAAAATCTCTGAATATCATGGAAATGTTAATATATTAATGACTTACTTAACGTAGTTGAATCCCAAAAATGGTATCTAATATAATGCACTGCGAAAATCCCTCATACTTAAAATACAAAGAGTAAAGGGATCTCTACTTGAATGGTTCATGAGGCACAATACTTGTTAAGGTTTTTCAAATGGGGTAGCAAGCTAAGTGGGCATGATTGTGGGTAAAAATCCATAGTTAAGCGCGCTTGAGCCAGAGGAATTCTAAGATGGGTGACCTCCCGGGAAGTCCTGATTACTAGGTGCAAGCCCTAGAAGTGATGATTGACGCTATGTGATTCATTTCACTAATTTCAATCCCACTTCTTCACCCCTGTGAGCATCACCCGATTCAATGAGTGCTAAGTGGACTATTCAAAAATCATGAGAAATTAGTCAATTAAGACTAACTCTCATGGAAATGGTCATAGATTAATGACTTACTTAACACAGTTGAATCCCAAAAATGATATCCAATTATAGGTTTCTGAACTAGTAGACCAATCCAAGTAGCTCAATTATGAATATGAATTTTCAAAGTTGTTCTAAGAATGCATCATTATTTTTAATATGTAAATAACCTTCAAAACAACTCACTTCAATCATTTAACCAATGTAACCTACAACAAAAGAAGCATGAATAGTAAATGCAAAAATAAGAGATGAAAGTGAAAAAGACATTCAAAGAAAATAAAGAAATTGAACAAGAGGGCTCTGAGGATCCTGGGATGGCCAAACCCAAGGAAATCCAAATTCCTATGAAGGAAAACAAGCTTTAGAAGCTAAAAATGGCACCAAACTTCATTATTTGAATCAATCCAAGTACATCCCTGCTAGAAATGAAAGTGGAGTTGTTTAATAAAAAAATTTCTCCACAAGAAGACTAAGAAATGCATGCCCCTAGAGGAAAATTCGAATTGTTACTGATACAAAATGATGGTGAAGCATTCTCCTTAAAAGGAGGAATATTTACCCTCCAAAATCCATTAAATAGTGGATCATGTTCCCAACACTAGGAATTTTCATTAAACGACAAGGAACACATTCCTATATTTTCTCAATCACTAGAGCTCTAGAATTTTCGCAATAATTTCATAATATATTGCTCATTTAATATCCAATATTTATCCTCTTTTAACATGGAGCAAGTCCCTAGATTATCTCATCCTCAAAATCTTCATAATCTGCCAAATATTCTCACAAGATTCTACAAAGATAAATAATATTAAGCACAAATACACAATTATCTCTAAACCTTCCTAATGAACATATTAAAGCTAAAAATATGTTATCTAATGCAAAAAAGGGAGGTTTAATGTGTTGAAGGATGGTTAGACGGGACTTATTTTATGTCTAATTTGGAGGCAGATCAATGGGTTCCACCATTGAGCTGCTCCTCTTGTTCTTCCGCACACGTTCTATAAATTGTAATCCAGGGCTAGCAGTTCAATAGCTCGTGGCCATTGTGGGGACCATCCAACATGGTTCCACCGTGGTGGGATTCCACCTTTGGTCCCTATGTATCATAACTTGCTCACATACTTAGTATTGAGACATGTTGCTCTATTGGTGTTGGAAACCATTAGAACACTAGGTTGTTGGGTTTAACTCTTGGTCAATCTTGATTTTATCCTATAGGATTAGAACACTTCAAACCTGAATATGGCTCAACTAGTCTTGATGACCAATACAAAATCAATTAGAGGGTTGGTCACAAAAAAATAAGGGGTGATTTCCCCATGCTCAACTCTATCAGTCTTGTGACCTAAGGGGTCAAGGTTAGAACCTCAAAATTATATTAATGTGGACATAAAAGGGGCCACCCTAGATTGCCAAATTTTGGAGTTCTAGAAAACAAAAAGGGTGACTGCCTCAACTTCCACTCCTCTGTGTGATAACTAGTATCAATGCTTGAATTCCTAGACCCTTGGAATCTGCATGCTAACTAGAAACAGAGGATAGGTGCCTTGAAACCCAACAACACATTTTTGAGATAAGAAGCGAGTATGTCAACAATACCAAAATATACATTGGTTGCAATATTGTGCAAGGAAAAAACTACCAATCACTCCCATTTCTGCTGACTTTTTTCAGACTAGTTAAACATGCTCAAAGGCATGTGTTTATTAACTCAACTTGATGCAAGAGTACAAGTCCTGATAGCAATACAAGAGGAATTGCAAACCCTCCAGTAACCAATATTAGTTAGGTGAGACAATAATCCATTGCATTTCTCAACCATAACACTCAAATGAATGAGCATACGTATGCAGCTTATCACATCAATAATGATCACAACATTGGAAAACATAGTCCAATCATTTATCAAATTCATAACATATAATACATCATGCCAATCATGAACATAACATTAATCTTCACCATTCAGTCTTTCAATAACATTTAGGAATATACAAGAGCTTGTACGAGACATATGCAATTCATGAAACATCGTAATTGATAACTAAGATATATAATTGTAATAAACTTATTTGAGAATGTTAAGATGGCTTGTAACTCAAGGAGGGAATTGCACTCTCCACCCAACCATAGGCTAGCTACACTACAACTTTATTGTAGTTTACCACCCTCGATTTGGATCTAAATATGGAGGGGATACTTGCTCAAGGAAATTATACCAAAGAATTTGTTAAACTTTGAGAAGGTGGAGTCCACTATCTAGGTGGTTTATTAACTTCCCTCTAGCAGTAAGCACCACATTTACCCATTCATTCTCCTAAGTCCATTCACAAGGATTCACCTAAGTTCCAGATTGGGTATTTCTCAAGCCAAGAGTTGGAATCTACTATCCAGGTGGTTTATCAACTATCTTTTCATAGCAAGAACCACAAGAGTACGCAGTCCACTGTCTAGGTTGTTTATCAACTCATTAGCAAGCACCACAATGACTCATATTTCCCTATCTAGGTGGTTTATCAACTATACAACAAACACCTCAGTGATTCAACCATCCACTAAGCCTCTCACTAATGACATAGGCTTATACTACTAGTCTAGTGGTACCAAACATAAAATCACAAGGAATATCACCCAAAATCACAGATTTCTAGTTCATGCACATGCCTCAATAATTAACTCTAGCATTGTTTGGTCTTCATGTCATGGCTCCATTAACTCCACACACTCCACTTTCATCAGCGATCGATTCTCTCCACCTTCCATGGTGAGGTAACTCATACAGAAGGAAAGAAAAACATAGAGAGTCCAAGAACCCCCTCATTGTGCATTTTCCCTTTCTATTCTGCTATCCAATGTTTTTCTCTCCCCCCTTCATCCACCATTGAATGTTTTTCCCTACTCATCCTCGGCCTCTCACTATGCCTCCTTGAGGTTGTGACTCATCCTAAATTTGCAAGAGTTATGGGATCGGCACGGTCCTATGCCCACATCACCCAATCATGTCTCATTACATCCTATCAGGGAAGTTGTTTGATTAGCATACCACGACTTCAGGAATGTTATTCAAACCAGTGCATGGCTTCTCAAGGCATGCATGCCATTTTTCCTGATATAATGGATACATGGTTTTCCACTTCTTCATTCAACCATCCCAAAATTTTAATTTCATATGTTTATAAATCATATTGTCTCTTCCAACTTTGGCTCCCACTCTAGAACTATATCGTTTTATTTACAATTATGGGGGTGAAATAAAAGGGTTGTTATTATTGATACCACCCTATATGACTTAAATAATGCCTTCAATTTTGAAATTTAAATTGAACTTGGTGCACTTACAATTTATTATAAATTGTAGATTTCACGGAAGTTTGACTTGGATTGAGACAATGATTAACATTATTATTATTATTATTATAAATTATTTTATTATTATTACAAATTATTAACATTATTATTATTATTATTATAAACTACAATAATTTATTATTATAGTTATAATGTTAATAATTTATTATTATTATAAATTATTAACATTATTATTATTACTATAAACTACAATAATTTATTATTATTATTATTATTATAAATTATTAACATTATTATTATTATTATAAACTACAATAATTTATTATTATAAATTATTTTTCACGAAAGTTTGACTCGGATTGAGACAATGATTAACATTACATTTATCCTTCACTTTAGGTTTCTTTCTTATAATTTCCACTTTTCTCTTGCTTGAAATTTAGTGATTATTTTAATAACCTTTTAATTGAACATTTTTCCTTTAGTGTTTCACTTTTACAAGAATAGTTATAAACTTTATCCTTTTTCACATTTATTGATTTATACAAAAAATTCTCCTTTATATTTCTTTACAAGTGATTTTAATTATCCTTTTTACAATATAAGTGAAAAATCATTTCACTTAAATTTTAAATATGGAATCTTTGTTTGTTTTGATATTTTTATTTTTCTCTTCTTCCTTTTTCTTTAAATGGGATTGAGATCATTTATTTTTTTAGCAATTATTTGCCCAATAATTCATTAATTCATTGAAAGATGGACCATTAATCTAGAATTGCTACTACCAAACTTTTCACCATCAATCAACAAAATAACGAGTGTGACACCAATTGAAGTGAACTTGGTAGTTCAATGAGCACATCATGAATACATAAAGTAATCTATATTGAATAACACTGATTTATTATAAAATATATATCCAAGTCATGATGTGTAGTGTCAATAGTTCACTCCATGAAAACACCATAAATACATAAAGTAATCCATATTAAATAAAAATTATTTATTATAAGAAAATATATCCAAGTCATGATTCACTTAGTATAATAAACATATATATAAGTGATAGGTCATGCCTTTTGTAACAAAAAACATGACTTATCATTATTGCACATTAAATATTATATAATAATGGTTTTATGATTATTATTAATAATCTGTATATTATAACCCTACTTGTAATATATACTAGTATATTACAATAAATAGTTACAAAAATTCGAAAGTATCAATATAAAATTGCAAATATAACAATAAAAGACAAAACTTTAGTATGGCCATTGACTTCCTCTTAGTTCAAGAATTGCAATAAAATCCTTTTAAGCATAAATTTACAAAAATGACAATTAAATCTCAATGACAAAGGGACATATCAAATGTTGGGATATACTCAAGATAAATGATGCAAAGGTAAGGTTCCAATTGTATTTTTTTCGTTGTAACGAATCAAGGTTTTTTTTATTATGATATAAAAAAGAGGATTAGTTGGATGTGTTTGGGGTTTTTTTATATGCATAAGTTGTAAGTTTGTTAGACCCAAATGTGTTTAAGGCATATCTTGATTGTATGTAAATATACCTTTGATTTTGGGTTTGTAACATAATAAAACAAATCAAATATCTTTCTTATCATATTTATTATTGGAATATATTCTACTTACATTTTCTATTATTTATTTTTCTTTATTTATAATGGTAGAATTCATTATATAACATTTCTAAATTATTGTCCCATGTTGAATCCATTATCTATAGATTAGAGATTCTCTGCAATTTGTTAAGTTCTATAAAATATTGGAATTGATAGAAAGAAACCTCATTTTATTAAACAATTAGTATTACTCTTTTGTATTTCTTATTGCTAAATTATTTCTTATTTTCAGATCTTGGTAATTATTGTCTTATGATCAATAATTACACACTTGAAAGATTCTCAACCTTAATTTCTTTTTCATGATGGAGTAAACATTATTGGATTGATATAAGATATATGAGATATTTATTAATGTCTGATTATAATTGAGGGCCCTGATATATGTACATAGTGTTAGCCACCTATAAATTTTTGGCATAGCAAACAGGTGGTTAAGTATGTTTCTAAGTCTTCAAGAGAAACAATTCCCTTGAAAATATATCATTCTTGAAGCCTTCATGTACCTTATGTCCTTTGAAGAAATCTTCATTGTTGTCCTTTGAAAAGTCCTGTTGTTTATGAAAGGAACTGTTTTCCAAGGCCTCTGAAACTGCCCATTTTGACTCATTTCCCTTCATTTTCATAAAGCCTCCTTTTCCTCTTTAAAACCTTCATTCCCCTCTGAAAGGCCTCCAAAGTCCTTTTAAGCCTCTAAAAATCCCTTTACAAGTTTAAATCACCCTTTTTCCCCTTTACCGAAAGCCAAAAAATTCCTTAAAAATCCCTATTTTTGGCCTAAAAACCCCTTTTTCCACTAAGGCTTGTAGCCCCTTTCGGCCTTAGCCCTAGCCCCTTTTCCGCACAGGACCGGAGCCATAACCGAGCGCCAATCGCAAATCGCAATCGGAGATTCTAGTTAACATGTTCCCTTTTCCATTTTTCCCTGATGTCGATCCTGCAATTAGATCCTGGCCGTTGAATCCACAAGAACCAACGACTAGATCTAAATTGCGCTCCCTCATAGCTCTCATCGCTAAATCGCAATCAGAGCTTTCCTTTTCCTACTTTACTTTGTTTCTTCTATTTTTCCAATGTGATGAACCTTTTCTCTATTGACCTCTGCTTCAATCTCCACTGTCGATCTTTCAGATCCAACGGTCAGCGCTCAAGCGCATCACGCCCATCCATCATATTACCCCTCTGCTTGTGTGACTCTCGACCAAATCTGGACTGTTGATCATCCGCAGATCCAACGGCCTGCGCTCCATCACACAATTGGCAATCGCAACTTATATTTTCCATGTCCCTTGCCTCCTCCGATGTCGATCCTGCGATTAGATCCTAACCGTTGAATCCACAAGAACCAACGGCCAGGATCATGTCGCGCTCTGCCCATAATCCTCTGTCTTCACCCAGCCGATTTAATTTCCACCGTCAATCTTGTTCCAGATCGGACGGCCAACGCTTAATCACGCATCGCAAATCCAAAAGTCTTCCTTTTTCGTTCCTCTGATGGTCCGACATTGTGATTGGATCCTGACCGTTTAATCCACAAGAACCAACGGCCATGATCTAATAGCGCTCCGCCTTTGCCTTGCCCCTTTTCACTATTCTGCAATCTACTGATTAGATCTTCGTCGTCCATTCCTGCAGATCCGACGGTCCTAATTCCATCCCGCACGCCTTTTTAACCCAGCAGCTTTCTACCTATCGCACTCCTTCTGCATCGTCGGATCTGAGGTCCAAGATCCAACGGTCACCATTGCATATCGCGTAACTTTGTGCCCGAAGTTTAATATTTTAAAATTACGTGATAAAAGTGGTTTTGTGATTCCACGTGTAGATCCCTGATAGGATCGCATTCCAAAAGTGAAAACCACCTACCCACTATTTGATTACGCAAAAACCATTCTTGTTTTTAACTTTACCACCTACCCTCTGCAATCTCAACTTTTAATCCTAGCCATCAATTGTTTTAATCTAACGGCCCATATTGTATCGCGTTCCCATCCATTTTCGTTCATCAGACCTTCCAAAGGACTTCATCAAAAGATCTCCACCGTTGATCTCTTCCAATGATCTGACGGTCCACGTTCAATCTTCCTCCACCTTCCCGGTCCCACCATCAAATACGCCCCTGTGGTCTTTCATTTTAGCCTTTTTCCTTTGTATTCACCCGAGTCATAAGCTTTTATGTTTTAATACTAAAAGTATTTTTTCATGCTAATTCATGTTTAAGCCTCGGTTTCATGGTGTTGCGCCATGTAACCTTCTCCACCGCACATATTCCTCTGCAATCTCTCCTCCGCCCCCGCTAAATTCATTCTGAAGCAGTTTAAAGCCCTGCGTAGGATTTCATAACAGGTTTTTCGTGTTTTGTAGGTTTAAGAGCATGATTTATTGAAGATCAGGGTCACTAACCCTGAAGCTAGCCCTTCAGCGCCTTTGCAGCCTGTGTATTCATGAAACTGGTCGGCAGAAGCTCAAAAGTGTATCAAAGAAAGATTAAAGGATTAAAAAGCCTAACATTGAAGATCAAGAGGCTTAATCCACGGTCAGCATAGTTGAATACCAATCATTGGTCATAGCAGCGCAGGAGATACATTAGCAAGACATGAAGAAAGAGCCAAAGTAATACTACCCATTCTCTATTTCCTCCATCGAGCTCCTGAGAAGACTATCGCCCTGACAGAAAGTCCTGAAACTATCAGTGCATTAGATACACAGCATAGAAGACCAGCATCAGTACATAAACATTTCGAGCAATCAGCAAAGGAATAGCATAAACAAAGCAAATGCAGGTTTAAGTGCAAAAGAAACAGAGCAGTTAGTGATGCAGAACGACGACTAACACAGACATGACCTTACCCATGCACACAAGTCTGCCAAGTATTTCTTGCACCAAGGAAGCTACTACAAATTGTCAGAGGTAGTTATTTGGAAGTATGGGAGTCCTCATAGCCCATTCTTCACTTAACTCACACCGAGAAGATAATAGTACCTCTCCAGATGATTTTCTTCTCAAGGACACCCTGCGGGTGGTTTCTGTCATATCAAAATGGTCTCAAACAAGCTACAAAGTTATTGATCATGTCTATAATTCAATGAAATTTTTAAGGCACGGAATGGAGCATTTAAAATATCTTTCACTATCTCTAATGTTCATTAAAACTTTCCTCACCTACTTTTCTCATTTTCTCTATAAAGACTCTTCGAAGTCTCATTGTAAAAGGTTGGAATTTTTTGAATTCTAAAGTAATACATATTGTTGCTTTGAAGAAGCTTTGGTGTTCTGAAAGAGTGTGAAGATATTTGTTTTTCTGTTGATGAAGGAGGTCGGACCATCAGATCCTTGAGCCTGGTTTTGGTGAAGTACTTCTTATTGTCAATGTTATTTCCTATTTTTCCACTTTGTTCCATCATGCTTTGCTTACAGTAGGATAAAAAGTTTAGGCAGAGAAATGTATCTTACAAGCACCTCTGACATGTTTGTCCTTCACTGTTTATATGTTTTCTGCTATTGAATGTGATTGGGTAGTCTGAATAACTCTCTTTATATTCAGTTTGTTTTATTTCTGAAATGGTTAACTCAGTTGTGTTAAAGACTGTCTAGTCGTTCCCTCTTTCTTTGCCACTGATTGTTGTATCTGAAATCTCCCTTTGATTATTAATAGTTGCAGTTTGACAGAGAGGCTTGTTTCAATCATACCCTCTGTTCATTGTTGTAACTATTTTGTTAAAGGTCCCTATGATTGCAGTCTTATATGTCTAAGGTGTTCCCTATTCTTTGAATGCAATTGTATGTCTTTGTTGGTTAAACTCTCAAAGGTGAACTTATAGGAGGAAATAGGGCGTTCCCTGAATCTTTTAGGCCATTGTGAAAGGGTTTAGCTAGTGTTTCACTCTTAGTCCTTAATGTCCATACCATTTCACCTATATTATTCAACAGATCCTTGACCAATTTAGATTTTCCCTTTGGTTTCCCTTCCGTCTCAGTCAGAACTATTTGGACTTTCACATGAATCCATTTCCCAATGGCTTGTAGATTCCCATGCTCTATCTATACCACATGAAACACACTTGTCCAACCAAATAAACAAAACAAAACCTTACACCTCATAACTAGCCTAAAATAAACTTTTAAACCTTTCAAGACACATCTTTATAAACATATTGGGAAATCCCTCTCTGAGACTAGGAGGGCTAGATCCTAGAGCTCTAAAGTAGGTTTGTATGTTGCCTTGTCTTTTGGTAAGCCAATCTATCAAAACACAGGACCTCCAACACATATTCAAGGTGTCTTTTTATTAATATATATGTATTTTCAATAAGACATGTATTTTTTTTTTATTAATTAATTATTGACAATTTATATTTATATATATATATATATATATATATATATATATATATTACATAATATAATATATATTATAAATTGTTTTCTGAAAGGGAATACCTTCTGTTTCTATATAGAACATCAACATTCCCTCTTAGCGAGGAAGGTATTCTTCCATGATGTTCTCCTCTAGTAGTCCTATTCACACCCAACCACTTCACATGGTATGGACACGATTACCATCATAGTCTCAAGACTATTTTGCAAGTATCTATGATGTTTCTCCTCTCCTATTTGTCCCAATGACACCTAACCACTTCACATGACGTAGGAAAGACTTGTAACGTGCTACTTGTTACTCCCTCAGTCACTTCACATGATTGATATGGGAAACCCCCTTGCTATAGGGAGAGTATCTACTTGTTATAGGAGAAACATCACAAATCCCTCTCAATGAGGGTGGACATTCTGCATCACGCCAAGCTTGTCTCTAAAATATTTGAACTTCACTTTAGACAAAGGCTTGGTGAAAATGTTTGTTGTCTGCTAATCTGTGGATATGTATCAGAGTTCCACTACAGCTCCTCTTTGTACCATATCTTGGATGAAATGGTATTTGATATCTATATTATTTTACGTGTCATGAAATACTAGAAAGCTTCACACAACTTTTATTATCACAGTATATCAAAATTGGCTCTAACTCTAGATCAAATAACCTTGAAAGAAATTTCTGAAGCCACATTGTTTCACGGCTTGCATCATTGGTTATGTATTCTGCATTTTTTGTACTGAGTTTCGCTGAAAATTGTTTTATGCTAAACCATGAGATCATACTTGATCCCAAAATGAAGCAACATCCTGATGTTTTTTTCATGTCTACTCCACTCCCTGCCTGTTATGAAACCAGCTCCAAAAATAGAAGAAAAGAGAGATCAACGCCTTAGAAATCAACCACATCGAGGGGGAAACCACCAATACATTACATAAATGAAAAATTCTTGGATGATACAAATGAAAAAACCTCCTTCTATATATAGGGGTCCATGGGGTCACAATATAATCCTAACTGACCTAACAATAATAATGTAAGGGAACAATAATAACAATATGGGGGTTACAGGGGTACAACAGTAACAATAAGGGGGCTACACTAATAACAATAAGGGGCTACACTATTAATATGGGGACCTAACATGCCCCTCTCCTTCAAAAAAGTGTCATCCTGGACGCTTGAGTAGCTTTGGATGCTTCTATATAAAATTCTCATCCTCCCATGTAGAATCTTCAGTGGGTAGGTTCTTCCACTTGATTAGATACTCTGAAATTGATCGATTTCGCAGCTATCGAGTTCTTGTTTCCGTGATTGTTTCAGGTTCCACTATGATTTTTCCTTCTTCATCAAGTTCTAGCAATATTGTTTGAACTGGAATTTTTTCACCTATAACCTTCTTTAAGCATGAAACATGGAAAACTGGATGCACTTGCGAACAAGCAGGAAGCTCCAATTTGTCTGCCATAGTACCAATATTTTGCAACACCTTGTAAGTACCATAGTATTTTGGCGATAATTTATTGTCCTTCTTAGCTTGCTTGAGGGACATTTTTTTGTATGGTTTTAGCCGTAAAAATACCTAGTCTCCTACATAAAAAATTCTCTCGTTGCGATGTTGATCTGCCTGTTGTTTCATTCGATTTTATGCCAAACTAAGGTTATCCTTTAAGAGTTGGAGAACTTGTTGTTGATGTTCGATGTGATATCCCACTGCTTGAACCTTAGAATTTTCTCTTAAAGATGATGTCATAGACGGTAGATGATATCCATAAAGTGCCATAAATGGGGTCATTTTTACTGCAGTATGGAAGGAAGTGTTATACCACCATTCAGCCAGAGGTAACCACTTGACCCATTGCGTTTGTTTATCAGATACAAAACAACAAAGATATCCTTCCAAACATTTTTTCACTATCTCCTTTTGACCATCAGATTGAGGATGATAAGATGAGCTATGAGATAGTTGAGTACCCAAACAAGAAAATAATTCCATCCAAAAATTTCCAGTAAAAATGGGATCTCTGTCGCTTACCATAATCTTAACATTTGGGATCTCTGTTGCTTACCTCTGATACCAAATGTTATGAAACCAGCTCCAAAAATAGAATAAAAGAGAGATCGATGCCTTAGAAATCAACCACTTCGAGGGGGAAAACTCCAATGCATTACATAAACAAACAATTCTTGGATGATACAAATGACAAAACCTCCTTCTATATATAGGGGTCCATGGGGTCACAATATAATCCTATCCAACCTAACAATAATAACAATATGGGGGTTACAGGGGTACAACAATAACAATAAGGGGGCTACACTAATAACAATAAGGGACTACACTAGTAATATGGGGACCTAACACTGCCCATTCAAAGTTTGTATAGCCATGCAACTTTAATTCACTGTCTAAGACATATCTAAGTCCATATCCAAACGTACCATGCAAGTACCTCAATACATGCTTTGCTACTACCAAATGTACATTTCTAGGATCAACCATGTACTCACTCAATGTGTTCACTACAAAGCATATATCTGACCTGGTATTAACTAGGTACATCAAGGATCCAATCAATTATATGTACATTGTGGGATCAACCAACTCTGAAGAAGAATCACTCAATAACTTATGATTCGCAACCATAGGTGTGTTCATGGACTTGCAATCCATCATTCTGAATTTCTACAGGATCACAATTGTATACTTCCATTGGCTAAGGAATATCTCATCTTGTCTCTGTCACACTTCTAATCCCAATAAATAATGCTTTAAACCCATATCGTTCATTTTGAACTCTGAATTGAGTTCCATCTTGCACCCATATATGAGCTTCTCATCCCCTTAAGAAACATGTCATCTACATATAGTACCAATATCAAGGGGCAACCATCTTCAACCTTGTAGTAAAGGTTGGGATCTGCAATTCTCTTGGTAAACCCTAAGCTCATCAAATAACTATATATTATGGCATAACATGCCCTAGGTTCCTACTTAAGCTAATACAAATATTTCTTCAATTTAAAAACATGGGAATCCTTCCCATGGATCATAAAACCTTATGGTTTCTCTATGTACACTTCTTCTTCAATTACACCATTCAAGAAGTAGTCTTTACATCCATTTGGTGAAATTTCCAACCCATAACAAAAGTGATAGAGATGATAGATCTAATAGATGTGTACCTAGATATTGGGGCAAATGTTTCATTATAATATTTTCCCTCTTTCTAGGATAATCCTCTAGCCACAAATCTAGCCTTGTAATTTTCTATGTTTCCATATGCAACATGCTTGATCTTGCAGATCCATTTTGAAGCCACCATTAATTTCCGCTCTAGTCTTAGAACCATGTCCCACACATCATTTTCCATGATCGATTGGTACTCTTCCAGTAAAGCATCCTTCCACATTTGTTGTTTTTTGGATTCCTCATAATTGGAAGGTTATAAATCAATGATCTTACTCATTAGCATTGCATAGCTGGAAAATTCGGTGGTCTCTTGCTCTGTTTGAAGGAGCCTCTAGGAGAAACATGTTTTTATGCTTCATGCAACGAGTTTTGAGCCATACTAGTCTCTTTTTTATGATTGTAACCTCTTTGGGTGGATCTACCAGTATCTATGGCTCCACTGTCTCATTCTGATATTTTGGGATATATTCTTCCAAAGTAGAGTCAATCATCATTGTATCCTTGGGAGCCTCTTGCTCCTCTTTGTCCTCTTCCATGTAAAACTCTCTATATTTCCTGAAAGTTTCTTCTTCATCAAAGGTTACATCTATGCTAATATTAATCTTTCTCTGTCCAGAGATGTATATTCTATAAACCTTTTAAGTCTCATTATTTCCAACAAAGGTGGCCTTCTTTTTTTTTGTAAGCTTGGAAGGCCTACATCTTCATCATGTCCAATATATCACCTAAATGGGGCAGATAATTGAACTGGTGACTTCACATCAAGGAGTGCCTTAATAGAGCACCTCATCACCATCTATCCAAGACCCCGTGGAAAAGGGGCCCTTCTTTCTTTAAGGCTATAGCTTCGTTCTCTTTTCCTTGGGAACATGTATATACACTGGACAACAAAATATCCTCAAGTGGCTAAATTCTGGTTTCTTCTCACTGAATAGTTATTTTGGTTTATTTTTCCCTAATATCTTATGAGGACTTCTATTTTGAACATATACAATTGTTTTGGATGCTTCTACCCATAGATACATGGGTAAGTTTTGGTCATGGAGCATTTCTTTAGCTGCTTCTATAATTGCTCTATTATTTATCTCTACAATCCCATTTTTTTGGGGGTTGTAGGGAGTTGTCAACTCCCTCTCAATCCCCGTTGTATAAATTATGATGTATATTTTCAACTGCATATGAAATTTTAATCAAAATCACAAGACACAAACCTACTCTGCTGCTCTGCAGAATTCAATTCACAATTTAGAACATCAATCACAAACATGCAATGAGAAATAACACACATGCACACAATATTTTTCTCAGGGAAAGAAATTTGCTAAAAACCCCAATGCCTGCTTGGATTAATCTTATGAATGGAGATGTATTACAGTTTCTTTGCTCAACTGAGCACAACCTATAAGTGAATAACCTATCTCTATGCTCACTTAGAATATTTGACCCAGACTTGGTCAAATTCTACCTCTTCTTGAGCCCTTGGCCCCTATTATTTAGGAAATTCATCAAATTGATTGCACAATTCCCAAGGTTGATCATATGTTTGCATGAAACACATGTACACTCAAGACTAGTATAGAATTGATGTTACACTACCTTGGAATCTCCACCACAATTGGGGAACTCGAATTATCTACATGCACTAGCTATTTTTGGTTAATTGATCAATTAAATGGATGATCACGGATTTTGGATGAAGTCTAACTTCACAACTGACCTTCCACTAGTTCCTCCAATAGTTATAACTAGTTTAACTGAAAACAACTTGAAATAATTGACCTTGATTGCTACAAATTAGCAATCACACATGCTTAGCTGAAATATAACTCTTCCGACTAGAATTTTCTAAGCTAACTGAGTGACAAGAGCCATGTCACCTCAGTTAACTACATCAAATTTTTCTACTGATGTGGAAATTCAAATTTTCTCAATTTAATAAAGGCAAAATCAAATAGAGAAGTCATTGCTACATTTTTTCAAAACATGCTTCTCTGCAAAAGCATTTGAACGCATTTGAGGTGTATCCACCTCTATTATATGACCTCAAAACTTAAATCTTTCTTCGAGAGAGATTATCTATTAAAGCCTTGAATTCTTGAAACTTATTGAAAATTTCATCTTTTTCTTTCAAGAAATAGATCCATGTTTTATGTGAGAAATCATCAATATAAGTGATTTAATATAAAAAAATTTCGTAGATATGGTACAATCATTTGTCTGCATACATATGAATGTATGATTTCCAAAATCCCCTTTGATCTATTATCACTACTTAGCAAACTTCCCTTGGCATTCTTTCTAAGTGCACAAACTTTGCATACTCCATCATGCTCCACCTGCATATCTGGTATATCTATGAACTTCTAATGTGACCTTTTGGCTTCCATAAGACCTTTGGACTTATATTTGACTCATTTTTCCACATATTACTTTTCATAATCCACAAGTGACTCTTGGACTTCCACACATTACATTTTTTTCATTTTCCTTTTGATAATTATGTCTTAAATTCTACAAATGATGTGGCATGACAAATGGACACATATGACATTGTGATGAAACTTGTACAAGCCTTGAATTGGCATTGATGAAATGAAACTTCATGATGATGTGGCAATGCCAAGTTGCTCTCTTTGTTTTTATGTCTCTGAATTCTTCATTATATATTTGATCAACACTGGAAATTCATGAAATATTTGCTTTGTTCTTCATCTCCATTCTCCAAAGGGTCTTGGATTGACATCGATACCTTCTGATTTATCATACAATGTCTTCATTCTGTCATGGTCCAGTATTTGCTTCATGTCTTCATGATGGTTCTTCTTTGTGCTTCTTTTATGTCAGTGCTTATTTTCTTCCTCTCCTTGGTGTCTTTCTTGAGAATCATCTTTTCATGATGAGATGGTACACCTACTAATGAACATCACTCATGATAAGGAAAAACCAATATTAAAATAATATATCCTATATCTAGTTTGCTAATGAAAGAAGCTACTTATGATAGACCCGTGAAATGGCTGAGAAGGAAATCATGATGAGGAAGGCATGATTGAGCTCAACAGTGGCTAAAGGGAGAATCATTATTCATTAATATTGCGACATGCACTATGAGGAGGGGCTCTTCATGGTCCAATGCAGTGGACAAGCACAAGGAACAAGGTTGATGGACTTGGTGATTAAGATTGTGCCATGTGTTAGGAAGTAAATATAGGAAGACAATGACTGCACATTTTGACTTGACAGGATTAAGAGGAGGCCTTACCCAGTTCTACGACTGTGCCATGCATTAAGAGAGAGAGACTTGAGCAACTATTCAGCGTAAAGGGGAAGAGTAGTGAAAAAGGGTTTAAGGTTAGTTGCTTGAGATGACATTATACCCTAGAAGGAAGAAGAAAATTAAATGGAAATGCAATTGGTTTGAACAAAATCTCACCATCTTCTGATACTATGCCCTACGCTGAGAGAGGCTAGACAAGACGAGGCTTGGGCACATAGATGGATGACAGTCAATAGTGGAAGAAATATTAAGTCTTGTTATTCTGCCATGCACTGGGATTAATGGGAGGCCTCTATTCCAATGAAATTTTTCTCAACAGTGACTATTTTCTCGTCGAGATTGTGCTCTGCCTCCTATGCTAGTGTATTTTGGCTCAACGATGGCTAACTGTGAGAAGATATTTCACAATTCATTGCGGGAGACAACAAAAGGCATGTCACTTTGCCTAGGAGGGTTCTCACTACATTATGAAGGGAGTAGGGCATTTGCATTGTGCAGTTTGATTTTGCAAGGAGATGAAATAGCTCCTTGTTTTCATCTAGAAGTATTGTATGTTACATGCAAGGCAAAGGTGATGAAAACTTTATCTAGTGGGTCGGTACAAGCAAGAAGGGTCAATCATAGGAGACAAACTTAAGAAAGACTCAGTGGAAAAGTATAATAGGGAGAGATATCATCAATAAGGGTCATGAATAAGTAATTCTCATCACCTGGTGGAGGATTAAAATTTCATAACTTTCACTACGAAGTAGGACCAAAAAGAGCTCCAAAAGGGCTAAGTGTGGGACCAATAGAGTAATAAAGGGAAATGCATCCGAACGAGACTCAAACATGGATCAAACACATGAATGGAATTTATACAAGTTAGGAATATACACATGACTCATTAAAAATAATCACAACTTGAAATAACAATAAAGTGACACCTATTTCTAAGTGTGATAGTTGAAATGCCACATTGCAACACTTAGAACACAAGTTACAACACAAGTGTCGATTGTGACCAGAATGTGTGCTAAGTTGTAGGTATGTGTCTAACATGTATTCTAATGATATATAAGACCATATAATGCAGAAGAGTGTGCTAGAAATACTTTTGGTGAAGTGAAAAGGTGCAACACTGATCTGAACGGACTGTATTAGTTTTGTTGTGCTAAGTGTCTTTTTAGTTATAAAACATGTGCATACTTGTCTCTTTAGTTTGCTTAAGGATTGAGAAATTTAACCATGAATTTTAGATGATTTTTGTGAATTAGAAGCAAGAAATAAGCACAAATAACACTGAAAAACAATGTAAAATAGAGAAATAAGTCACCACATAGCATTTACGCTGCAGGCATGATGAAGCAGTTCACCCCTCCTGGGCTACATCTGCTGGTCCAACTCCCAATGGCATGTCCATCTTTCATTATGCTCAAAATTTTGCAAATACATGTAGTTACAGGCCTCTAATGGTTGTTTTCTCTACACCAATGGCTCCAAAATGCTCCAATTAGTCTAGAATGACTCTTAATTCACTCTGAATGGGAAAAAATTGAGTCTCCAACTCATTTTCCCAATAACACCTAGAAAAGCTCCACTAAATGTGGAGAGCTCCACTTAACTGGAGTTATTTTAGTGCAACCCGCACAAATTTAGGGCACCTCCAAGAATCCCGCTGAAAAATATTGCAGCAATAAAATTTTAGTGGTTGGGCACATGACCCACACCACACAGTTACTAACCGTTGGCGGAACTATAGGCGGTAACCATGGTGGTTAGGCAGAACTCCGATAAGATGTGGGTTAGGCTAACCGTAATTGTTGGAGAATAATACGTGACCGTTTACATGTGATAAGGTTGCAATTAATTCTAGCGGTGGTTGGAGGTTACATTTATTATTACGTTAACACTGCAATGTGACCATGTTTCGTGGGACTGATGGCGGTCCCCAACCCCCACTCCACTTTGCATTAAAGTTTAAATAGAACCCGACTGCTTATAAGGTTAATAAATTATTGTAGCTTGGTTGGTGGAGACTTATGCGTGTGTGTCGAAGGTTTTGGGATCGAGCCTTGCAGGACCTCTCCCAAAATTTTAATGCACAGTTCAAGGGCAGTTGGCCCTCAAAAAAAACCGCACAACCAACTGTCCAATAATATCGTGCCACTTATCAACCTTGGATTGGTTCTGATGAAGGAATATTCCTCAAAATATTCTTTTTGCTGACTGTGCATCCTCCATGCTGACTGGGCATCCCAGTCAAACTTGTCGCAAAATTTAGTTGTTTGGGAATTCGATCAGAATGCGATATCTCCCTCATACGACATCATTTTTTCGAACCGTTCACAGTGCCAGAATCCAGAAGACGAGATCCATGCAACCATCCTAGTTTCAACCCATTCCTACAACTTTCAAGTTTTAGAAAAATTTATGAACTCCTGAACACTCCTCCCCATTGGGAAGCTTTTGGACCCCAAAAGACTTGATTACCTGTTCAGTAGATGAAGGTAAAACTCCCTCACCTTTGCAACCTCCATCCACTTTTCCTTGCTTGTTTTAGTGCCTTTGAGCCCAACTCGAAGGTAGTCAATACTACCCCTCTTGGATGCTCTTGTCCTCCTGTCAAGAATTTTATCTTCCTTGATCTCATCCAGAAATTTTGGCGAGAAATATTAAATAGAAGGTAGATGAAAATCACTTCCTTGATCATCGATCAAAGGTGGCTCATAAAAACGTAATTTTTCAACATTAACAACTGAATACATTTTCATATATGAAGGCAAGTCAAGTTGAAATGCATTATTACCAACTTGCTTGATGATCTTGAATGGACCACAGCGAATGGGTTTGAGCTTTTTACCTTCCCCTTGCATCCTTTCTTTTCTAATGTGCAACCATACCTCATCTCCTTCTTGAAACTTGTGATCAACTCTATGTTTGTCATGCCTCTCTTTGTATTTGATTTGAATTTTCTCAAGCTGTTCTTGAACTTGTTGATGTATAATCTGAATTTTCTCAATGAACTTTCGAGCCTTGTCAATATAAATATGGCCATATATTGCAACATCCTTTCCAAAGATGAATTCTAATGACGATTTTGGAAAATACCCAAAGCATACTTCAAAAGGTGATGTTTGAGTTGAAGAGTGTTTTTCCCGGTTGTAAGTGTGTTGAATGTAATGCAGTTTCTCATCCCACAACTTGGGATGTTTGCTACAATATCCTCTCAATAGATGCACAACGGTTATGTTCACCACCTTGGTTTGTCCATCAGTTTGCGGATGAAAAGAAATACTCTTTTTCAACTGTGTGTCCATCATACTCCATAGATTGGACCAAAAATTCCTAATAAACCTGGAATCCCTGTCACTAACAATAGAAGTTGGCAATCCAAAATGAACCCAAACATGTTGAAAATAAAGTTCAGCAGTTTGTTCAGCAGTAATGGTTTTCTTACATGGCATAAGTATACACATTTTTTTGAATCTATCCACAACTACATAAATATAATCATGTTGTTTTCTTGACATAGGTAGACCTCCAAAAAATTCCATGGAGACACTCTCCCATGGCCTTGATGGTACTGGTAATGGTGTGTACAACCCAAGCTTCCCATTACTAGGATTTATTGTTGCACACATAGAAAATCCTCATATAAAATACGACACACTATCTACCATGCGAGGCTGATAGCAATACCTCTGTAAATGTGCCACTATTTTGCTTATCCCAAAGTGTCCATCAATAAGAGATGAATGAGCTTCTCTCATGACACTTAGCCTCTCTCCTTGTGGTATACACAACTTGCCCAAATGAAACAGCAAATAGTTATGCATGTGATAATATTTTTGTTCAACTTGATTCCCTTCACTCAAACTAGCATACACATCTTAAAAATCAACATCATGTGCATATTGTTCTATGTAACTCTCATGTAAAATAGAATCATTTTTGAGTAAAATAGATGCACTAATTATTGGTCTTGAAAGCATATCAGCAACTTTATTGAAAATACCTTTCTTGTACCTTATAACCAAGTGAAACTATTGAAGAAATCCCATCCACCTGAAATGTCTTTATTGCTGCAATTTTGTTTGTCACTGCAAGTACTGTAATGGTTGGTGATCGGTATGCATAATAGTCTCTTTACCCATCAAGTAGTGTTTCCACTTCTTGACACTTTGTACCAATTCATATAGTTCTTTGTCATATGTAGGATAATTTTTTACAGCACCATTTAATGTTTCAGAATTAAAAGCGATAGGCTTACCATGCTGCAAAATAACTGCGCCCATGGTATAATCACTAGCATCGGTTTGAATCTCGAATGGCTATCTCAAATTTGGTAATGAAAATACTGGAGCTAAACTGATCTTGTATTTTAAAGCTTTGAAAGCTTTTTGTTGTTTGCCTCCCCATTGGAAGCCTTTCTTCACACTTGTCACTGCATGCATATGAGTTGCGATGGCAGAAAAGTTAGCAATAAAATTTCTCCAATACTGAGCTGCACCTAAGAAAATTCTTACCTTGGTTATTGTTTTGGGTGTGGGCCAATTCACAATGGCTTTCACTTTATAAGGATAAATTCTCAACTCTCCTCCTCCTACAATATGTCCCAAATAAACCAAAGAAGTATTTCCAAACTCACACTTTGACATCTTAAGAAACAATTTCTCTTTCTTCAAAACATCAAGCACTCTATTCACATGCAATACATGTTCTTCTCTTGTTTTTCTGAAAATCAATATGTCATCTAAGTACACAATCAAAAATTCATCAAGGAATGGACACAAAACACTATCCATAACACGCATGAAAGTTGTCGGTGCATTACACAAACCAAATGGCATAACTAACCACTCAAAGAGCCCTTGTTTGGTTTTGAATGCAGTTTTCCATATGTCACTTTCTGCAATTCTTACTTGATGATATCCAATTTGTAAATCTAACTTAGTGAAAAAACTTTTCTTCTTTTATTTGATCAAGAAAATCATCTATCCTTGGGAGTGGGTAATGATTCTTTGCCGTAATCTTGTTCAAAGCTCTAAAGTCTACACACATGTGCCAAGTCACATCTTTCTTTGGTATCAAGACTATGGGTAAACTGCATGGCGAGGTGCTTGGCATTGTGATTCCTTTGTCCAACATCTCTTTGATTTGCCTCTTTATTTCAGCATTCTCCATTATCAACACGCGATACATACCGATGTTTGGAAGAGGAAAATATTGTTGCAACTGAATCTCATGTCGAATCTCTCTTTTTGGAGGCAATCCTGTTGGCTCCTGAAACATCTCATGATGTGCATTAACTACGTCATATAAATCTGATTTCAAATTAGGATCACATCCTTCAAATTATTCATGATTAACATCAGCTTTAGGCTTAATCGTTAGAAGAACAAAATTCTTACTTGAATTCACCAGCCTGTTTACCTGTCCAGCATTTACCATAGCAATGTTTGTCTTCTTGCAATGTGCTCTTCCAATGTACTCCTTTACATTTTTTAATAAATGATATTTGTTCTCATGGCAATGGAAGATCTCTTTCCTGTCATACAAGTAAGGAATCCCCAACACAATACCTATTATGTCAAGCGGAACCACATCTAATTCAACTATGTCAACAATATGTATAGTGATTGCAAACCACAATATGCATTTCTCTGAAACCTATAAATTTGCATCCTTACAAATCCAACCTATTGGATATGGTTTTGGATCTGGAATGGTCTCAAGGTAATTTTTTTGACCAATTCTTCATATATTAAGTTTTCTTGTGACCCACTGTCAAACAATGTGTCAATCTTGGTATGTTTGGATATGAATCTCACATGAAACAATTCAATTATTTCTTCTTCATTTGGAGGATGTATGTGACAGTTTGATGTACTAGAACTGGGTTTAGTTTCAATTTATTTTCCCTTCATGTTCTTGAATCCCATGGCTGTAATCTTAGATTCATCACCTGAATCCTCTCCTAAATCATGTTGAGTTGTAGCTGCAGTTTTATGTTTCCCTTTGTTGTTGTATTTCTTGGGCCTCATTTCAGGATGTAATTTCCAACAATGAGTTTCATCATGGCCTTATTTTGAACAATGTTTACAAACCAATTTTTCTCCCTCTTTCTTAATAGATGCATTCTTTTTGCTTTTACCTTTTTAGGTCTTCTCTTTCTTTTTACCCTTAAAAGGTTTCTTTATACCCTCTTTAGAAATTTTCTTCCCTATAGCTTCTAGATGTGTGGCCTGAACACATACTTCATCTAGACTTGTGGGGTTAAACATGAGAATAATATGTTTTAGGTAGCTATGTAAGTCTCCTATGTACTTGAGAAAAGTATCTTGGCTCTGCAAATCTACCCCTAATAAGAGAGCTCTTCTTCTAAATTCTTGGGTGTATTATTGCACATTTGTTTCCTTTCAATTGCCAAATTTTTTTCCAGTTCATTATGGATTTATGCATATGATCTAATGGATAAAACTATTGTTTTATTGCAGTAATGAAATCAATCCATGATAGAATAATATTACCATGCTTCTTGAACTCCTCCTTTTCTTGGCTTCCCACCAAACAAGTGTTGCACCTTCCATTCTCAATGAAGCTAATTGGATTTTGATATCATCATATTGAAGGCTTTGGATTCTCAAATAGACCTCCAATTGCCTAATCCAATTATCAATATTTTCTGCATTGACTTCACCATTAAACATTGGCAATTCAAACTTAACATCAAGTTTTAAAAAAGGACCTTTACCAGTGTTCTTTGACTTGTGTGGCCAATGTACTGAAGATGAAGTAGAGGATGATGATGATGAGGATAAGGATCATGGCTCTCCATTGCCTCCATTTCCTCCATTAACCTTCTTTAACTTATCTTCATCATTGTGACCTTCTCAAGATCCATGTCCTTCCTTATGAAGTTTGGATCCTTCTCCATCCAGTCTCTCATTCCTTTCTTGATAAAGGATTCTAACCATCTCAGTCATGTCAAGGAATGCTTTCTTGAACACTCTTTCTTACTCTTTGGGATCAAATTATTCATGTATTTCTCCTTCTCTATGAGACATGCTTAATGCAGCTTCTGATTCCTTAGGAGATGAAATAGGCGGTGGATATTGTGGAAATATTGCTCTCCTTTGCTTTGGATCTTCATGAGATCCCTCTGCTCCCACCAATTTTCCTTCCCTCTTTTGAGCTTGAGCCTAGTAAGCATCTAAAAACTTGCAAACAGTTAAACAATTATTTGCACTAAACAACACCAGAGAATAAACTCTAGCTCTGATACCAATCTGATCTGAAAGGACTATATTAGTTTTGTTGTGCTAAGTGTCTTTTCAGTTATAAAACATGTGCAGACTTGTATCTTTATTTTTCTTAAGGATTGAGAAATTTAACCATGAATTGTAGATGATTTTAGTGAATTAGAATCATGAAATAAGCACAAATAATACTGAACAGTAGTGTAAAATAGATAAATAGGTCACCATATAACATTTACAGATTAGGCATGATGAAGCAGTTCACCCCTCCTAGGCTACATCTACTGGTCCAGCTCCCAATGGCATGTCCATCTTTCATTATGCTCAATTTTTTGCAAATACATGTAGTTAGAGGCCTCTAATGGTTGTTTTCTCTGCACAAATGGCTCAAAAATGCTCCAATTAGTCTAGATGACTCTTCATTCACTCTGAATGGGTGAAAATTGAGTCTCCAACTCATTTTCCCACTAACACCTAGAAAAGCTCCAATAAATGTGGAGAACTCCACTTAACTGGAGTTAGTTTAGTGCAATCTGCACAAATTTAGGGTGCCTCCAAGAATCCTGCCAAAAAAGACCGCAACAATAAAATTTTAGTGGTTGGGCACATGACCCACACCACACAGTTACATAACCGTTGGTGAAACTATAGGTGGTAACCACGGTGGTTAGGCGGAACTACAGTAACATGTGGGTTAGGCTAACAATAACCGTCGGAGAATAATACGTGATTGTTTCCATGTGATAAGGTTGCAGTTAATGTTGGCAGTGGTTGGAGGTTACATGTGTTGTTACATTAACACTGCAATGTGACCATGTTTCGTGGGACTGCAAGACTGTTAAGTAACCAGACAGAGTCACCTCAAGGAATCATAATCATTTCTTTTCTCCTAGTGAACCTATTTAGTACCCTAGAAAAGTTGCTTGCTTAACCTCTCTGCATAGGAAGCCTTTATCTTCTTCACCTCCTTATTTATTTACTAATAAATGTACAAAGACACTTTTTTATTTTGAAGGTGGAAGAAGGATACCATCTTATTTACTTGCAAGAGAGGTTGTTCCTTGTTTAAGGGATTTGAAATATAAATGAACTTAATATGCTCGTTTAAATTTTTCTCCTTACCATTGTTTACTCACTTGAGTCGACAATTCAAAACACCATTCAATACAAGGTTGAGTCAGAATGAATATCCTAATAAATATACGATCTTTTTAGTTCGATCAAAGGCTTCGTTTGGAATGAACCGTATTTTCTATTCAAACATCATAAACTTTAAATATATGTAAACCCAAAGAAAGAAGAGGGTAACAAATGATCCAGGCATATTTCGGCATCATAATTCCCTTTTCAAGTTTTTCCACGTTGTATTTTGAGCCAAACAAGATGATATTTCAAGAAAATTCTTATTAAACAAAACACAAAATAAAGGACACGACAAAACAATGAAACAAAACAAAAAGGACACCAAAAATGGAGACTAGAATAAAAGCTACACGTGAAAGTGAAAGAAATACTAGAGGGTAGGAAATGCAAGATGAATGTACAAGGAACACTAAAATTAAGCTAGACCTACTCCTAACCTAACAAACTATAATATCAGGGCTAAGTGTAATGGAATTTCCAATGTAGCCACCTTATTTCTTGACCTGTAAATGATTAAAATAAATATAAAGCATCGTGCAAAAGAAAAGAGAAGAACTTGAAAAGCTTGCACACTGAACTCAAGGTCTTGCTTATTAAATAAAGGATGTGCCAACTTGAAAATCTTGCATAATGAATTGAATTTCTTTCTTCTTAAATAAAGGATGTGTCATACCGACTGGTTTGAGCCTGTCTCAAACTTTACCTTGTTGACAGAAATTTTGATCATACAAACATTGAAGACTGCTTGCGAATATACATTCATTCGTGTTTTCTATTTTTTAAAACATTCAAAAATATTGAAACTTATTATTAACATAGGATATTTCCAAGTAGGATCACTCTAACCATTCGATGATTGGATCTTGATATTCAAAACTACCAATTTGAAAACCCTGAGATTCATGAGAAAATATTTTTTTAGCTAACACAATCAAACCAAAAAGAGAATCTCTGCTATTATGATTGGATTGGTCGATTAACATACAAGGTTCTCGATTGTCATGTGTTAATTTGAATATAATATCCATATCTCTGCAAGGGCTTTGATCCACCGAATAATCCAAATATTTGCAAACACTCAAGAAGAGAAATTTTGCAATGAAGATTATAAAATTCAAAACATTCACAAAAGAGATAAAAATATGATCATTCTCGGGTGAGTTTGACAAGGAAAAATAATACAACCCAACCTTATCTTTATCTTGAAAATCATAATGACAAGGTTTGAAACTCTAAGGATCAATGAAAGATGTGCTCTCCAACCCTTGCTCTAATACAATGGATTTGCATAAAAAGGGACTATCCAAACAAGAATCCTTTATTTGATAAGAAAATGTATCTTGAGGATTAAGAATATAATCTTGGGAACACTGGAAGTCCTTTAAGAATGAACTCACAACTAGTGGATGATGTTAAGGAAAGAAATATGCATGATAATCTGGATCCAACTTATTTTAGAGATCTCAAAAGAAAATCAAGAACTTGACATAACCATCAATAGGGGCTTAAGTGTCTCGACTTCCTGACAGGATTCTGAACTTTCAGAGGGTGGATCTTCAAATATGGGTGGCTTGGAAAAATAGTTTGGTAGAAATGCACCACCATCATCAGATGTATCAATTAAAACATTGTTAGTGTGACTGGTTTAATCAGATTTAAGATTTAGGTATATTATAATATTTATGGATAGAGAATTTAAATGCATTAATCAGAAAACTCCCTTGATAAGATAGAGTTGGAACATATTCCTTTTGACTTGTGAAATATTTATAGTTGAACGTATCATGAATAATAGATTCATACTATTAATTCTCTTATTGTAGAATCACACCATCCTATTCCTTATTACAACCATTATCATCTGGATAAATATTTAAAGGATTTAGAGGGTTTTATAGTATGACAAACTTATCAAACATATATGCGTACAATGAGTGGTCTCCTAGAGGTGAGGAAGGATGAAAATCTAGGGAAGAGGAGCACTAGTTGTAACTAAATCATATTTCACTTGTAAGAATAACGGATAAATATCATTTTCATTAGTATAATGGTAAAAATACAAACATACCAATGTGACACTCAAATTGACCTAGATATGACAACTTGCTTCTTCAGACTTGGTATCTAAAGATGTATGGACTAGGGTAATTTCAAGATCATTTTGAATTGAAAGAGTATCCCAGCCCATAAATGGATATTTTACACTATGAGAAGCATGTTCCAAATTGATACCTTGCAAATATAAATCCTCAGAAAAAGGAAATATATCATTTGATGTACTTGGGCACACTTCACTATATGTATTACTGGAAACATGGATGTCAAGGTGATGGTTATCCAAAGTCTCTTTTTGAATGCAGGGATTAGAATCATTTGACAGGTTATCAAAGCTAAAATATCAATGATCATCCAGAGATGAAATATTATCATCTTGAAGGAGAGAAGAAAAATAGGACATATCTCCAACACTTTTCTTCTCTGCTTGTGAAATGCAACTGCCTTGTTTTTTATTACTGCTTGGAACAACACGTTGCACATCATTGATAATTGAAATAAGTGGATCAAGAAATCATGATGAATAAGTGGTAGAGGTTTTGGGGTATCCATGGAGGCAACCATGTTTTCAATTTAGTTAGATTCAAGATTAGGATTATGTACATTGATATGATCCTGAAAATCCAATGGATCAAATTTCACTTTAGGCTCCATGAAATTATTGAACCATTCCAAGTTTTCCCCAACAAGATCTAGATTGCGGGAAGTGGATGGGAGTTGAATGGATATATCAACAACTTAATTTTCATATTTCCCAACTTCAACATCATCACCAGGAGGCACCCAAATTGGTACTGGAAAAGGAGGAGGAAAAGGAACAAAAGGAATAGTAGGCTCCTCCTCTAAAATTAGAGGTGCCTCATGGTTTGAAAAAGTTGGGAAAGAAGAATCATCTAGGGGTTTAGATTCAAAATATTTCAAGGTGAGTAGAACCAAAATTTAATTTTTTTTCCATAATGAAATCTGAATAAATCACTCCCTCGAGAAATTCATAGCAAGGTGGGGACTAAATTTTTGGAAAATAGGGTTCAAAGATTAGATCATATCTCTCGAATCATGACATCTGTTAAAAAAAACAAAGGAATTTTTTTTTTTATGAGATTTTTATTGATAGAAAATATCTCTCAATTTTCGAAAATTATTCCCCAATTCCTCAAAATCTGTGCCCAAGGATCATGACTAAAACGGGAAATGGTGAAATCTGCAAAATAGGTTGTAAATATTCATTTGAATATTCCAATATATGAAACATGTGAACAAACTGAAGGAGGTTTTTATTTATTTATCTTGTATTTGAAAAAAAACTCTATTTTTGTTTCAAAATTCATTTCCATTTGGTCATAAACTGATTTTGAAGTTAACTGCTAAAACAGTAAAAAACGCAGCAAATCCCCTACAGCGAAAATGCAGCGAGCTTCTTTTTCATACTATATAATCAATGCTTGAATGTTGAATCTGCAATATTCTTAAGGAAAATTTTAATAACCATGAAAATAAATTTCATGAGGTTTGGATTCAAATTTCAAGGTCAAATTGTTGACTGTGTTGAAGCGCAACGAATTCACTGTGCTACTTTTTTCTTCAGAAAAAGTGTAGCAAAAGCGCAACAAATTAATGATTTGCATGCTTTTGATCACATCCTAGGCTTCTAAATGTATGATACATGTGAAAAAAACAAACCTGAAAATCATCATATACCTATTGGATAACATATTTTCAAACTGTAAACTCCCATCCTTGAAAAACATCACCTAGTACAGCAGAAGCGGAATGACTAAGCGTAGCGCATTTCACTTGCATGGATTTGAACAATTTTTATAGTCTCTAATTGGATAAGATGATTGATGTGTGTTGTTGAGGACATAAAATACCTAATTTTAACCTCCATGCACAAAAAATCATGCTAAATCTCTAACCTTCTATGAAATCTTCATGTCTTTGATAATAATGTAGCAAAATGGAGAAGCGCAACATAAACTTGTAGTGATAATGATATGATGAAATATTTGATGTGGCCTTGAAATTGACTTGAAAATACACCATTGATTTGTCTCAATGATGAGAGAATAACAACCCACTTTTATCTTTCACTCATGACTCGGATTACACATTACCATAGAATTATTAAACATAGACCTTTTAGAACGTTAACGACTTGATTTTATTTACCAATCAAACTTTAATATACCCTATTAACTTGATCTCAATGAGATCATAGCAGCACCTTACAAATTTACCAAAACAATAAAAAATGATAATCTTTACTTTGACTACTATAACATAGGACACTAACATTATCTCCAATGGGGATGGCATCCTCCCTGTGATGTGCCAAATAACACCATATACTAGTTGTTGATCCATTGGGTTTCTCCCAACTTGAAAATTGTAAGATGCTCTAAAACCACTCTAACTGAAACCAATCTGACAACCTCAAATTGTGCACTACAGGTTGCGATCTGAAAACTAACTAAAACAACTGCTTGAAAAAATAAAAATCAAACTAAGACAAGTGCTTTCCCAACAAGCTTATTTATCACACCATTTCCTACTCTGACCTACTAAAGATAACTATACAATCATGTGAAATGATCCTTCCAATGTAGGAAATCAAGCAAATGGCTACTTGATTGAAGCTTGCATTCATATTCTCTAGGCATAAAGAAAGACTTAGAAAATGGAAACTCAAACTTCCCATTGAAAACATCTTCATGATCCATAAATACAACAATGTTCTTTTGTTCTAATTACTGCAACAACCTGAAAAAAGGGTCATAGAAATCATGAAGGGAATAATTTTTTTTTTTTCAATCATCGAGTAAGGATTTTTCTTCATGATTTACTACTAGCTTCTTTGCTTCTGACTCAATAGTCTTAATACCATCATTGAATGAGAAAGGAGCCAATTGTTCATCTCTCATATCATGCATATCAGGGAGAAGCTTTGTACATTCTCGAATAATAGCCATGGCTTGTGTTTGAGGATCATCTAAACACAAACTTTCATGTACTTCAACAAAAGTATCACCCTGATCTTCAAAGGAATAAAACAGAATAATTACTTCCTCATTTTCTTCTTGTGTTTTAGACTGAAAAGTATCATATACTATGGTGTTGTTTTCTTGAAATTCTATGTCATCTATTGGTTTACTGTCTAAATTTTTTGGGCATACAACCTCAGAAATCTGCCTTTGATAAACATCTTCTTAATGAGCTAAGAGATTAGAATATATATTTTTTTCAACTCAAAAATAATCTCATTTTGGTTGTTCAAAAGACCTAGAACAATAATTTATTTTTCATGTCTTATTTTAAGCTCTAAATCACAGCTTTCATATGCATGTATCAACTCTTCATTGAATCTAATCTGATTGTTTACTTGAGTAAATGACTTGGGAAAAGATTGGAGAATTCAAAAATTTGATGACTTATCCAAATCATTGTTTTGATTCTTTAAAGATTTTGAGGATTGTATAATTTCATCATCATTCTTAACGACAAAAGTATGAAATTGAACATTAAAATTATGATCTATAATAAAAGGATAAATTGTATTATGTCATGGCAGCTAGCCTCTACTATTGTTTTTTCCTTATGAGAAGATAGTTTAGATAGGGCCTCCTTGATTTCATTATCCATCAAATCCTCATCATCAATATCAATTCCCAAATGTTGCATAAGACCATCAAAATATCCACAGAAGGTTTAAAACGACACTATAGAAGAGTAATTGTCTTTATAGTTCTTACAAAACACTATGTATAAATATTTAAGGGAATAAATGCTAGCAAGAGACAATTCTTCATACCAAAACCGTGTTTTTTCTTCTAAAGTTTCCATAAACATCTTCATTAAACAATCCTCATGAAATGAACCCTTATCTTGTGTACATGCATATGAAATTTGACCAAATGAAGAGAAGCATCATCTCCTTTATGATCTCTGAATTTTGGCAAATAATTTTTCCAATATACATGAGGCATGCAATTTGGAAGACCTATAATATGCATATGATTTAAAGGAGCATACCTTGCAGATATAGAACTCATATCTAGCCAGTAGAGTTGCTAGTAAAACCCTGATTGAAACTTGAAACTTGATTGGAGTCGCTAGGTGAATGAGGCAGCCTCCTTGTGTCTAACCATTATTCACCATCACTAATCAGATCTAAAACTTGATAGTTATTTCTCAGGGAATATGAAACCTTTCGCTCCCCAGAAACGCACCACTATGTTAGCACTTTGTAATTCCTCGAGGCTGAGGAGAGGAATCCAAAGGTAACCAAAAACCACTTTAAAACTAGAATCTATCCCTTCCAAATTCAAAGAGTACTCTCTCTATATGAATAATCAGTCACTTAGGTTTTAGGCTAGATATTAAGATCAAAGAGGAATAGGTTTAATAGTTTTATGGCAGAGAATAAGGAAAATCCATTAGGAATGGAGTCATAATGAGTTAATGGTTTTCAGTGATATGATGGGAAAATGAGGAATCCTTGGACAAGGGTAAGTTAGGAAATCCTTATGGTGTCTTTTTCAAATTCCATTATAGAGAGGTGAGAAAAATAGTAGTGAAATTGATAACATCTAAAGCATCTAAATGAGGATCAATATTAAATATTACAATGGAAGAAAAACACGAAAATATTCGGCTAGTCATAACATAGCACTTAAAAGTGAATTCTGAAATAAATTTTTCTTACATAAACGTTGAATAAATACATACAAGCATTATTCTAACAAGAGAGAAACACACACACACATGAGAAAACATCACCATAAGAACTTGAGACATTAATCCCTCAAAAAGTATACTACAACCTTCATCATTCACTGAAACATTTTTTTAATAAAAATGTGTAATGCTCAATGTATTTTATCTCACACACTGACCAACCAACCTTGTTCACACTAAAATTCATGAAATATATAAAATTATCTCGTATTTGGACTTAGGGGGTCGAGCTCAACCATTTCCCAAAAAAAATATTGAGTTACATTAGATTTATAAACTATTTGCTAGGAAATAAGGACCGAATTTCTGGAAAAAAGTGGTCAAAAATTAGATCATATCTCTCGAATCATGACATATGTTACAAACCTAAAGGAGGTTTTTTTTGTTGAGCTTGTCCTTGAGAGAAAACTCTCACATTTTTCGAAAATTATTCACCAACTCCTTGGAATCCTTGCCTAAGTATCATGTCTAAAATAGGAAATGACGAAATTTGCAAAAAAAGGTTGTAAATATTCATTAGAATCTTCCAATATATGACACATGTGAATAAAATGAAGGATTTTTTTGTTATTTATCTCGTGTTTGACAAAAATCTCTTCTTCTTTTTTCAAAATTAATTTCCATTTGGTCATAAACATATTTTGAAGTTAACTGCTAAAACAGTAAAAAACACAGCAAATCCCCTGCAGCCAAAATACAAAGAGCTTTTTTTTCATACTATATAATCAATGCTTGAATGTTGAATATGAAATATGCTTAAGGACACTTAGCATAACCATTAGAATAAATTTCATGAGGTTTGGATTCATATTTCAAGGTCAAATTGTTGACTATGTGGAAGTGCATCGAATTCGTTGCGCTACTTCTTTCTTCAGAAAAAGTGTAGCAAAAGTGAAACGAAATCATGATTTGCATGCTTTTTATTACCTCCTAGGATTCTGAATGTATCACACACGTGAAAAAAAACTTGAAAATCATTAGATACATATTGGATAACATCTATTCATAGTGTAAAATCCCATCCTTGAAAAACGTCACCTACAACAGAAACGCAACGACTAAGCGCAGACAATTTCACTTGCATGCATTTAACCAAGTTTTGTAGTCTCTAACTGGATAGGATGATTGATGGATGGTGTCAACGACTTCAAATACATACTTAGAATCTTTATGCAAAAAAATGAATGCCAAAACTATGACCTTATATCAAATCTTAATCCCTTTGACAGTGGCGCATCAAAATGGAGAAGTGCAACATCAACTTGTGGTGATAATGATATGATGAAATATTTTATGTGAACTTGCAACTGAATTGAAAAGGCACCACCGATTTGTCTCAATGATGAGAGAATAATGACCCACATCTATCTTTCACTCATGACTTGCATTACACATTACCCTAGACTTATTAAACGTAGACTTTTTAGGACTTTAACAACTTGATTTTATTTACCAATCAAACTTTAATATACCCTATTGACTTGATCCCAATGAGATCATAGCATCACCTTAAAAAGTTACCAAAATAATAAAAAAAATAGTAAGCTTGACTTTGACTACTATAACATAGGTCACTAACAGAAACCATGAAAGATTCTCTGATGTTATAGAAATTATTTTATATCCCTAAGTTAAGAAGGAGTTTGGATAAAAGAAAGGGTATATCTCCCAAGTTGAGAGGGAGGGCATATTATAGTCATGATGGATACCTTGAAAAAAAAATTGGAGAATGTAGATTAAGGTGTTGTTGAAAGAAGTACAGCAATATCCGTTTGTAAAATATGTTGTTGCATGTGAAGTAGGAAAGGTAGTTGTATGGTTGAGGAAAATTTTGTCATAAGCCTCTAAGTCCTACTGTGATAAACATTGGGAAGAAACATCAATAATATTGAATACCCCGAAGGTTTGCGTTTACTTATGTGTATTTGAACGATTGTTATTGATTGGTTTTGTGTGTGTACAAGTAAAATCTTTCGGAGTTTTGGAAGCATTTTTGGCATGTTTGATGTTACCAATTTGTTTGATCGGGAGAGATTTGTTACTAATTTGAATAATTAGGAGTGTTGAGGCATCATGTATGCCTGGGAGGACATCTGGTCATCTTTTGTGTTGATTTCTAGTTCCCGAACTAGGGAGGGTGGAATTGGTCATAGAAATCTAACCTTACATTATGCACCTAGTTCCCTAGGTTAATGGTTAGAAAGTATGCCTTATGGTACCTACAGTGGCTGAAAGTTTTAGTCCATCTTAGTCCCACCCGGATAGATTTCCCTAGTCAGGAATCTATTCCATGGCATCGTGTGTGTCTAAACTCTTCGTGGATCATGTGTTTCGATATATTCCTTGAACTTGTATATCTATGTCATTATGAATACCTCCCTAGTTAAGAGGGAGTGTTGAAGAATGTAACTAGGTTTGACCTTCATAATTGTATTTGAGTCATAATGAAATTTATTTATCAAAATAAAGAAAAATAAATTATTATTATTATTATTATTATAATGACTTATTAAATCATGGGTTTCATTCTTGGGTCATCATGTTATAGGTAAAATTCCCCATTTAGGACTTCTAGGTTTTATATTGAGTCATTAAAGTCATTTTCCATTTTATGAGACCATTCTTGGGCTTTTGGATCATGTAAAAAGAATTATTATTGAGTCAAATAATTCATTTGACACATCCACACCAAGTCGGCCCTTGCCTGATCAAGTCAGCCTACTTTAGGGTAATTCGACCCACATAAAAACCTATATATAGAAGTGTAGTTTGAATCATTTGGAGGATCACTTACTCAAGTTAGATACACATATACGCAATAGAATAACATTGATAAGTTTGAAAGGTATACGCAATAGAATACACATATATCCATAGATACATAGATGCAGCGGAAAGAATGCTTCATTTTATTAATAAAACAAATGACTGAAATAAACAGCTAGGGTGCTGGTAGGCGTATCTCTAAGAAGAGATGTGGCAGCTACAGGCCTTTGAACTGTGTTACAGTGATATATAATGGAAATGAATAGCTAGGGTACTGGAAACACTTATCTATGAGAAGAGATGTGTTGGCTACCAGCCCCTGAATTGTGTTACAATACAGACATGATTAGAACAAGCGAGCTAGGGTACTGGTAGCGCTTATCCCTGAGAAGAGATGTGTCCACTACCAACCCCATGAACTATGTTAAAATGAGGCTTGAAGGCCTATTTATTGTTGAGACACAATGTAAAACCTGAAACGTCCAAAAACCTAACCCTAGGAGATGAAGCGCCAAAACTATGGGCCCCGTTTGGGTAAGTTGGTGTTTCAACTTCCCGGGGACGTAACTTTGGCATCCGATCTCCGTTTGACGCACTCAATAGCTAGTTAGAAAGATATGTCCAAGGACTACAATTTTGAGTGAGAAACATTAGTCTACAACCCATATTGATCCCCTTTTTCCCAAAAAGCATTGTTTAGGGCCTCAAAACAGCTCCGGAAGTTTAGGATGCGAAAAACTGCTATATATAGTAAGTTGTGCTAAAACTTACAAACTAAAATAACTGATGGTGGGGGTTCAAATGGAATAGGTGGGTGGCCACCTATATCCACCTGGATCATTAAGTCCCCAAAACAGCTTCGAGAGTGCAGGACCCAAAAACCTGCTAAAAATAGTAAGTTGTGTTGAAGCTGAAAAACTGAAAGAATTGATGTTGCGGGTCAAAATGGAATAGGCAGGTGGCCACCGATATCCACCTGGATCATTACTCCCTCCTTAGAAAGCAATGGTCTCCATTGCGTTAAGTTCCTCCATGGGGGGGGCAAATTCTGCTAAACTTGGTGTTGTATTTGTCCAGGATGTCGCAGACCTGTTGGCAGATGTGCTAGATGTAGATGTGCCATAGGTGGGCAACCATTGAAGGATTTGGGAAAATTTATCCATAATCGCGTTCCTTTATTTCTCAAGGGCCTCCTCGAGCAATATTTTGATAAGATCTCCTGCTCCCTTGTCTTTCTTTCCTTCCACCATGGGGGGTCGTCGGGGTTAAGAGGTTGAACTCCTTATACCCTGGCCATGTTGGGGACATGAAAAAAAATAGAGAAAGAGCAGGCTGCTCTGATACCACTGATCTGGATTTATGCAGGAACACAATATAATAAACATATAACCATAAATACAAAGATGCAGTGGAAATAACACTTCATTTCATTAATATCAAAGAACTGAAATTTTCTTACAAACAGAATGGAAATAAACTAGCTAGGGTGCTGGTAGCTATCTCTTAGAAGAGATGTGGTGGCTACAGGCCTCTAAACTGAGTTACAATGAGGCTCGATGGCCTATTTATTATTTAGAAACAATGGAAAACCATAAACATCCAAAACCCTAACCCTAGGGGATGAAGCGCCAAAACTATGGGCCCCTTTTGGGTAAATTGGTGTTTCAACTTCCCAGGGACGTAACTTTGGCATATGATCTTCGTTTGATGCGAATCATCCCTCGTTAGAAATATCTATCCGAGGACTACAAATTTTGAGTGAGCAACATCAATTTGTGGACCCATGTTGCTCACGGTTTTCCCAAAAAATGTCGTTTAGAGCCTCAAAACGGCTCCAGAAGTTCAGGACCCGAAAAACTGCTAAAAATAGTAAGTTGTGCCGAAACTGAAAAACTGAAATAGAAAATGGTGGGGCCCCAAGTGGAATAGATGGGTGACCACCAATATCCACCTGGATCATTCCTCCCCCCTTAGGAAGCAATGGTCCCCATTGTGTTAAGTTCCTCCATGAGATGAGGAAACTTCTGTTGAACTTGGTCCCTGGTGAACCACTTTCCTTGGTGCAGGAGTTGCCCAGCTTTGACAACAAGATACAGTTGGATCTTTTGTTGGCGAGTGTTCTTGATTTGCATGTCCATGAAACAATCTATGGTGGCCTGTTCCATGCATTCTGGGTTTAACTATGTTGGTGTGAGTTGTTCTGGAATGTCAGAGGTGTCCAGTAGAGGTGGGAAGTAAGGACGAAGGCGGTCCACATAGAATAATGGGTGCAGACCAAGGAATGGTGGAATATTGAGCTCGAAGGCATTGTTCCCTACAGCCTTGGTGGTTGTGTATGACCCGTATCAGAGCGGGCGAATCTTGCAGTGGGGTCCAGTGAGGCGCTCCTTCTGCAAATGTAGCCAAACTTTGTCGCCCACCTGGAAGTTGTCTAGCACCCAATGTTGATCATGGCGTTGCTTGTACTTAGCATTGTCTCTGTCCAATATGTCATGAACCTATTTGCAGATGTGCTGAATGTGCTTGATGAAGCTATTTTCTTTGTCAAATTTAGACTAGACATGAGCCGAATCGGCCTGATTAACCGCAAATGACATGGCTACGTCAATGGGACATAGTGGCTGGAATCCCAAGCCCAACTGAAAGGGGCTGTGGCCGATTGAGCTGTGGAGAGCCCGGTTATAACTATGTTGTACATAGGGGAGGCTCTCGTCCCATGTTCGTGGATGCTTTGAATTATACATGCGTAAAATGTGTACAATCATTCTGTTGACGACCTCTGTCTGGCCATCTATTTGGGGATGGAAAGCTGTGGACTTCGTGAGCTTGGTGTCCAGCATTGACCAGAGGCTGGACCAAAATGTGTTGAGGAACCTACTATCTCGATCTGATATGATAGACTGTGGGATCCCAAAGTGCACCCACACTCATTCAAAGAAGATTTTGTAGAAATTTGATAACTGATATTTTATACACCGAGATTCTCCTGATCACACACTATTTTAACTTCATGCACAATACAAAATCTCTTCTACCATTGATCATTAACTGCGGAAATAAAAACAATCGCATGCGCACATTAAAACCATAAACAATCACATATATGAACACAGTATTTATGGGAAATCTTAAAGCTGAAAACCCCCAACTATCTGTATATTATATGTCATAGAGATCATGTAACAATCATTATACAAATCTCCTCACAAAGCTCTCAGTACAATCTCCAATTTCTACACACTAATCAGGTCCGATCTAGCAAAACACATGCTCCAATCTCTACCACCTGCTAGCCTACCTCTGCTGTGCAATCACTGCTAAAGAATGGCTCTGAATGAACTTGAATTGGTCCAGCCTTGCTCACGTAATCCTCATTGGCATCTCCAACCACTGGTTGTTGCAAATCATGCAACACTATAGTCACAACTGATAGTCACACTGCTCTTTCACCTACCTCTTCAGTGGTCTCCACTGAAACTGTCCATGCACTGTAGTTAACTGATGTATTCTTTAGTTGATTAATGAGTTAATAATTAGTGAATTAATTAATAATTAATTCACACCACTCTCACTAGTGTCTCAATCATTTAGACTAGATACAACTAGCTCAACTATGTTTAACTCAGTTAGACTGAACACAACTCCACCAAACTCTATCACATGAGTTCTAACTGAAGTCTCCATGCACTAGCTCCACTTAACCCTCAGGAATAGCGTAATTCCTTCTGTCAACTCCTGTGCCACATCTGTGCACTTAACTGAAATGTTCCAAGATAATAAGATAATGTTTATAGTCCAAATATTATTAAGAGCTAATAATATTCGACATATCTATTTTTAGACTGGAAATCTAAAAATAGATTCCACCCAATATGTCTAAAAATATAAGTCCATCTATTTTTTCCAACTTGACCAACCATCCACAAATAGCATCCTGCAACTCATAGAATATGATCGACATGTCCAAAAATAGCCTGCGGGCCCACTTAGTGAAGGCGACTTCTTTCCATTAAGCTCATCATCTTGTTGCTATCTCAACACTCCCTCTCAACAAGATAGGTATTATCTGCCACCCCGATCCTGCCCCTATGGTATTCGAATTTTCTCTTGGTGAGCGCCTTCGTCAAGATATCAGCTTCCTGATCCTCCGTAGGAATGTATGAAAGTAACATGATCTTTCGTTGCACACAATCTCTGATATGATGATACCGGATGTCAATGTGTTTAGATCTATCATGAAATACTATATTAACCGAGAGTTTGATGCAACTCTGATTATCACAATATATCACAGTAGGATCTAAGTGTGAACCGAATTACCCGACCAGGATCTTCCTCATCCATATAGCCTCGCATGCAACCAAACTTGCTACCATATACTCGGCCTCTGCTAAACTGAATGCCATGAATCTCTGCTTCCTGTTGTACCAAGAAACTGTTGTTGACCCGATACTGAAAATCCCTCCAGATGTGCTCTTTCTGTCCGTTGGGCTCCCTGCCCAATCTGCATCCGTGAAGCCACACAACTTCACCTCATCTGATTGTCTGTACCATAATCCATTGTTACAACATTTTTTGGTCATCTAACCTTTTATCATTAGATGAAACCAAGTACACCATGTAAGACCAATTTTACCCTAAGAAAAACGTGCAAATAGGGGAGAGGTGGACTCGTTGTGTTTGGCCTCGAATTGGTGGACCGCAGCTAGAGAGGTGCGGAATTCCTCGAGGCGGGGACAGAGGTGGGTGTAATGGCCATGGAGATCACACAAAGCACATGGGTGGTTGGTGTGAATATTCTTGGGGTTCTTGGCCACGATCGCGGAAGTAATAGAGGCTTCCGGGACCATGGACTTAGGGAACGCGACATTAACCATGGGCTTGAGATGAGGCAATTTAGGACAGGTATGGGTGGCGTGACTGACAACATCACACAAAGCACATTGGATGCTATGCTTTGGAGGCCGAGGAGGGGCATGGTTTGTCGGGGCAGCCTTGTCCTCTCATACCACCTTTGCGACTCTTGCCCGGGCTTTTTTATCTTACTTCCAGCTTCCCCTTCGTTATGACACTGGTATCGAACTTTTGACTTCTTTCCGTCAATCATCTGCGACCTGCCTATTCAATCATGTCCAGGAATGGCGCAGAAGAAAGAACCTATGCCAATCTCCTACCTTCGAAGACCGTGTCTACATGGACTGGTTCCTTAGATCTCTCTTGCCCCCTATCAGGAAATATGTCGCATCCCATTTTCCTCAAACCGAAGAAGCTGCCCTCCAAATGGCATTAAAATATGACCTAATCTACACTCATACGGGTTATTTTTATACTGTTCTACCTTATCTCCCCCGACCCGGTGATTCCAATGCACCAGGGGCACCTCATGCCGCCAACGGTAACATTGGAGCTATCTCTCATACATACGCCCAACCTCCCACAGGTTATGGTTTTCTTAGGGGGGGAGGCAGCACCTCCCGCACTTTTTCCCCTCCCAGTAGCACATCTCTAGGATATGGCACGCCCCCTCTTTTGGCCCAACCTCCTACTTACCACATTGTTTCCCAACCCCCTTATTACCCATCTCCACAGCTTGGTGCTCTAGCTCCTCCAACATCAGCACCTCCGTCTCCCTTGCCTTCTCAACCCCCGCAACAGCAGTCACCGCCCCCTCAAGAGCAGGTGGATGCACAGCAGGGATTTGTGGCTACCCAACCACCTGACGGACAGGCGGCCATTCAACCTTCCCCTTCTGGTTCCTTCAATTGCCAGATTCTCATGATGAACTCTGATCAACCTTTACCTATCGACCTTAAACTTCAAACTCGGTCTTGTCAGTACCCTAAGCCTCCTGCTCCGTCTATCCTTGAGTCACCTTCTTCAGGTTCTACAGAGCCTCTTTCAACATCTAATGGTCCCTTGCATATCCCTCAGCCCAAATTTGAGGTTCATACCAAGATTCCCAAGGGCCCATTAAGCCGAAATGCTGCTTCTGGTCGAGCTGCTCATTCGTATAGCATAGTAGATGATTTGGCGCAGTCTCTTGCTGCCATTTCAACACTGGAACTCCTCCAGTCGTGTCCTTCTCAAAAGAAGGCTCTACTATCCACCATGGGCGTTGTAGATCCTGTTGATGACCAATTGATTGTTTTCGACGCCCGTCAATCGGAACCTCCTCCCCTTCCTGCTTCCGTCGCTTTCCAAATTCCCAGTCAAAATCCGGAACACTCATGTTTCTAGGTGTATTATTGATGAGGGGGCATCCACCTGTGTGATGTCTGCTTCGGTTTGGAAACAACTCGGATCTCCTGAGCTGGCCCTTTCCACAATCACCCTTCGTGCATGGGACGGCCATGCCTCCCAGCCCATTGGCCTATTCCGTAATTGTCCTATCACTCTTGCAGGCAAGATTTTTTGCTTTGACGTTGACGTCATCGACGCCCCTCTTAATTATAACATTCTTTTGGGGCGTAGCTACACCTATGACATGTCTGTTGTCCCATCCATGGTCCACCGCAAGATGTTTTTCCCTCATAATGGAAAGATAGTCACCATCGAACAGTTGACATATCATGAGCCAAAATCTCAGACCTCCCCTGAGTCAACCATCTCTTCTGTAACCAATAAAAAAATCATTGATTCTTTGACCAGTGTTTCCCCCAGCGTCTACGAAGACTCCTCCTTGCTTGGAACCTTCCTTGGTCTTCCTCCTCCTCATGTCTCTGATCCCAGCTTAGTGAATTTTTGCATGATGCAATCATCTCGGGCTGACCTTAAACAACCCACTTCGGCTAGTCAGCAACCTCAACCTCGCTTGCAGCAACCCGCTCCTAGCCCTTCGCCTCAGCTGCCCGAACCTCTTCCACCTGGACCTTCCCATCTAGCTAGTACTCATGAGCCTCTTTACCCTCCTGGAATGGTTACTCCAAGCCTTAGCCATTTAGGAGCCGTCCTACCTGGCCATTACCCCTTTGGTCAAATACCGTTCCTAGCTCCCCCACCAGGAATGTACACAGTACCTGTCATGGCCACCCTCTCTCTTCCTAACCTAACACTTGGGATTCCCATCTGGTACCTTGATCCTCCAGCCGCAACCCTGCCTGGTCAACCCAAACCTTATCTTGCTTTGACCCTGGTTCAACCGGTCCCCATCACTTCTCCCGCTGCACAAGTGCCTTAGTCACCTCAACAAGAACCAACTCCTATTGCGACCGCTTCGGGTAAGAAGGGCAAAGCTCGCAAGGGGGAATCAAAGGACAAGGCTGCCCCGACAAACCCTACCCCTCCTCGGCCTCCAAAGAATACCATCCAATGTGCTTTGTGTGAATTTTTCGGTCACGCCACCCATACCTATCCTGAATTGCCTCATCTCAAGCCCATGGTTAATGTCGCGTTCCCTAAGTCCATGGTCCCGGAAGCCTTTTTTCCTTTCGCGACCGCGGCCAAGAACCCCAAGACTATTCACACCAACCACCCCTGTGCTTTGTGTGATCTCCATGGCCATTACACCCACCTCTGTCCCCGCCTCGAGGAATTTCTCACCTCTCTAGCCACGGTCCGCCAATTCGAGGCCAAACACAATGAGTCCACCTCTCCCCTATTTTCACGTTTTGCTTTGGCAGAAATACCAAACATGACTTCTCTCATTGACATTCCCCCTTTTGATGTCGAGATGACGGAGCCTTCATCCACCATTTACTACCTATCATCATCCATGAGACCCTCGGGGCACATTCCCTCTGAATCCTCCCCTGTTCTTTTGCTTGACCTTCCTTCAGCGATCACCCTGGGCTCACGATCGGTAGATCCTTTATCTGCTTACTCTTCTGTCACCCCTTGTGATGATGCGCATGTGAACCTCTCTTCTCATGATGATGATTCAGGTAGCTTCACCGCGTCCGGTGGTCTTTCTTCCACCAGTCACCCCATCTCCTATCATGATCATGACATTATGGAAGGAATCATCTCCCCTGACTTTCTCTATTCCCCCTTACATCGGAACCATGCATTCGAACCACATACACCTTGTGGTCATTACATTGCAACCCAATGTTTGGGTAAGGGGGCACCCATATTTGAGAGGCCAAGAGAAGTAATTCTCCACAACTCTCCTAGTGTATCTGGTCACATCGACTCTAGTACCATTCTCCTTCCACATTTAGAAGAACCTCTAGAGTCCCATACCACTTCATATCACTCTCGGGATGATACCCCTTATCATTCCTATTTTTGCTCAACCTAGTCTCCTAAATTGAATTCATTAATTGTCAACCAGGGTTGGTAAACTGCTTAAGTGTGGTGCACTATATGTGCCTAGGTATTTGTTTCTCACTACATTGTGTCTAGTGTTTTTATGGTTTTATGTTCACAAGGGAAAGAACTAAATTCTTGTGGAAAGAAGCTACTGGTTAAAAACAGAGTGAAGCCTAAATTATGGATAACAAATGACAAATGCAAATACTGAAACAAAACAAAGCCTAAACTATGGCTAGCAAAATACAAAGCTTGATAATGACTTCAAGGAAATAAATCACAACATGAGCTTAACTTATCCAATTCATTCATTAAAGATGTTTTGGAAGAGCTTGAGAAATGGGCAATTAAGTGTAAATGAAGTTTTCTTAACTAAACAATCAAACAATCAACTTACAATAGTACAACATCTCATCCATGATTAAAGGTCTATTGGAATATATTTGGAAAAGAACATTTGTAGCACCATAAGATTTCTATTCTAAAATAGCTTCTAATTCTGTTCTGCAACTCAATTTAACACCACTAGGCCTCATTCCAAAAGTTATCGATTTCCTTTTTAGAATGGTCTTTTGAAAAAAGGCTTGTTTGTGAAATGGTAAAAAGGTTGCAAAATACTCTAGGTCTTAGACTGATGCCAACTTCTGTCCAAATGATTATGTATTAATATGAGGTTGGAACAAAAGAAATTTTGTAAATAATGAAGACCGTGGTATTTAAATTTAACAACTAATATGATTTTAAAAAATTCAATGGATGGCAACTAAACTAGAGTGCTAATGCAGCGAGCTAAAACTAAACTAGAATGCCACTAGTCTATTTGAAGTACAGTGAACAATGTTGAACTGAAAAGCCATTATCAAACTGAAAAGGAAATGACAGAGCTGAATCACATGCATTCTACCTCCGGAGTACTATAACTACGTTAACATGCAACTAACCTAAGGAATTCTGCAGTCCATCTCGTTCAGTATGAATGATGTTTTGGAAGAGTTTGTGAGAACAAGTATGGATGTATCATTCAAAGCAATTGAACATAAACACAAGACTGAAACCAAATACAACTAAAATCCAAGACACCATAGCTACTTCTTACTCATTATTATGATATTTTGGAAGAGCTTTGTAAGAGTAAGATTGGCTATGCCATTTGGTGTAAACTAGCAGCTAAAACCTACAATACCACAGTTATGCCTTATTCATCATAATGATATTTTGGAAAAGTTTATTAGAGTAAGTTTTAACTGTGATAACTAACAAAAGTAAATGCAACTAAAACCTACACTATCACAGTTGTGCCTTATTCTTCATAATGATATTTTGGAAGAGTTGATTAGAGTAAGTTTGGCTGTGATAGTAAATATAAACAAATATTAACATAAGCTTCAGAAATCTACTTAAACTAGAAATAAAAGCGAGACTAAAACACTTATCTACTGTATAAACAAGGCCGCTCAGGAGGCAGGGGCCTTCTACCACCAGAGTAGCACGAAATCTAGTTCAAAATCGACTCAACGCGTTCAAGGAAATGCTACTTCTTTCATTAAAGAGGAATCACCTCAAAATAGAGTATTCTCGAACTTCAAAGATTTAGCAGTCAACCATAAAATCTAACCAAAATCTAACCTTTGTCTCTCGGTTTCCCGAGCATATTTATAGCAAATTTACATAACAGAACTTGAGATAATACAGGGATTACTGTCTTTCCATATTAAAATCGAACTAGAACTCTAAAGGTGGCATCGTAATATGACAAAGGACATATGGACTGTCCTTGTCCTATTAGGAGTCTATCTCCTAGCTTGAGTTCTCACGTGCATAACCACGTACAGAATTCCGTTCGATCTTCATGGAGAGCAACAAATGCTGAGGGCATGACGTGGAATACGACCATGTGTGGCTTTCCCTGAGAGGACATCTAGAACCTGCTTAAACATGAAGATGGCTGCAGAATTGGCAACTAGCTACAGAATGTCTGCATTCTGTAGCTAGTTTCAGTTCAAAAAGTACTACAATGACACAATCATAAAAACATAGCAAGTTAGCCACGATATTCATTCTTAAAGAAATTTTAACTAATTTCATTGATCATTTGAGCCTAGGATTCATAATAGATAAAAGAAATGGAGTGGAATGTGGTGGAAGAAAGAACACTCTTGGAGCTCAACATACCCCCACTGCTAGATTCTTGCATGTCCTCATGCAACTATTCCATGAACTCAGAGACCTCTGCAAGAACATCCAATCCTCTTCTTCTGCTTTGTCTGGTAGTTAAAGGCCTTCTGGGCTTCCTGATGACTAACTTGAACCTTAAATTGGTAAGTGCCCTGATTAACTTTTTGTTCCTCTTTTTCAACTTTTCATTAGCCTTTTCCACTTTGTCCATTTGTAGAGATAGGGTTGAGTTCATACTGGTTTTTAGTTTAACTTGTTCCCTTAGAATATCATTCTCAGTCCTGATATGTCTATTAAGTACTTCCAGCTCGTACCTATCTCTTCTCAGCACATATATTTCGGACAATGGAGGGCTAGGGGTTCTGTCTCTACTCTCTAAAGCTTTCCTCTCCAATGTTTCAACATAGTTGTAAATTTCTTGCTGTGCAGGATCAATTTCTGGAACTTCTTCATCAAAATCTTCCTCAGTAGGTGTTTCTTCGTCTTCTATGTTTATAACCCCAGTTTGTTTAACTTTTGTTTTCTTTAGTATGCCCTTCATTCTGTGGCTCCTCCTCGGTTGAGATGGCCCTTCTCCTTTTTCTCTGGCAACTCTTCTTATGATTCTCTTTTTCTTAAGCTGCTTCTTAATCTAAACTAATTTTTCAGAGATCATTTCTTCACTACTTTCCTGTATTTTTTTACCAATTTCAGTTTTGGAGGGTCTCCATCTTCTGCTTCTTTTTTTAGGTTCATGTTCCGGTGGAGGTTCCTTTGGTTCCTCAAAGTGATTTCTCACCAAGAAGTTATCCCAATTATCCCCTACTTTGCTCAAATAATGCTCAATCAAAATCTTGACTAAACCATGGTGGTATAAGGTTGTCTCCAGAAATTGAATTCTCTTTTGGACACTTGTAGCCATTTTCTTTAAACTTTGAAGCAAGAAATAGGGCAAATTAAGTTCTTCTTCTAGGAAATGCATTATCAACCTAATATGGTAAACATAGAAAGTACCATATCTACCTTCACAAGTGATGATTTTTTGTAGGATAAGCAACATGTTTCTCCATTTGTTCTCTAATGCAGAACTAGGGATACCCTTTTTAAAAACAGTGACATCCATACCTGGTGACTTGAGTATCTGCTTCCATGATTCGTTATGGAATTCTCTGTTCTCAAACCACCTTTCTCCTTGCCTAGTCAGTCCTGTTGCTTCTGCAATAAAAGCTTCTGTGACAGTGAATTTAATATCTCCAACTTCAACTTCGGCCCCATTAAAATATCTTGCAAAAGTTTTAGTAACTTCTTTGTGAAAGCCACTGAATCTTTCAAGGAATTGCAACCATCCTGCTTGTTGTAAGATTTCTCGGATTTGGGGATAGCCTTCCAAGTATTTAGTGCCAACTGGTTCTGTTCTCACGATGAGGCCCATAACTCTTCTTCAATTTTCAATTCACCAGCCTTCTGCTCACGGTGAGAATGGTCGTTAACAAGTTGTTTTTGCTCCCCAAATGTTTCCTCTGTTTCACAGTGACAATGGTTGTTGCAGAATGAAATGGTTAAGAGTCGGCTACGGGAAGGAGTGATATGGAATGGTTACGGAATGAATTAATGAGGTGAGGTGAAGAAAACGAATCAATGAGTGAAAAGACCGCGGAGATATTTCAAAAATCATCATTAAATGCTTAGTGTCGTGATTAATCCAATCACTTCAACACTTTAACCGTTTAGATTTTTTTTAAATGATGATCGGATATGGGTTTTGAATTGGTGAAATAGAAGGATTTTTATCCAAAGTTTTGCAGGAGGTTTGTTCGGCATGATCAATAAAATTAATCAAAACAAATTTTTGAATTATTCATAGCTAAACTATACTAAAATTTTTCATAATATGTCATTATAATCACTTCATACCTTTGCCTTTGCTTTGATTTTCTTGTGATCTTCATATGATTTTTTTTCTCCTGAAAATTATTCATTTTTGAGTCTTCATAGCCTTCTTGATCTTGACTTGTTCATGAATATGCAGGATCATTTTGTTGCAAATCAAATGATTGCTGGTCAGTGCCTTCAGGATCTGTAGCTGCAGAATGTCTGTCTGGCTGCAGAAAGTCTGATTAGCTACAGAATGTCTGTTTGATTGCAAAATGTACCTGTAGAGAACTTGAAACATGGAATGGAGTGGTTTGGAATGTAAGTGGAATGTTGTATGGAATGAGTGAATATGGATGATGAAATATGGTATAATGGGATATGTATGAAGTGAACGATGGAGTGGGATGGATCACAACTTATGAAATGGAGTGAAAAAGTGCCCTGCAATTTCTGCTGTGTATTATTCAATTGCAGAAAGGAGATCAAACTTAAAGATCTGAAATGGAAATAAAGTGGACCATGGAGTGAGATGGATGAAGTGTGGATGAATGAATGGAAAATGATATGAATGGATGGAATGAAATGAATGAAGTATGGAATGAGATGAAGTGAAATGAGATGGATCATAAGTGAAATGGATCTGCACTTATGATTTTGTAACAGCTGCTTGTAAAAAAAAACAAAATGGAAAAGTTAGAGTGTCAAAAAGATTCTGATTTTCACTCCATCTTTTCTGTATAAACATGCCAATCAGTGATTGGTTTTCATGTCTATACTTTTATTTTTCTTTTTCTTTTCTTTTTTTCTTTTTCTTTTCTTTTTATTCTTTTTTTTTTCTTTTTCTTTCTTTCTTTCTTCTTTTTTTTTTTTTCAATAAGTTTAACTTCAGAAAATTTGATTAAGTTGATGAAGAAGAAAGATTCTTCTTCATTAACTTTACATCACTATTTTCCTGGAACTTCTTGACAAATTCTTCTCTTGAGAGTGGTTTGTGATACAACTTCAATCTATGACCATTCACAAGAAAAGTAACCTCTTCTTCATCTATTGTCCTGATTTTTATTGCTCCATTGTCAAAAATTCTCACAATTTCATAAGGCCCAAGCCAATGTGTTTGAAATTTACCTTGGAAATCCTTGAACTTTGAATCAAACAAGATAGCCCAGTCACCTTCTTTGAACTTCTTTTCCTTGATGTACTTGTCATGCCATCTAGCCCTCTGCTGTTGGACTATACTGGTTTTCTGAACTGCATCTTGTCTGATCTCATCCAATTCATTAATCTACTCCAATCTATGCTTTTGTGCCTCTGATAGATCAAGTCCTAGCTGAACTGCAATCTTGAAAGTTTGAATCTGGAACTCTATGGGAAACAAAACTTGCTTTCCATAAACAAGTTCATAAGGAGTATGGTTTGTTGTGCTTCTCCATGTAGTTCTATAGGCCCACAAGGCTTCAGGAAGCCTATCTACCCAATCTTTTCTATGTAAATGGACAGTATTTGTTAGAATTCCTTCAATAACCTTATTAGTAGATTCCACTTGACCATTTTCTTGTGGATGATAAGGAGTAGATTTTATATGTCTGATTTTGTACCTCTCCATCATTTGCTCCACTAGCCTTGATGTGAATTGAGCTCCTTGATCTGTAACAATTTCCCTTGGGACACCAAAACGAGTAAAAATATCCTCAAAAAGAAAATTAACTACAGATGCTTCATTAGCAAAAAGTAATGGCTTGGCCTCTACCCATTTGGTAACATAATCAGTGCAAACTAATATATATCTCTTTTGTCTCGATGGAGGACTAATAGGTCCTATAAAATCCAAAGCCCATTTTTCAAAAGGCTCAATATGTACCTGAGTTTGTAATGGCATCTCACCTGAAGGAGAAGGTTTCCCTACCCTTTGGCAACTGTCAGATCTTTTGACATACTCTTTAGCATCTTTAAACAAGGATGGCCAATAATATCCTAAAATGGAGGATCTTATAGGTTGTCCTTTTGTCAGCAAAGTGTCCGCCACAAGGTTCATCATGACATGCCTTGAGAATCTCAGGCATCTCATCTTCTCGAACACATCTCCTAATGATAAAATCTGGACCTATCCTGTACAACTCATTAGCAACCCATGAATATTTTGCACTGTCATAAATTATTTTTCTTTTCTCTCTTGCATTCATTATTGAAGGAAATTTCCCTGAAACTAAATAATTAGCAATGTCAGCAAACCAAGGAGTCTGAGTAGAAATTGCAAAAAGATATTCATCGGGAAATTGATCTTCAACTGGAGTGTCATCTTTGATGTTTTGGAGTCTAGATAGGAAATCAACTACTGTGTTTTGTTTTCCAGGCCTATCTAGAATGGTAATGTTGAATTCTTGTAAAAGAAATAACCATCTTATAACTCTGCCATTAGTAATTGATTTGTTCATTAAGTATCTAATTGCAGAATGATCTGTGTGAACAAAAGTTTCATAGCATGTTATATAGTGTCTGAATTTGTTTATGGCATGAACAACAGCTAAAAATTCTTTTTCAGTTACAGTATAGTTTAACTCTGCAGGAGTCAAATTTTTACTGGTATAGTAGATGGCATAAGGAATCAGGTATTTTTGTCCCAATACTGCTCCTAGAGCTGTATCTGAGGCATCTGTTGAAATATGAAAAGGTAACTTCCAGTTAGGTCCCCTTAAAATAGGTGCTTCAGAAATTTTTGTTTTTAGGGTCTCAAAGGCTAACTGGCAATTAGAATTCCATTTGAATTCACAGTCTTTGGTGAGAAATTTAAAGAGTGGGGATGCTATCTTGGTGAAGTTTTCTATAAACCTTCGATAATATCCTGTAAATCCTAGAAAACTCCTAACATATTTTTGACAACTTGGAATAGATAAGTTAGAGATGACTTCAACTTTTGACTCATCAACTCTAATCCCATCCCCTGAAATATGATGCCTCAAAACAATACCTTCAGTAAACATCATGAAACATGTCTCATGACTAAGTGAAAGATTTTCTTCTTGACATCTCTTTAAAAAAATTTCCAAGTTTGCTAAAGCTTCTTCAAATGTGTTTCCATAAACTGTGAAATCATCCATATATACCTCTACACAATCATGTATTAGATCTGAAAAAATTCCTAATACTGCCCTTTGGAATGTTGCTGGTGCATTGCATAATCCAAATGGCAATACTCGGTAAGCATAAGTACCCCAAGGACAGGAAATGTGGTTTTGTCTTGGTCCTCAAGTGCTACATGAATTTGATTATAACCACTAAACCCATCTAGAAATGAGAAGTACTTTTTTCCAGCTAAGGTATCTAACACCTGATCTATGAAAGGTAAGGGAAAATGATCTTTAAGAGTAGCTTTGTTTAATTCTCGGTATTCAATACATACCCTCCATTTACCATTTTTCTTTAGCACAATTACCAAAGGAGAAACCCACTGACTATCTGAAATAGGATAGATAAAGTTGACATTTAACAATTTCTGCAATTCTTCTTTAACAATCTCCCTAAGATTTGGATTCATCCTTCTTTGAGGTTGTCTGATTGGTTTACAATTTTCCTCTATGTAGATGTGATGAGTGCAAGTCTTAGGACTTATCCCTTTCATATCAATGTACTCCCATGCATATGCAGAAGAATGTCTCTGTAATATCTTGACTAACTCTTCGTGTTGAGATTTTTCTAGGTTCTTGTTTATGTTTAAAGTTTTGCCTGGAAATATCTCACTTGTAGAGCTGCCAAATTTATCCATAGAATGAAGAGACATCTGTCTTGATGACAAAAACTCAATGTTGGATTCTTCTTGAAATTGGTCATTTTTATGTTCTGAAGAGGATTCAATTTTTTCTAAAGTATTCAAAATTTGACTATCTTCACTAATTTCTGAAATTGTGAAGAGAGGTTGTAAGTCTTCTTCATCCTCTATCCATTGAGTATCATTTAAATCTGTAATTGTCCTTGCTGGAGGATACAAAGTGAATTTCTTAGTTGAAATACCATCAGAGATGTACATATCACCGGATCTACAACTAATGAAAGCATCAGTTGTATCTAACCAAGGTCTTCATAATATAATAGGGTGTCCTCCTAGATTATTCTTAGGAGTTAGAATCATGAAATCCACAGGGTACTCCCAAGAATATAGGGACACTGGAATGTCTTCTATTACCCCATCAGGTTTAATCACAGATATGTCTCCTAATTGTAATAATGTGAGTGTAAAGAGAAGATTAGGAAGTTTCAGTTTATCCATGATTTGTCTACTCATGGTATTGATTGCTGCTCCTAAATCAATGAGTGTGTTTTGGATCTCAATTCCATTGATGTGAATTTTGACAACTGGATTTCCTGGGTCTAGATACTTTGGAATAGCAATCTTACCCATCATAATGTCTGCTATTTTTCCTGCCAGTTGAATTTTATTTGTCTCTCTTATTCTTTTTCTTGTTTTCTTCATGCTCAACTCCTTTATTGTTTTTGCTAGAATTGGGATTTCCTTGATGGCTTGTAATAATGGAATCTTGATGCAAACATTTCTTAGCTCATCTAGGAAATCATAATTAGGCACCATAATTTGTTTTTCTACACCTTTATCAATTTGTAATCTTTCTGGAAAGGGAGGTGTAGGAGTGGATGTTGATGGCTGCTCTAATACAGGAGTTGAAATTATTGGTTCTTTTTGTTTTTATTTTTCAATGTTTGGGTCCTGAAAAGATGTGTCTTCTTCAAGACTTTTATTCTCTCGTAGAGAATCTTCCTCAGAGTTGTCTTGTTCTTGTATAATCACAGAAGGTTTTCTCCTTTCAAGTATTCTTCCAGACCTAAGTTGAACATCACTAAGGTCTAGAGGAGTAATTAAATAAGTTGGAAACTGTTGGCCTTCTATCATATATGTGTTCTGAGGATTTTTATTGTTGGGGTTTGGTATAGGTTGAGCAGGCAACTGATTTGATTTTGAGGAATGGTAATGGAAGTGGTTGATTTTGATGTTGTGGATTTTGAGGATTTTGTTGTTGAGGAAAATGTGGATAAGGTGGATAGGATGGTGGATACTGATAGTACCGAGAGTATCTTCCATAGGGATTTTGTGCCCCTTGTGCCCAAGCTTGAGATTGATTTTGAAATTGGGGCCAAGGTTGCTGCCAAGAATTCCAATTTGGTGGAGGTTGATTATACATTTGATCATGAAATCCTTGTGTTTGGGGTCCTTGCTAAGGCCTTCTAGAGACAAAATTGAGAGATTCTGTGGCACTTGTAGGAATTTCTTCTAGAAAGAACATTCTTGGAGCTCAACAGTTCCCTCATCTTACATCAACAACCCATTCTCTTAGACATTGTTGTTGACGAACCTATAGGTTTTCTGGGAGATCATCAGTTCATTGTCTCCAAATCCTCTCTTTGGGATACTGACACCAAGTATGCCAACCCAAAAGCTTAAAGTCCATTTGATTCTTATATGCAGTACTAACAAGAGATTGGTAATCCTCCATTTCCCTTCTCAAACTGCATAACCATAATGGAAACAAATAGGCGCACCATATCATTAAAATGTGTTTAGATTCCCCTTTTTCTCAATACATTTTGGCATGACCACAACATGCTTGGGGGGCACCTTTTCCCCTCAACCATACCAATCCCAGATCTTATCCAAAAAACAGCATTGAAACCCCCCTTTCTCTAACAGGTCGCACTTTTCAGGACATATCCTGGGACAGGTCGTCGTTTTCTGTCTAGTACCTACTACCTAGGTCGCAAAACAGACCCCAAAAAGTGTGACCTGGCCTGTTCATGAGTTCTAGGTACTTGTTACTTTTCAGTTACTTGACACTTCATCGGGACACATTTTTTCCAAGAAGGGTCTCTTCACCTCTCCTCCAAATCGGATTTCCTCACATACCACACTTGTACCTGGGGCACCAACTTGCCTCTATACTTGTCCTTGTTCATGTTGATTTTCGTCATGAGATACCATCTTGTACTCATGTTTTTATGGTCCCCCATTGGACCTTTACTGTGTAGCAGCACCATCAAGTCGCCCTTGTTTAGAGCATCCAAGTCGAGTCATCATCGCAGTCATGGAGTCTATCTCGAGTCCCTTTGTATCCCGCTATAGTCCTCCATCCTTCATTGCTTGGTCCCTCTCTCGTGTTGCACATTATGGCCTTCAGTACCATTGTCCCCTATCCCTCATGATATTGTGTCAGCTGCTGCCAAGCCCTTCATGCCCTTTATGCTCTAACAAGGGAATTCGTCCATCCGCTACTCAGTATCCCCTATTTCATCATCATCATTAGTGTCTGTCTGTTAGTAACTCTACTATTTTCTCTCGTGCCTTAGTTGTGGATCCCTTATTTCCTCACCTATGACGGACCCCCTTCTGTCGACATCAGCTCATTTACTTCAGAAGCCAAGTCTAGAGGGCAGTGTACCTTGGTTCGAGCTCCTTTCAGCATGATCGTGATCCGTATACTTGATGGTCCAGTGATGCAGCAACAGCTATTGGTGATTCCCGGGTGTGTGTGAGATGTCTCAACCCTCATGAGGGGGTGGCCCTGCAGGTAGCCCCCCCACATGCCCAGATGACTTCTTCATTTCAGCCTTTGATGCAGCCCTCACCTTTGATGATGTCGGCCTCAGCCGCTTGCAGCGCCTTTTCAATTTGCATGTATCAGTCAGATTTTGCGAGCCCTTCCCCGTGTATAGGGGGAATTTGGGTTGTATTTGTATCTCATGTACTAAAATATTATTGTATAATTCCTGGCTATTATTCTAGGCAACACATGTATGTGGGATTCATCATTCTATTTTTCTGGCACGTATTTATGCCAGCATGTACTTTATGGTTCGGTTCCTTGTTTACTGGACATCCTATTCTTTTGTACTTTGTCTTGGTGGGCATAGGTATGCCTCCCCTGCCACCTTTAGCACAAGTACCACTTCATAAACTAGAGACTTGTTGCACCTGTAAGTCTCGTCTCCTCAGGGTCTAGTCCTTTAGCACATTAGACTACCTTCCATTTCTCTCTCTGACTTCCCTCTTGATGTCTAGTGATTGAGTTCTTACAACGTACTTTGGTCATACGATTTGCTCCTAACACTCGTACGTTGGGGGGAAATCTGTTACAAAATTTTTTGGTCATCTAACCTTTTATCATTAGATGAAACCAAGTACACCATGTAAGACCAATTTTACCCTAAGTAAAATTGCTTTCACTATGTGAAATAACTTAGTAAAACACCTTTATTAAGTTTTTTATGGTCTAAACAGGAAACCCCAAAAGAAAATAATAAACAAAGCTACATTTGTTTATATTTCCTAGTCATATTTAACCCAAAACAAGGAAATTAATTAAATAAATCATTATTTATTTGATTATTTCCTAGGAATAAGTTATTTAAATCATCATTTAAATAATATTCCTAGTTAAATTTGACTAAATCATTTTTAAATAATTAAATAAATCATTATTTATTTAATTATATTCCCACCATCTCCCTAAAATAATAAATAAATCATTTATTTATTTATTGTTTATAAATAAAGGAATTGACCCAATTCAAAAGACCTTTTCCCTCCAACAAATATAATAAAATATTCCTAAAGGGTGGTTCTAGAATTTGATTAATAATATTTTATTCATGCACCAAGTTCTAGAACGCCCTAATATTTTGTTATAAATAGAAGGGTTTTCCCATTCATTAGTCACCTTTCATTGCATTAGATCACTCTAGATCTATACTCTTGGTCACATTCTCCATTTTTGCCTTGTGAGCTCCCTTTGAGTTCTATGTTTGTCTGGGTTTTCTACACCAACAAGAGAGAGAAATTTTAGATCTGAAATGCTGAGGACTTTCAAGAACCCATCCCATTGAGGAGAACTGGAAAACATCTTTCTTGTTTTCCTCTCAGGTGCCCCTTTTTAATATAATATAAAAATTCTTTCAAATACATTGTTCTTGTCTTGTCTATTGGATGCATGGAGCCACATTTTACTTTATCTGCTTAATGTATTTTATGCTTAGATCTAGATTTGTGCAGCATTATTTGGATCACCTAATTACAGATTTAAAGATATTTGGCAGCCATAATCGATGTTAGGGCTATTTTTTATGTGTAGCTAAAGTGGTCTTTTACGACGAAGGATTCATACTAACATCCATATCCCGATGTGCCTCTGAGATATCTCAATACATGCTTGCCTGCCTTCCAAAAGAGCTTGCTAGGCTTAACCATAGATTTTGAAGCTGGTTAACCGCATAGCATATGTCGGGTCATGTATTGACCAGATACATAAGCGACCCCACCAAATGTCGATAAACAGTGGCATCCACTACCTCTGCCGATGTAGCATCCTCTTTCCTCCAACCACCAGGAAGAGGAGTGTCGATAGGCTTGCATCCATGCATGTTGAACTTCTCCAGTATCTCCCGGGCATACTTGCCTTGAGACACAAATAGTCCATCACTGCGCTATCAAATTTCCAATCCCAGGAAATAATGAAGGAGGCCCAAGTCCTTCATTTCAAACTCCTTTGAAATATTAGCCTTGCATGAGTGTATCAACGGTTCATCACCCTTCAAAATCAAATCATCTACAAAAAGTACAATGATCAGCAACTCACCCTCCACCACAATCTGGTATAGGTTCGAATCCGCCTCACTCTTGGAGAATCCAAGTCCAGTGAAATAACTACATATCCATGTGTACCAAGCACGAGGTGTTTGTTTCAACCCATACAGCGCTCTCTTGAGCCTGCACACATGCAACTCGCTGCTGAAGATCTCGAAACCTTCGGGCTGCTCTATGTACACCTCCTCCTCAATCACTCTGTTGAGGAACGCACTCTTCACATCCATCTGATGAATGTGCCACCCCATCTGTGCTGAGAGAGAAAGAATCTTCTGTATGGAAGAATACCTTGCGACAGGTGAAAAGGTCTCCGCAAAATCGATCCCCTCATTCTGTGAGAAGCCTCGGGAAACAAATCTTGCCTTGTACTTCTCCACACTCCCTTCAGCCACTTGCTTCACTTTGTAGATCCATCTCAAACCCACCATTGATTTCCCTTCCGGCCTTGGGACAATCTCCCATGCACTGTTTCTAACAATCGAATCATACTCTTCCACCATGGCATCTACCCATGCGGGGTCCTCCACTGCTTCCTCGAAATAAGATGGCTCTGTCACAATACACTTGCTCATAAGAGCCAGTCGAAATCGTTTTCTAATTTTAAGAAATCATCTATGTGTTTGTCAGAGTCAAAAACTTGCCAGTGATCTTCGTTATCAGGCACAGCAGGCCTGTGTTTTATCTTTACGCTAAGTTGTTCATTTATCTCAGGTATTTGGAAGTTGTTGGCATTGAAGGCAAGTTCATTTGCTAGATGATTCAGTGCTCTAGGAATGAAAATAAGTTCATATTTTTAAAAGGTTTTCAATAAATCAAGGGCAGCGTTCTGATATTCCCTGAGCCTTGGATTTCTAGCAGAGTATTATCCTTTGATTTGTCTTATGATAAGTTCAGAATCTCCTAATATTGATATCCTCTGGGCTTCTAATTGTTTAAGCAAATGTAAGCCTAGGATAAGTGCTTCATACTTAGCAATATTGTTAGTGCATGGGAAATCTAATTTATATGAAAACTCTGATTCATATTTTGAATCCAAACACCTGCCCCTGCACTTGTTTTATTACAGGATCCATCAAATTTTATTATCCAAAGTATATTTGACTCATTTTCATTTTCTTTTTGTTGTTGATTGTCAATGTTTTGAATTTGATTCGAGGGAAGATTTGATTGTTCTGGTGAACTGATTGGGTCTATGTTTTCCTTATCTTGTTGAGTGATTTCATCTTCGTTACATAAGATAAAGGAATCTAAACTCGATTGAATAGAATAGATTGGAGAGTTGTTTGGTTTGTCTATGTTGATCACCATGTACTTCATGTGAGATTCCCTGTATAGCCTTTTGTTTTGGTTAAAAACAGGGATGGTGGCATAAGACATGTCCATTTGAAGGCTTCCCTGAAGTTTGGCTTCCTAAGATCTTGATAAGAGCATGCCATACTTAGGGGGAATGTCAGCTATAACTATGTCCATGAATAAACTCTTAGCAGGTATTTGGGATAAGTTAACACACAAATCTTTGATTAAACCCAAACATTTGACTCTGCTTGAGTCAAAGGAATACAAGTCTTTGTATGGTTTAGTAATTTCTAAGCCTAAGCTTTCCATTACCACCTTGGGCATTAGATTGTGTGAAGCTCCTGAATCTAACATGGCATTGTGTAAAATTTTCTCGTGTATGTTCAAGCTAACATAGAAGGGAGGGACAACCCCTTCTTGGTATTTACCTTCAACTTCTGGACCAAACAACAACTCAGGCTTGTCATCTTTCAAGTTCAAAGTGTCAGTATCACCTCCTAAGTTCAAAGCTTTCAAAACTTGGTTTTTGTACACTTCTTGGGTTACTAGTTCAGCAAGGGGAATGGTAATTTTTATCTTAGCAATCTCTCCCTCAAGGCTGAAAGGAACAATTGACTTGTTCATATTTACATCTGTCTTTTCAATTGAATTCTTTTCAGCAGTTTTTATTTGCTGAACCTTGTTTGGACTGGTAATTGGGACAGTTTTATTAGGACCACTAGCTGAAGTGCTAGGGGTACTCTGTTCAACATTTGGCTGGACACTTTTGTCTTTGTTTATGTCTGGTTTCTTGGTCAAAATGTTGGTTTTTTCGGCTGTCTTTTTGAGCTGAGTTTCTATTTTTTTCTTGATAGCAGCATTAGTGTTCTTATCCTTTGAATTATCTATGTTCCCCTTGCTCCTAATATCGTATTTTTTGTGCACCTCCATGATTGCATTTTCAAAACCCAATATATAGTCATCAGAATCTTCATAGGTGTTTGTTCTGTGATCAGAGAAGAAACCTTGTTCTTCCTCAGTGAGGAAAACATCATCCCCACTGTTTGATCCAATCAAGTTTACATGAGCTTCTCCCAACCTTTCCAACTCCCTGTCTTCTTCATATTGATCTACATAGTTTTGCTAGAAGGGAGGTCTAATCTGTTGGTTGTTTTCCTTTTGTTTGTCTTGATTGTTTTCTCTTCTATAATTCTGATTTATGTTTTTATTTTGGTTGTTTGAGGTTCTCTTGGGGGCACTCTGTCATTCAAATTAATTTTTTCAAGCATCCTCTCCATTGCCTTCACTAGGTTGTCGATTTTTGTGTCAGAAGTTGAGGTTGAGGGTAGTAGGTCATCTTTATAAGTTACCCTCTTATATGACCTCAACCTATTTCTTTTCTCAATTATGTTTGCTTCTACGCACACATCTCCTTTCTGCATGTTTTCTAAGGTTAAGTAATCTTTATCCCTTAACTGATAAGTCATTTCAGCATCAAGGCCTTCGGGATACCTTACCAAGGCCATGCCTTGAGGAGGTTTCATGTGAGGCGGAAGAGCTTTGTAAACGCTATTAAACCTAGTGGAGTAATCATGAACACTCTCCCCTTGATTTCTCTTGAGGCTGCTATACTCTGCTAGTATTTGGAGAGGATTCTTTTTGAGTTCCCATTTGTTGATGAATGTTTGATGCAAGGCAAGGAGATCATTTATGCTGTTAGGAGGTAATTTTTTAAACCATTTCTTTACATCTCCTCTTAAACTTTGGGCGAATATTCTCATCTTCACAGTTTCTTCTTCTATCTCCATGTAATCGAAAGCATCTTCCATCCTATCTACATGATGTTGAGCTGTTGTAGACTCTTTTCCAGTGAAATGAGGGATTTTGGATTGGTAATCATTTGGTAAGGGAAGCATAGGTTGTGGTAACACTAATGGGGCATACCATGTTGCCATGGATGGAAAAAAAGGTGGGTTTACAAAGGGTGGGTTTGCAAAAGGGAAAGTGGGCTGCAATGAAGTGTTTTGGATAGTGGATGTTGGATGGACAGATGTGGATGTACCAGGGATAGATTGTTGAGATGATCTTGGATGAGAGACACCTAAATTAAGAAGGAAATGTAAATCAGGTGGTGTGGTTTCTCTACTACCAGGATGTTCACTTTGTCTGGGGATAAAAGTGAAGACTCTGATTCTATCTTAATTATATCATCAAGCGACCTTGTTCTAAAAGGATTTCTTAAGTCGACTTGTGATTGGTGTAGAGCTGCAAGATTTTCAGGAACTGAATTATCTCTCAAGGGTGATCTGAAAACAGTTGAAAATTTAATCTTAGGAGACTCCCTAAGTATAATTGCAGGGTTGTCAACTATTTCCGGTGGTTTTGGGTCAGGGAAGGCTCTAGTATGAATCTTTCTAGGAGCCACTATGCTGTGTTTTTTGAACCCAGCTAAAAGAAAAGTTTAACCAAATATGACAATCTTTAAGAGGCTAACTGGTCCTTTTAAAAGAATAAAACTTTAATCCTAAAGCCTTCTAACTGAGTTTCTATGATGTTACAAAGATTATGGGTCTTCCCAGTGGAGTCTTAAGGTCTGTTTAGGATTGTGGAGTCACCAGGTAGAAATTTTTAGCTCTTTTGGAGGTAAAAGGTTTTATGGTCCACCACCAAGTTTATTATGAAGCCAAACTGAAATGTTTTTGGGTTTTTATGAGTTTCTTGGTCTTATAGGTTATCAGAGTGTCCTAAATATGACTTAACACTTAGCTAAGGTGTCAAATCATACAAAGTTCACTCTTATGGCTTGGTAACTGATTCCTTCAAGGTTTGATAAGGTTCTAAGAGAATCCTAAGCGTTACTTAGTTTGTCACTGATTCAAAATAAGTCCTATCATGATTACCGTTATGCTTGGTAGTGCTTGAAGAAGGTTACTTATGTTATACTAGACAGTGAGTGTTTAATTTTAAAGATTTTACTCAGGGTCCCACCGTGATCGCCATTATGTTGGTGTCCCGTGTTTTGATAGTTTGGAAAATCAAAAGACAAGGCAACATTAGAACCAATCTTTAGAGTTACAGGATCCATTCCTGTTGTTCTCAGAGAGAGATCTCTCAAATGTTTGTTTACAAAGGTTTATCTTGTGTGCTTAGAGTATTGGTTTTAGACTAGTTATTAAGTGCAGGTGTTTGATTGTTTGTTTGGTTGAATTGATACAGCAGAATATGAAAGGTCTAGGAAAGGTAGGTAGAAAGAGGAAGTAGTAGCTTCATTGGGCAATGGAGTCAAAAAGAGGTCATGACAAACTTATCAATGGATATGGGATATCAGAGGGAAAATCTAACTTGGCCACAGGATCCTTTGGTTTTTGAAATAAGATGGACATCAATGATTTGGTAAGAGAATTTAAATTCTCAACAAAGGGAATTTGAAAGCATAACTTGAACAATAAAGAGGTATTTGATAGACAGGGTTGGCCATGAATTCTACAAACCACACTTTAGGCAAATAATGACTTCCAAAAAAATTTTAAAATGAAATCTAAGATTCGAGGAACACCCTATTTCCTCAAAGATTTTATTTCAAATGACTTAGAAAACATAAAAGCTTCACTGATAATTGTAGTCATAGAAGAGGGAACACCTGACACATCTATGATTACAACTACAGAGACCTTTAAGGCAACTGTTTAAGCAAGGACAAAGGGCAAGATCAGAACAGACCTCCTTGGCTCACTGTAAACAGAAATACTTCAAAGGGAGACTTCAATAACAGCCTTTAAGTGGCAGCAGACAAGCAGGGAGAACCATAAATCATGCTGAAACCATCTTATTCGAACTATTATTAAAATAAACAAACATGAGGACTAAAGAGAGATATTAAAGACTCTGAAATACCTCAGCAGAAGAAAACATGAAACAGTGAAGGATGAACAGGTCTAAGGTGCTTCCAGGAGTCATTTCTTAGCCTAAAACTTTCAACCTACTGCAGTAAGAAATTATGGAACAGAATGAAAACAGGAGAAAACATTAAACAGTTTAGAATACTTCACCAACAGCCAAGCTCATGGATCCAATGATAGAGCCTTCTCAAGAACAAGCATGCAACAACATTATCAAGGCTTCCAAGACTTCAGTTTCTTCTTCAACTTCAACAGACTATGTATTATTTCAGAGAGTTTCAATATTACAACTAGTGATCAACCAACATTTCCTCATCTTCTGCAACAGTATTTATAGAAGAATGAGGAGGTGGGAGAGGATAAAAGATCTCCCAGGACAATTAATACAGACTTAAATGGCTTCTTGGCCTTTGAGGGGCTTGATGAAGAAGTTTACAGATGTTTATGTCTGTATTAATTTTTTTACATTTAATATTAAGCTCGGTGGGAGCTTTTGTTGACTTTTAAGGCTCTATTTCAGGATGTAATAACTTTGCTGATATTTTTTGCATTAAGTTCCCTTAGGAGAATTAAATCTTTGGCTGCGCTGAGGCAAATATCTGATTTGATCAATAACTTCGACCTCTGTTTGAATGCTTTGAGGCAACAGGTGGCTCTGTGGTAGCTGGGAGGAATCAATTTGCCTCAAATGTGGCAGTGGAGGCCTTTCTGTCTGATAAAACACTCATGATTTTCTTTAGTTGTGTTTTAATTTGGAGGATTAGGCTTTTGATAATCATTCTTAGCCGTAATCCAAACAGATTTGTCTTCAATCTCCTGTTTCTGGTATGTTTTTGTCTTCAACACTGATACTCTTTTGTTTTTTATTCATGCATTGTGTTTTGTTGATGTGCAGGCTGCGCAGGGCTCGTAAGGCATCAATGCCCATGAAACATTGATGAGACGTGGAAATCAAACCCTGGGATGGCTTTCTTTTAATGAATCGAAGGCGAGAGAATCGTCATTCTCAGCCTTTGACCTTTTCTTTAATATGATGGAAAACCATTAAAACCCTGCAAAATACGAACTTATATTATAAAATCTTGTGTTATTTAGGTTTTACTACTTCAGAGGGCATCGGGAGAGAGCGTGGCAGTTGGATGGCAACATCCAATGGTCAAGATTTATTAGAAGAGGTTGAAAGGAAGGTGGAGGAAGAATTAAGACAGAGCCGTTGATCGCGCAGTGATCGACGATCGGGATTGATCAAGGGGAAATAAATCGAGGGAATCACTTTATAAAGAAATGGCGAAAATTCAATGAGATAAGGTTAAAACCCTTTGTTATGAGGAAAATATGGTTAAAAAATGAGTTTGGGATTCGGGACGATCGTGGGCTGTCAGATGAGATCGGCCTACAAGATCGATGGTGAAGATTTATATGTTAAACACCCTTTATCAAATATTACACCCCGGACTTCAAAACTTTTGATAAAATCAAGTTGTATAACCATTTCAAGTCACAAAAGGAGCTTGCTGATGTCATGGTGTTTGTGACCCGAAAATTTTATGAAATCCGCCATATAAAGCTCCCCGGGTCTGTTTTGGGGCCTGCTGACGTCAGCCCAAGTGTGACCCGAAATTTTTATGAATTCTGCCCTATAAAGCTCCCCGGGTCCGGATTTCAAGACCATACGAGCAGCTGAACAAGACCCGCTCCAATCCGCTGCTATCGCGTGGATGTTGACTAGGCGTTGGGACCACCGGTTCTGTGGGACCGCTGACTACTATTGTGGCCGTGGGGACCAGGGCGACTGATTGTGGGCCATCGATCTGCAGATCAGATTGATGGCAGAGATGTTTTGATAAATGCGTCGTACCTTATTTCAGCCCCCGAGCTCCTTTTGAGTGTGATCACCGTCCGATGAGCCAGCCTCAGATCAGACGGCGCACGTCAATATCGCGTTGAGCCCACAGCCGAATTTTAACGCGCGATGAGAGTGGGTTTTCAAAATCGCTTAAGGCCACGTGTCAGCCTGTGGGATTGATCGCAATCAAATAGGGAAAACAACTTATCCCACAAAGGCAGTGCGATCAAATTGCTCCGGTTTTTGAACAGTAAGTGATCGTGGGGACCACCGGGGCGATTGAATTGTGGGTCGTCAATCTGCAGATCAGATCGACGATGGGGAGCGAATTAAGCTTTGTACCGGTGGAAATATTTATGATATATGAAAACCGAAAAAATTAATATAAAAAAAGGTTGTATTTCTTCGGGGGCGGGATATATATTTATAATACGGCTTGGCGCCCGTCTGCGGGGCCATGGTCTATATGAAATGCAATATGATCAAGGGCTATAATATACAGGGCTAATCAGCATCAGATTTTTTTGTTTAACACATAAACAAGTGCGCTCCGTGAGTTGCTCCGACGCGATAAGCGCTTAGGACCTTAGCACTTGGTTCTAGCGCTGGGGCTCATGGAGGGGAAATGGTTTGGATTTTTCCCAAAGGGGCTTAGACCCATAGTCAAAATACTTGTTTTTTAGGACATTTTCAAGATGTTTAGAAGGATTTTGGGGGTTTCGATATAGTTCAAAACGAGTTTTAAACTTTGTAAAAATTATTTTCATAAATGGAAGAAGGGGAATCATACAAATAGAGGAGTTTTATGGAGGAAAAAGGGAAACAAAATGGAGGTTATTTTTTCAAGTGAGGAAAGGGAAAATGGTGTTTGCAGCAGTATTTTGTCTTTGAAAATAGCATAATTTCTGAGCTTGAAATGGGAACAATAGTGAAGATTTGGACAAAGGCATGAGGCCTTCAAGAGTCTTCAAGAGCCAACACTTTTTGCAAATAAAATTTGTTCCTTGAAGGCTCCAAAAATGATTTAGCCACCTTTAGGTATAACAAATTTTATAGGTGGCTAACAGATGGATTCCCAAGGACAACTAAGAGGAGGTAGAGGAGTATATAGGCCTTTCTTTTTTATTATCGATTTGGAAATAGTGTAGGCAATGCAAGATATAATGTACTTCCAAACATCTTATCGAAGGTTAACCCAATAAAAATACTTCTATAACACTACCACTATTTTCTCTACTCCAAAATGTCTAGCGACTTGACTATAGTGCACCTCCTAAATCATCTTGGCATGCTTGATTGAAGAAACACATAAGTGTCCCAAGTGGTATAACAGTGTGCCCTAGAGGTGAAAATCTGGAACTTGCTTGCCTTCCAGGAGCATTTGGTATGTGTTGCCAAATTTTGGATCGCCCTTGTAAATATGTGGCCACCCTTAAGTCTCGTGTCCACAAGAGTCAAGCACAGTGTTCAGCGCCATAACCAGTGGTCAACTAAGACAATCTGCAGCATTATTGGTGCTTCCCTTCTTGTATTTGATGTTCAAATGGAACTATTGGAAATATGTGGACCACTTATGATGGTGATCGTTCTGCAACTTTCCTTGTGTCTATATGAACTGCAAGGGTTAGTGGTTTATGTGCATGATCGATTCCTTCCCCAAAATGTAATGCTTCCATTTTCGACAATCCTGCACAATGGAATACATCTCTTTTTCATAGGTGGGATACTTTCTGAATGTGTCTAAAAGTTTCTCACTGTGATATACCATCAAATTCCCCTGTTGCATAAGAAGTGCCTTGATGGCATAGTCGGAGGCATATGTCTCAATCTCAAATGGTTTTTGCAGGTATGGTAATGTGAGCACTGGTGCAGAGCATAGGTGATGCTTCAACTCGGAAAATTCCTTCTATTGGGATTTAGACCAGAAGAACTTTGCTTTCGCTCTGCCCTTGGTGGCTTGACTCAAAGGCCAAGTGATATGAGAGAAACCCAGCATGGACCTGATGAGCCCTAGTATTGCACCAAGGATGTTCCAACTCCCAAGGGATTCTCAACTTAAATCATCAACCTCCGTTTTGTACAAACTTAGAGGTGACAGTGATATATGCACAACAGGTTAGATTCTACTCATGTCACCCTCAGTCATGAGATCAGATAAATGTGTTCAGAGACCACTCCTTTAGATAACTACAAAGAAATAAAAATGTCATAATTGCAAGGATATGAATATTATTCTAACTATAGAAGTGAGAATGTCATTCATTCAAAGTAAATTTTGAATTGAAATTGCATGAAGGAAAAGAAAGGATAGTCTAGTTGCAGAAGTAAACCATGCTATTATATTTGCATACTTAATCAAACTAGCAACATAATTGCATGAGTCATTTATCTATTTGCAACTTGCTTGAAAATGGGAAATTCAATCTTCAACAAAAATTTTAAAAAATGCCAATTCTAATTCTATTTGTTGTCCTATGGTTGCAGTGAGGAAAGTATAGGGTTTGGAGTGGTCTTAGAGTCTTCCATAATCATGAAATCAAAGCTTGGGGGTCATTATTCAACTTGAATATGCCAGAGTCAAGATCTAGAGTGAATCTAGTTGAAGAAAACAATGTTATAGGTCTGCTACAAGAAGTGCTACAAGAGGCTCTGTAGTGCTACAGGAGGCTCTGTTTTTATACAAGAGGGGGGTATGAGAGATTTTTGAGGACAAGTGTTATACGGAATTATGATCTATGGATAAACCAAATTCGCTAATTGTGTTGTTTGTCACTTAGAACAACAGATGAAATAATAACTATCACTTTCTCTAAAACAAGTATATATACAGAATGGGAAAGGAGCCTACTTGTGATTCTTTCGCTTCTCCTTCTCCTCTGTTGTTGTTTTCGTCGTTCTCAATCCAACTCAAGTCACTATATCGATTCCTGCAAAAAAAAACAGAGAACAACAAACAACATGCAATATACAATATATCTACTTATCTTACTCAAATCAAATCGATTAGATATGAAATACATACATCATTCAAGAATACATTGCACAAGAAATAGAGACATATGTGTTGGGCCTTGTTTTTAATCTCTTTTTGCTTAAGAAATACATTTTATTTTTCTACATTATCCATCCATTTACATCATATTCACCTCACAAAGACCTAAATATGCATATACAGGTATTTAATTTATGTTTTTCAATTATTAGATGTTTTTGTGAAAATTGGAATTTAAATGCAATTTTGGATAGCAGCAGAAATTCCTGTAATAGCATGATGGTTTGCATATGTGCAGGACACTTGGGCTCGAGCTGGATATGTTTCTAGAAATCTCGGGAACTAGGAGTAACAGTACACCTGTTGGTATAGTCAAATTGAGCTTTAATAGGCTCAGTCAAAGGCAGTCAAATAGGACCAGTCTTTATGGAGGATCCTTAGAAACTAGGTCAACACTCTTATTTTATGGGATTTTTCTAGATTATGATGGATATGATAGATGGATTCGACTTGATATGAAAGGATATGGATATTTATGATTACTTGAGACATTTTAGATCAGTTTTTTATATATTTCATCTATTTAAGCCTCACACTTTGAAGGCTTTGACATTGTAGCTTGTATGACTTATTATTATTATCTTTGAGACTTGAAGACATAATAGAAGATTTGTTCTACCATATTTTGATGTTGTTACATGTTGATTGATTGCTTGAATTTTTGAGTAGTTGATTTTACCTTCAGTGTGCGAGGCAATGGTGGAAGGGCCCCCACACCGAGATAAGTACACTTCTTAGTTTTTATAACTGTAATTTGTGAATTAGTTTTCTTGGATTTATTATTTCTTGCTTTCATGATTTTTCAATAGTGTTAATGATATAATGCAACCAGTAATTAAGGACAACTGGGATCTCTGAACATAGAGCCTCTTGATTATTATTCCATATATCTTAACCTATTGTTTAGTGTTAGATTTCTTGCTTTCATGTTTTCACAATGGTATTAATGATATAATGCAACTAGTAATTAAGGACAACTGGGATCTCTGAACATAGAGCCTCTTGATTATTATTCCATGTATCTTAATCCATTATTTAGAAGTTAAATTTCCTGCTTTCATGATTTTGCAATAGTGTTAATGATATAATGCAACCAGTAACTAAGGACAATCGGGATCTCTGAACATAGAGCCTCTTGAATATTATTCCATATATCTTATCCTATTGTTTAGTATTAGATTTCCTGCTTTCATGTTTTCACAATGGTATTAACGATGTAATGCAACTAGTAATTAAGGACAACCGGGATCTATGAACATAGAGCCTCTTGATTATTATTCCATATATCTTAATCCATTGTTTAGAAATTAATTAAGTTAGTTTTTATATTTGTAATATGCATCTCACTAACCATCAATAAGTTCATCTTCTAAATTTGACTGTGATTGAAACCCATATACTTTGGGGATGCTTCTAAGTTCACCAACCCAGATTGATATTAAATACTTGCGTTAATTTGCAACAGTAAATTGACCCAACATTTTGACGTCGTTGCCGGGGAAGCATATTTCCAAAACGGTCAAAATAGGAAGAAAAAAAAAATTAAAACACAAAAACAACATAAAATCACCAAAAACAACAAAAACATAGTTTTCATTTTAAGTAATGTTTTCTTATGCCTAGAGATAGAGATCAAAAAGGTAGATATGTGAAACAAAATCCCCCAACCACACATTCATCCATAGGATTAACAACACCAGTTGCTGGAAAACCTACTATAGAAGAGTTAGAGGAGAAACAAAGATCAGGACAGAGATTAACTTTAATTTAAAGACAAATTTTGTTAGCTTATGAGGTAAAGAAAAAGCAATCACCTAAAGAACCTCCTTATGTTTGGAAACAAAAGGAAACACCAAAACCAACTGTCGAACAACTAGAACGACCTGTCCTTGAGAAAATTATAGTGGAAGAAGTACAAAATCAACCTATTGAAACACTACAAATATCTGAACACAAAATGGCTGAAGAGGGAGAAGGATAAACTAGAACAAACATGACTCCTGAAAAAAAATTAGAGTATGAAAGACAACAAAGAGAATGGCGAAGACAAAGAGAAGAAGAAAGAATAATTGAAGCGGAAAGAAAGGCTGAAGAAGATAGAAGAACAAAAGCACTTCGAAAAATAGGGGAAGAAGCAAGAAGAGAAAACCAAACTCGAAGAACACAAGAAAATGAACAAGAAGATAATAATGATAAGGAGACTACTTTTTTGCTTTCCTATTTTAGATGCAAGAGCAATATTAGGAGAAGAAATAAAAATGAAAAATATTCCACCGTCTATATTGTCGAATTTCTATGGACTGTCAACAGAAGATCCTGATGCATTTATGTTTGAGCTTGATATATTGTGTAGAACATATGGATATACTAATGATAGACACAAACTTCGACTTTTTCCTACTACTTTAAAAGCTGCAGCCTTAAAATGGTTTATGGGATTAGGAGAACACACTATAGCTTCTTGGGAAGACATGAAGAAAATATTTCTTAAAAAGTATCAAGCTTACTGCAGGGCTAGAGACTCGAAAGTAGACATTTTCATAATGTCCCAACAAGAATATGAAAGTTTGGAAGAGTATTTGGAGAGGTTCTTGTATAATTTGAAAAATTCCAAACATCATTCTCTTAGTCCAGATACTATCCGCACTATTTTTCTAAAGGGAATTAGAGATGAGTATTTAGAAATTCTTAATGTAATGGGAAAGGGATATATTTCTAATTTACCATTTGAAGAAATTTTTGAACTATGTCAAAAATAATCTAGAGGAAGAGCTAAGAGTGGGAAAAGAGAAATTTCATCAAAAGCTTCCAAGTCTACAGCAAGTGCGGTAACAAGAGCAGAGATAGGGAGCCTATTAGAGAATTTTAAAGCAGATCCCTTAAGCACTTTGGGTACACAAGTTGATGTTTTAAAAGCTAAGAAGAGAAAATAAGAGCAAGATGAAGCCTTAGCAATCTTCTATCCAAAGTGTAGACAAAAACATCCACTCAGGGAATGTCCTTTGCAAAATATACAAGTATGTGGACTATGCACAGAAAATCATACAACAGAAAAATGTCCAAAGATAAAATAACTTCAAGGGGAAGAAGTACAAGGAGTAGATTCCCTCTACTATATGGCACCAAGAAGACCTTAGCAGCCAAGAATTCCTCAACAGCTCCCTCAACAAAACTTTAAATATCCTCAAAACACATGGAATACACCAATTCCATGGCAGGCTTGTTCACCGCAACAATATCATAACCAACCTACATATTCAATTCTTCCTATAGAGGATGTCCACATAAGGTCTGGGAAGGTATTGCAAAAATATTATCCTGCAATAATTGAAGAACAAACAGAACAAGGAGAACAAAATGAACAATCTCAACCAGAAAAACAAATTCTAAAAGTTAAGGCTATCATGAAACAAACTCCACCATATCCGGAGAGACTTATACAACAGAACATTCCAATATATCTCCCTGAATTTACTATTCTGGAGGAATTGAAAAACACATATGTTAAAATTCCTTTATTGCAAGAAATTACAGACATTCCAATATATGCAAAAACAATAAAGGAATTACGCATAAAGAAATTTGGTAGAAGAAAGAAGCATCCACCAACAATCCAAGTAATTGGAAATCTATCAACTCTCATGTCTAATAATACAGCTATTGAAAAATATGTTGATCCAGGAATTCCTATGGTTACTATATCGATTAACAAATTTTCAGTACCAAACACTTTAATATATTTTGGAGCAGCTATCAATGTTATGCCAATAGAGACTATGAAACAATTGAATCTAAACAACATTAGACCTACTACTACAGTCTTAGAACTTGCAGATAGATCCAAAGTTGTTCCTGAAGGTATACTAGAGGATATCATTGTCTCACTGGATTCTTGGGAATATCCTATAGAATTTTTTATTTTGCAGCCAAAAACAAACTTGGGAGGGCATCCCTTAATTTTAGGCCGACCCTGGTTGGCCACTGCAAATGCTTACATTGGATGCAGATCAGGAAGCAATATTATTGCACATGGAGATGAACGGGAGCATGTCACATTATATCCTCCTGCTCAATCTCCTTCTATATTTTCATTACTTGAAGAAGATGAACAACAAACATTTAAACCTGTTCTTAGTCTTAATCAAGTTTATAATTTTAGACAAGAAGAAAATGAGGACTTCTTAGATCTATTCATCTCAGAACCAAATCTTTCAGAGTAGCTTAGGGTGACTCAATATGAAGCTTCTAGTTATCATCTAAATGAATGTTTTCAGGAAAATTTCACAATACAATCATTGCAAAATACAGTCGAAAGTATTTTTCCTATAAATTCAATTACCAATTCAAATAGAGAAATCATTGAAATTAGTCCTCAAAGATATTTGAATATTGGTAACAATTTACAATCATCACAAAAGGAAAAGCTAATAACATTATTGCAAAAATATTCAAAATATTTTGCCTGGGATTATAAAGACATGCCCGAAATTCATCAAAAAACATGCATCCATCACATTTATACAAATAATGAAATCAAACCTGTTAGGCAACCACAAAGACGAATGAATCCCATGATGAAAGAAATAGTGAAAGAAGAATTACATAAACTATTACAAGTCGGATTTATCTATCCTATTTCAGATAGTCAATGGGTATCACCCTTAGTTGTGGTGCCTAAGAAAAATGGGAAATGGAGAATTTGTGTTGATTACAGAGAGCTTAACAAAACTACATTAAAAGATCATTTTCCTTTACCATTTATTGATCAAGTGTTAGATTCATTAGCTGGAAAGAAATTTTTCTCCTTTCTGGATGGGTTTAGTGGATATAATCAAATAAAAATAGCATTAAAAGATAAAGATAAGACAACATTCACATGCCCTAGGGGAACATATGCATACAATGTATTACCCTTCGGTTTATGTAATGCACCTGCTACCTTTCAAAGGGCAGTTCTTGCTATTTTTGTTGATTTGATTCATGAGTGTGTGGAAGTTTACATGGATGATTTTACCGTGTATGGTACAACCAGGGAAAATTTTAGGGGCGAATTTTAGCCCAAAGGCGAATTTTAAGGGATTTTAAATTTTAATAGGGCGAATTTTTTATATAAAACCCATTTTCTATAGTTTAATAAAATTAGCCCAATAATTATTTTAAAAATAATTAATTATTAAATATTAGCCCACCAAAAAAGGCGCATAAAACTGAAAAAATGAAATTCGTCCCCGATTTTCTTTGGTTTGAGCAGATTTCCATGGCATTCGCCTAGATTTACAGGGTCGGAGGGAGTGGTTAGAGTGATTCGCCCCATTTTTTCACTAGTTCGCCAAAATTTAGGAGAGGTGGTTGGGGCTTTGTGCACACCGATCTTCTTGCTGGCTGAGCGAGGGACTTAACCGACCCTCTCTGGTCCATGAGGCTTTTAGAGAACAAAATTATGATCATACAGTTTCCTCGTCATTTATTTTCACGAATCTAACTGTATATGAAAATCAAATGACTTCAATTAGTATTTGTTCCCATGGTTCGAATTATTTTTCTGACTGTTTAATTTTGCGTACAGGCTTTAAACAGAGTAAATATGGCCGATGCAACAAATGTATAAGCATATGGTTAGAAAATTATTGATAATTTGCACTCTAAATTGTATTTTCTGGTATAATTATAGGGTTTTTGCATTGTGGAAAAAGCTGTAGACTGCGATGGATGAATTATCTGCAGCCTGATGTTAAACAAGGATAGATTTTTCCCCATGATGAAGACCTTATTCTCAGACTGCATCGCCTTCTTGGAAACAGGTATGTTCCTTGCCTTCATGAGATTCAAAAATGATATATGGGTACATTAGGTTAGGTTAGATTAGAGTGAAAGTCGGTGCATCACATCCATTTGGATTTTCAGGTGGTCCTTGATAGCTGGGCGAATGCCTGGGCGCACTGATAACGAAATCAAGAACTACTGGAATACGCACCTTAGTAAAAAACTGATCAGTGAAGGGATAGATCCAAGGACGCACAAACCCCTTGTTGAATCAGAGCTTGAGTAGTTACGTAGTGATAAAAGCCAAGGATTTGACAACGTGAACTCTGAAGATACCAACAACCCAACTTCTGATTCTTAGAAAATTCAGTTGCAAGAAACTGAAACAGCAATTTCTGAAAATATTGAAGCCTGCAAAGTTATTGACAACATTTTCCATTCCCCAGAACTGAGCAAGAATGTTAATGATCATCCTGATACATCAGCAATTGATAGCCTTCACACTGTTGCAAATTCCTCCAGCACTGCCAAAGCTACTCAATCTACTTATATTGGAAGTGAGGGTACTTATTCATATGATGTTTCTGATTTAGGAAAAGGATCAGATAAGTTGCCACAACAATTAGTTAATGGAGTTGTTCATGTTAATCAACCCTCGTAGATTCCATATTGTTACCCTAATCAGGATTTGAGCTTAGAGGGCCATGATTGGTCTCCATATTTGAGGACAAACACACTGACAAGTAGCTTTTTCATGGCACCCTCATCAGGGTTAGACAGTGCCCCACATTTCTCAAATCAAGGTTATCAAGCAACTGTTAGAAATTCTTTGAGAGGTGGACATCAATATAACGAAATTTTTTCAGCTAATTTCATTCAACGTCGTGCACCCAATGAAGAAACCCATCAAGAAAGCTACAAGGAAAACGATGGTGCAAATTCCTGTACCCTTCAAGGCAATATAAATCCACTGTGCCCAACCACTAAAGATTGCAATTCAGATATACTCTCTTATTTTTTGGAGTCCTCTATGACTGAGGATCAGTTGCTGGACAAAGCCAATTACAAGCATGCAACACTAGCTTCAGGTTATGTGTCACAACATGTGCAACACCTCTCTCAGGCTCAAGCTCTGAATCATGACTACGGCATGTGGTCTGTAGTGTCCCCATCAACACAGTATCCTTCGAATTAATTACCTCAAAGATAAGAAGAACGAACCTTTGGTTTTTTTCAGTGGTTATATTTAATCTGTATTGTCTTTGCTTTCTATATGAATCTGTTTTATTATCCTTTTGTGGATGTCTTATTTAAGATTACATGTATGTTGTTGTATTAAAATTTTGTGAGAAATACAGTTGCTATATATTCTATTAGTTGTTGTTTATGTAACTTACTTTTTAAATTGGTTGCTATGAAAGAAATCAGTTAAACATTGGATGGCAAACTATTTCATCAGAAATGTTGATTTTGCATGGAAGTGAATGAATGTAAAACTTAGATATTCTTATACAATCCTAAAAATGTTTTGAGAGTATATCTTCTGACCTGATACTTTATTAAATCCCGTGGGTGCATTGTCATATTTTCTTCTATCATTGAAAATTACTGTGAAACTAGGAAGGCAATATCGTATGGGCAATATAAAATAGGATGGTATAATTAAAAGTGATGTGTTAAAACCCATGGCAGCTGGAAACCCACAGTGCACAGTCACCAACATTTAATAAATCCACCAAAATATATATCCAAGGCCATTAATTGACCCATGCTCACAAGAATTACATTTTAGTCCTTTTTATCTGATTCCTTTAGTCTGTGAAGCAATCATAATTATAGAGTCTGTGGATATAGAGTCAGAAAATGAAATTCTATGGAAAATAGATTGATCCCATGATCACTGACACAACATAGGCTAGCATTCCCTTTTAAATACTTAATTTTTTTTTTTCTAGAATAGGCGCTTAATCGATCAATTGAGGATAAACTTATATCAATTTGAAACATGTAAATGATCTAAAGGTGTTTAAAACATTTACACAATCTACTGAGCTTGCCATGTAAACACTTGAATAGTTCTATATTTAAGTTGACTCGGACCTTTTACGATTTATAGTATCATATGAAGAATTGCATCTTTATGCCTTATACATAAGATAATGTAGTGTCACACTTGCTTCATTCTCAATTTTTGCATTGTAAAATAGGTATTGCAGTTAAGACTTAGTTGAATTATGTTTTTTTCTTTCATAGATATTATATGAACATTGATACAAAATTTCAATTTCACACTTTTAGTAAATGTTATTGGTTCTGTACATATGATGAATCATAGAACACATGTTATCGACCAACAGGCAGGTCGAGTAGATCTGTGCATGGCAGGTTCGTGAAAATGATAGATTCCATTGCTAGGGTATCTCAGTTCTCAACTGTTATCCACTGCAGTCATTTAATTCTCCAACCTTATGAGACTAGCAAATTTCAATAGTTGTACACAATCATGGATAGAGTAAATAAATTTGTAGATTGTGCAGGATGCAAATTAAGCTATATAACATCTTATATTTGCTGCGGAATTTTTTTTCAAAGTCTTCGCAGAAATATTGAAACATTAGGTATTGCATTATTAAAAAAACTACTATAGTGTCTGCTATAATAGAAGGAACATAAGCATAGCCTCATCATGTCATGCACAAAACCCAAGAACTCTCGAGTAACAAAACACAAGAGTTCGCGTTATCATGTACAGCCACAAGTGACAAATACTTTACAATGCCTAGCATATATGTTCAACAAATTTCTAGATACAAGAGCAATCTGTGAAAAAGGTGTTTGGGATTTTAAAAATTTCCATTTGAACGTTAATCCAAAATTGTGTTATGGAATATTTTTCTTTTAAAGCTAAAAATATAGATAGTTATTGTCCAAAAGTAGTTCTCATGCACTGTCAGTGGTGAATAGTTCAAACATCTCGAAAGACATCAAGTTCATCAAGGGTGTGGCAATCACGTTATAGTTCTATAGTTCAGGTAAAAATGCAACTCATATATTAAAAATGTGAGGATGTTGCTAAAGTGGTTAGGTAGTTAGCATTGTTACTTTTGAAATCATTCGTTACGATTATGATATGAAGAGGTTTGGGGGTAATTACAATCTCTATAGTGAGAAATATGGATTTTATAGTGGTGTGATGATTACTCCAACATAATATGTAATGACTTGTTGAGAACCTAAAATTGTCTATTTTAAAAATCAAAGATATCATACCAAAATAGATGGTTTTATGGATATAAATGCTTGAGACTAAGTGCTATTGTGCCATTGGTTTTATTGATATAAATGATTGAGACTAGGTGCTATTGTGAAATCCCCATTAGATGCAACATTCAAAATTCTCTATCATACGTGTTTTTATGGATATAAATGCTTGACACTAAGTGCTATTGTGCAATTGGTTTTATTGATATAAATGATTGAGACTAGGTGCTATTGTGAAATCCCCATTAGATGCAACACTCAAAATTCTCTATCAGATGATATTCATCGACAGTCATAGGATTCAAATCAAAATCAACGATTTTAGACAATCAAAAATAACTTGTTATAGATAATCAAATTAAACTTCAGAAGAGTTATTCCCTTGCAACTGGTATCTCTAACCCAAATTAATGTACGATCGAATAGATTAAATTTAGAAAAGGTAGCCCTTGCAATCAGCAGTCCAATGCCTTCCATTATTTACTTATTAATTAAGTTTTATTGGAAATGGGATTTTTAGATAGTGTGGTAGATTTTTGAAATTTAGATAGAATGTGAGTATAAGCTAAACCTTTCAAGAAAGTGATTTTCATCTTCAACTTTTTTTTAGTGTAGCAAAAGTGATAGGCTCTGTTTAAAGGTTGAGTTCACAGTTCTATTGTTTTTACTCATTACATTGAAAGAAGCTAAGTGATCTTACATCCCAGGTGGAAGAGATCTGTGATGTTATAGTCTTAGAAGCATTTCCAAAATGCCATTCATGAGGTATTGGCCTTTATGCCAATGGGCATCCATAGAGGCCCTCCCTGGGTGAATATGCTTGCTTGGTTCACCTTCCTCTCTCCTCCTCTGTGTAGCCTCTCTCTTGTTGTGTGTATAGTAATCCTTTGTTGTAATGAACTGACAATTGGTCTTAAAGGACCCCTATTTTTGCAATTTAATATGTGATTTTACCTGAACTTGCAGGGATTTGCAAGTGGCAGTCTTGATGCGGATGCATCATCTGTGAGGTTGTTTGTAGCTCGTGGGATGGAAGTTTTTGTTGCTCAATCCTACAGCAAGAACCTTGGTCTCTACGCAGAAAGGATGGGAGCTATTAATGTTGTGTGCTCCTCATCAAATGTTGCCAATAGGTACCAC